>SJYO01052474.1:16768921-17249151 GCA_006410555.1 Capra ibex
GAAATGAAAGACGGTATTCCCACCACAGTAGACGTATAGACTCCAATAACTATAAAGAGGGTCGTTAGAACTAAGGTCGAACACAAAGAAGGTCGGGTCGTAAAGAGTACTACATGAGACGTATATTGAATTTATTCGTCCCACTGTTATATGTCGGAACTACATGAGGAAAAGGATAAACCTTGTTCAGACAACAAAGTACAGGTCAAGATTGACAACGAAGGACTGAACGTATGTCTAAAGAGTTCTCCGTCCAATCCACCAGACCATAAGGGTAGAGAAAGTTTAAAAAGGTCAAATAACACTAGGTGTGACAGTTTCCGAAACCGTATCAGTTATTTCGTCTTTATCGACAAAAAGACCTTGAGAGAACGAAAAAGGTACTAGGTCGTCTACAACCGTTAAACTAGAGACCAAGGAGAGACGGAAAAGATTTTGGTCGAACTTGTAGACCTTCAAGTGCCAAGTACATAACGACTTCGGACCGAACCTCTTAAAACTCGTAATGAAATGATCGTACACTCTACTCACGTTAACACGCCATCAAACTCGTAAGAAACCGTAACGGAAAGAAACCTTAACCTTACTTTTGACTGGAAAAAGTCAGGACACCGGTGACGACTCAAAAGGTTTAAACGACCGTATAACTCACGTCGTGAAAGTGTCGTAGTAGAAAGTCCTAAACTTTATCGAGTTGACCTTAAGGTAGTGGAGGTGATCGAAACAAGCATCACTACGAAAGATTCCGGGTAAACTGAAGTGTAAAGTCCTACAGACCGAGATCTACTCACTAGTGTGGTAGTACTAATAGACCCAGCACTTCTATAAAAAACATGTCAGGAAGGCACATAAGAACGGTGGAGAAGAAATATAGAAGACGAAGACAATCCAGGGATGGTAAAGACAGGAAATAGCTCGGGTAGAAACGTACTTTACAAGGGAACCATAGAGATTAAAAGAACTTGTCTAGAGATCAGAAAGGGTAAGACAACAAAAGGAGATAAAGAAACGTAACTAGCGACTCCTTCGGAAAGAACAGAGAAGAACGATAAGAAACCTTGAGACGTAAGTCTAAGAATATAGAAAGGAAAAGAGGAAACGAAAAACGGAGAGAGGAAAAGTGTCGATAAACATTCCGGAGGGGTCTGTCGGTAAAACGAAAAAACGTAAAGAAAAGGTACCCGTACCAGAACTAGGGGCAGAGGACATGTTACAGTGCTTGGAGGAAGGTAACAAGTAGTCCGTGAGACAGATAGTCTAGATCCGGGAATTTAGATAAAGAGTGAAGGTCACATATTAGTATTCCCTAAACTAAATCCAGTATGGACTTACCAGATCGCCAAAAGGGATGAAAGAAGTCAAAGTCAGACTTAAACCATTATGCCTCAAGTACTAGACTCGGTGTCAGTCGAGGACCAAAACAAAAACAACTGACATATCTCGAAGAGGTAGAAACCGACGTTTCTTATAGTAGTTAGACTAAAACCACAACTGGTAGACCACTACAGGTACACATCTCAGAAGAGAACACAACAACCTTCTCCCACAAACGATACTGATCACGCAAAAGAACCGTTTTGAGATAATCGGAAACGGGACGAAGTAAGACGTAAGGTTCCGGTTTAAACGGACAATGAGGTCCACAAAGAACTGAAGGATGAAAACGTAAGGTCAGGGGATATTACTTTTCCTGTAGAAAAAACCCACAATCAAGATTTTCCGGAACATCCAGAAGTATCTTGACAAGTTGAAGTCGAAGAAGTCGTAATGACCAACCCCGTATCTGAACCTATTGACACTATTACTTACAAAACAGAACCTCTACTTGTCTCTAGTAAGACAGTAAAAACTCTAACGTAGGTTCATGACGTAAAACCTGAGAAAACAACTGGTACTACCAATGAGGTAAAGAAGACTCCCTAAGGACGGAAGTCATCATCTATATTACCAGTAGACTCAATTTAAGTGGGTAAGGTCAGGTAAAACGGAACTAAGTACCTGGACTGTAAGGTCCAAGGATACGTTATAACGAGAAATGTCGTAGCCTAGAACGAAGATAGTGGTCAGTGTACGTGTTGACCCATAACAAAAACAAAACCGAGGTAGGGAAGTAAGAAAGAACTAAATGAAGAGGTGACTAGAGGTCATCGTATAACCCGTGGATTACTGGACCCCTCAAGGAGATCGGATCTCCTCGATAGGGTGCAACTTCCAGTCCTTGTCGCCGCCATTCCTCTATGGGGAGTAGGTTCCATTCCTCGTCGCCGACACGAAACGACCTCGTCGGTACTTCTCTATGGGGTGAGGGTTCCATTCTCTTTGGGTTCATTCTACCATCCACAATGTTCTCCCGTAGTCTCCCGTCTGTGTGACTTTACTATGAGTGTCTTTTGATCAGTTAGATTAGTGTGATCATGGTGTCGGAACAGATTGAGTTACTTTGGTTCGGTACGGACGCCCCCGTTGGGTTCTGCCCGCCCAGTACCACCTCTCCAGACTGTCTTGTACCAGGTGACCTCTTCCCTTACCATTCGGTGAAGTCATAAGAACGGAACTCTTGGGGTACTTGTCGTACTTTTCCGTTTTACCATCCTATGGTTAGAAAGGGTCGTAGTCCCAAATAAGATTCCTCAACCAAGTAACATGGTCCATCGGCTTCATATCCTCGAAGTCGAAGTCGTAGGTAGGATTTTAATTAATTTGTTTAATTCTACCTTATGTCCTTTTATGAGTCAAGGACTCAGAGTGATCGGAGTAAAGTTCACGAATCAACGAGTTCATGGACATATCTCGGAAATGTGTCGAGATCCTTCAAAATACCTACCACGACGAGATTTGTCAGGAATCTGTCTCCTCCGATTTACGTATAGGGACCCCAAGACCTTGGAGACGGTCCTGAAGTAGTCCCCTCTGCAAAGAAATTTCTGAGAGTAAAAGAAAAGTTTCGAGTACACTTAAAAAGTAAGGTATTATATTTCGTGTGTGTAAACGAAATTACACTTTTTGCTAAAATTTGTGACTTGTAACTTATGCTAATTATTTGGTTCTTCCGTAAGTTAAATACGACACCAAAACGTATAACGTCGACCCCCTTCCGTCCAAAAAATAAAAAGAAAAAAAGGACTACCACTACCAAATTCTTAATTTTAAAATTTTTTACAAAATTTTAATACGAATTTTCAATGAAGGGTAGATATCAATGATTTTGTCTAACCGGACACAGTATGTCATGTTATACACTCAGATAGAATGTAGGTTATTAAACATAAAGACTGAGGGGTTTACGAGACAACGGAGGGGATAGGGAGTTTCATTGGCGATCAAACAAGACACATAGACACTAAGACGAAGAAAAAACAGCGTGAGTGACCAAACAACATAAATAAAACTAAGGTGAGCATTCACTATAGCAGGCCATAAACCAAAAGAGACAGACTGAATAAAGTGAGTCGTATTACAGACCTCCTTGTGTTGAAACCCCCGTGACTCCCACACCGACAGGAGTCGGACGGTGGTCACCGCTCATTTATCTGAGATTCTCACTGCGGACACGTCTAGAGAGGGTCTTCGAGGGCAGTGTGGGTCACTCTATGGTACTGTGCGTCCCTTGTTCGTCCGAGTAGAGTCTTCCAGAAAGCGTAAAAAGTTGATACGACACTGGTGGACCGACCTACACATCTACGTCCAACTTGACCAACTGGTCTACTGTCAGAGGGACGGACTAGTGATCCTACGACAAACGTCTCTCTTGGTGTTCGAATCACAGTTTCAAACCGTCTTAGTGAATCTCTCCCCCTTAAGGGACCACCAGGTCACCAATCCTGAGTGGTGAAAGTGACGGTTCCTGGGTCCAAGTTAAGGGTCAGTCCCTTGATTCTAGGGTTTTCGGCACTCCACGTCAGCTTTGTTTTGTTTTGTTTTCGTGAACCTCCAGAAGGGAGCACCGAGTCACCATTTCTTAGACGGACGATTACGTACTCTGTGTCCAAGGTAGGAACTAAGTCCTTCTAGGGTGTACAACACCTCATTGATTTGGGTTCATGGTGTTGATGACTCGGACACGAGATCTCGGGCCTTCGACGTTAATGACTCGGGTACATGACGACGACGTTGATGACTTCGGGTGTTCGGGACCTCGGGTACGAGACGTTGTTCTCTCCGGTGGTCTCACTATTCGGACGTGTGACGTTGATCTCTCGTGGGGGACGAGCAGTCTTGATCTCTTTTTTTCGTTACCTCTGGGTCGTGTCGGTTTTCATTTTTAATATTTGAGTACAGTAAAACTTTTTAGTGAACCCCTCTCCAATAATTTGAACATTCAAGGGACTATGTTTCCCGGAACTCATTAATATGACGTACAACAGGGAATTATTGTTATAAATAACTCGTGTATGATACAAAACCCGGATCATCGTCCGTCACCTTTATGTTTCGTTTAATAGTAATTAAAGATCGTAGGATTTTAGTCTAATCTAAGATTAGGATTCTATTCTTAGGAGATTTCCTATATAACAGGTGTGGGTTCGGAATTCACAGGAGTCAATATTTGATGTCTGACTGGAGTGAAGAGTCCGAATTCAAGTCAAAAAAACAGTTTCGAAACCAGATATAAAAAAAGGTTCCATTAAGAAAGTAGATTGTTTCCGACATGTTACTAAAGGTTGTTTCTTCTACAAGTCTTATTATACTTCTTTTTATTTTTAACCATGTCTCGTACCTCCGTTGGACACAACCCTTAAGTACCGGAGAGAGGTCAAGATTTCCGAAACTCCCTTAATCTAGTTTATAGACACATCGAAAGACAAAATCTTAGATTTTGTAGTTTTAAACATGCAGCAAGTTTAAGAAGTAAGACGCCAACTCCGAATGAAAAAGGAACACGAGTCTTCTTTACCTCTACCACTTAAAAGTAGGAACTCTTTCTTATGAAGAGTCTCAAAATTTCGAGAAACAAGTATATAATACGTCTAAATGGTGGGTCTGATGATTTAGTAGAAAAAGGGAGTGGAAGGGGAGTCCACGGTAAAAGGTTGAGCTTGGTGAGGATAAACAAAGACCTTGAGAAGGTTAAGTGGGTCTGGGTGAAGCCCCATTTATACGACGTGTTTTATTCCACGGTTGGGTACGATGTCTCAACCTAAGTTGGTTTTGATGGGGTTCCGGTAGGTTAAAGTCGACCGGGTAACCAAAAAGAGATTGGACCTCGGATTGTGGACAAAAAGACAATAACAGGGGAGACTAGGTTGGGGAGATAATTCTAAGAGTCGTAAGTTGACAACGTTTATATAGTATGTATCCTTAACAATAACGTTTATAAACAAAGTTAATTAATCGTTACCGGGACACTACTTCGGACGAACGTAAAAAGAAAACATTGGTACACCATAGAGATCGGGGCCCCACTACGTGTCGGGTCGTTGTGAGGAATTGCTAGAAGAATTAATGTGTCAACCCCATTGGTAAGACAGATTTTTTAGACGAAGCATTAATGTTTTAGTGGTCGGGTCGGTCGGCACAACTGGGTAGTTAGCGAACGTAAGGTGACACAGGAATTTAACACGAGACAGAAGAGAGGTTTACTGTCCCCTTGAAACCTTTGACCACGGACACCCCACGTCGACGAGGGCGTTATTTACAGAGACGGAGAGAGACGGGTCCCGACGAGGTGGCGACCCGAAGAAGGAGATGGAGGACGGTACAAAAGGAGCCGTTATCGGAGCTTTTATGTTTCCTTAAGTAGGGGAGAAAGTTTAGGTAGATGTTTTTGGATCAACGTCAGTAAATCGTATTCGGACTTTTTCCTTACTACTGGGGAGACCACCGGACCGAACCAAAGAACCTACGTCTTCGAGAACAGCTTTGACGGTGAAGTGAACAAAGACAAATGATTGGTCCGAACACAGCGGTCCAGGTTTTAGTAACACACAGGGAGACAACACGACACACAACGCAACTCGACACTACGAGACACCTGCACAACCAGAGGAGGTAATAAGATCCTCAAACCCTACATCATGGAACACGTCAGTGACCGGGCATCTGTCCGAGGTACATAGAGACACCAAGTCAAGTCAAGTCAGCGAGTCAGCACAGGTTGAGAAACGCTGGGGTCCTTAGCGTCGTGCGGTCCGGAGGTTCCTGACCGTCTACTTTTTGAACCGTCCAAGAATTGAAGGGATACAGTGTAGAAGAGTGAAACTTCTGAGGATGTCCATTTGAACAGGACTGACATCACATGTACCCTTTTGGAAACCTGGGTTCCATTGTGTACACGGAGAACTCCCAGACCAATCACCTTGAGGAAAACCTGGAGGATCTTGATGAGAAACCGACATATTACCCTTAAGGATCGTAGAAACCATAGAAGTTGTACGAGAAGAGAATAAAGTAGGTCCCTTAATAGTGGAAGAATATCACGTTTTCACAACGAACAGATCCCGGGAAACCCTTAACCACCGGGGTTCTCGGTGTCGTACCACCTAAAGACTCGGGAACACGGGGTCAGTGGTGATGAAGAATACCCTTGGGACGGAAGATCTCGTCACCTCTAACAGATCCGCAAAATGAAGTGCAACACAACTGTACCAAAATTAAGTTTCCGTTCCGAATCTCGTTGTCCTGGGGAATAAGTAACGACCACCCTTAAGTTTCACTGCGTCAGTGAAACCTTCTGTTAAACCGTGAAAGAACGTTTCGATGTATCAGAAAGGTATGTTCGGTCCTTAGTACGAGGACTCATAAATGGGTCAACTAAACTTTTCCACACAAGTGTGTTTTTGAACGCACATTTACAAATCTCGTTGACATAAGGATTATCAGTTTTTGACCTTCCTTAATTCTACAGGAAGAGATCCACTTACCTATTTGATACCAAGAAGGTATAACGTCTCATAACCTGTCCTTAATTTTTTTTTTTTTTTTTCTCGATAGAGCGACGGTTTTACGCACCACCTGGAACTTTGAGGATTCACTTCCTTCGGTCAGTTCTTCCGGTGTGCAACAAACTAAAGTTAAAGTATGGAAAGACCTGTTCCGAGTTGATATATCGGTCCTTTTACTAATCACCAAAGGTCCCCGAGTCCACTTTCTCCCCACCCCCCCTACTTATCTACTCTGTGTCCCCCCAAAATTCCGTCACTTTAATAAGATAGACTAAGATAACTATATTATCTATGTACTGTAATACGCAAACAGTTTTGGGCATCTTGAACATATCGTGTTTCTAACTTCGAATTACAAACATTTAAATTTTTTTGATATATCTCCCAACTTCCCAACGTCCTCCTTTACGTCAATTACCGTTCCTTGGATTTCCCCTTTACCACGACTGGATTCGTAATCATTGAAACCTCTAACCACTCAGACATTCTAACTTCAACTTTTCGTGATGGACACTCGTCTCAAAGGAGGATGAACTATTCTTTATACATAAACCAGTGGCAAGGTTAAAGACTGTCTCTTGAGTATTTTGAGAATCTTAAAACACTCACCATCTCACCCCCCTGAAGAGATTAAGTACTATAAGGGGGAAGCGGGTACGGACTCAAATACGAGTGTTCCACTAAAGAACCTCCTACCCTCGGCTAACGGTCTCTTTGGTTGACACACTAATCTCTAAACCTCAAAAGTCGGGATGGACGGGAGACGGGAGGTCCAGAGGGTGTAACGTCCACCTAAGAGATGGTCGACTCGACTCGGGAAGTCTCTTCCTTCCCTCCGATTTCTACCTCAATTAGTAGTTACCGGTTACTAAATGAGTTAGTACGAATATAGTGCTTCGGAGGTATTTTGGGGATTTGATACCTCAAACCTCTCGCAGGTCCAACCGCTTGTGCAGTTCCACGACCCTGTGACTGTCGGTCTCCCACGTAATTTCGCGGTGTCAAGAAGGGACGTGGAATGGGACACACAGAGAAGGGAAAACCAACAAGGACTCAACATAGGAAATATCGTTAGATTATTTCATTCAAGTCACAAAGATACTCAAGACTTCGGTAATTTCGTTTAATACCTTGGTTCCTCTCTCTTGGAGGATAAACATCGGTTCAGTCTGTCCTCACGACTGCTGGACACCTGGGTGACGAACACTTACCGTAGACTTTACCCCCACCCACGTCAGAACACCCTGACCCGGCAACTGGAGTATCCCAGAATCGATTGAGGTCCATCAATCACAGTCTTAACGAATCAAGTTACTTTGGGGGTCTATAAACCGTAGTCTTTACAAGACACTTATCTCCTTTAACAATAAGAAAGTCGTTCTTTTCGGACTTCTTAGAATATCACGGTCCTACATTGTGATACACGTGTGTGTGTGTGTGTGTATGTGTGTGTGTGTGTGTATGTGTGTGTGTGTGTGTGTATGTGTGTGTGTGTGTTTAGTTTCGTGTAACTACTTCTATACAGTTTCCCCGTGTTTTTGGTTAACCCTTCGAGGGTTACCGGTTTCGACTCTGTCACACTCGTTGTTCTATCTATTTTGACATAACCCAATATTAGGTTTCATCTTTTATTCATAGGTACTAAGTATGACTATGTTATTCACTAACTTATTTTATTTACCCCCTCTTTGGCCTAACGAGGGTACGTTTTCTTAAGGTTTAGTAAATACATCTATGAAGTGGAAGTTCCTTTCCCTCGTCTTAAGGGGATAGAACCCACAGTGTGTATCATTAAAGGAAAGATTCTCTTGTCCTGGTTTTCCTTTCTTTTCATGTCACATCTTTTGATTGTTTCTGTGCCGGAGTCGGTCGCTAGTTCCAGTTGTATTATCAGTATTTAGTACAACTATCATACATGAGAACTATACTATACTATTTTTACCATGAATAAAGACACCTAAAGAAAGGGTATTGGATATTGGGGTCAACATAGTACTCTTTTTGTAGGTTAAGGTCATCTCCCTGTAGGATGTTTTATGGACTGGTCTTTAGGAGTTTTTACAGTTCCAGTAGTTTTTGTCTGTCAAACTCTTTGACAGTGTCGGTTTTACTCGGCTTCCTTTGCACTGACGTACATTACACTATACGACCTACCCTTTGACCCAGTCCTTTTCCGTAATCTCTTTCTGGATCCTTTAGACTCTTTTGATACCTGAAATCAATTATCATAAATACATAGTTATAACCAAGTAATTAGTATTGTCTCCATAGTGTGATTAAACTCCACAATGATTACCCCTTTGACCTACGTCCCATATACCTTTGAAACATAGTAGAAAAGGTAACAAGAGATTGAGGTCACGTCCCCTGCGTCCAAGTTAGGGTGTACGGTACGACGTTGATGCAGGCGTGGTGTTGATTACTTGGGTGTGCGAGGCCTCGGTCACGAGGTGTTGATCTCTTCCGGTGTGTGGTGTTACTTCCGACTCACGTCGATTTTGTCTCTGTATTTATTTCTACTTATCTATTTATCCATGCATTTCAGTGATTTTTGTATTGTTTTTACTTTTCCCCCCTGTCCGAGACACCAGTAGTCCCGATGGTAGGAGCGGGGAAAGAGAAAACGAAGATGAAGGACCCTTCACATGTCGGGGGGACGAAACGCGAGGAAATGAGACTTTTCTTACCGTCCCACTTCCACCGATATGACAAACGGGGAGGATAGGTGAGTAGTGCGAAAGAGACATAGAGGTCTTCAACGGGTATACTTAACATGGTTGACCCGAGGGAACGGGAGACGGTAGACAACCCAAGACACCCACGTCTAATGTCCGTCCTCCACTATTTCACCTTCCGCTCCCTTCCACCCGGTAAATAAGGGGACCGCGGGATGAGGAACCAACACCCAACCACCATTGGTATGATACGAGAGATTTCGGTCTAGAGATAGACCCACGGGGAGAATTGTCGAGATAGGTTCAAAGGGATTGGTGAGGGAGGAGAACGAGGAAATAGGGATCCGACCATTAACTACTATAACTATAGGTCTATAAAGTGATAGTGGATAACCAAGGAAAATTGGGTCGAGTGTGGGAACATTTTTCTGGGTAAATAATTTGAGTAGGGTTAAAGAGGTGAACTTACCCGGTGGACAGGACGGGACTAGAATAACTATGGGTCTCGAGACCCGGGACTAAGGGTGGTTACGAGGGAATGTACGACCTAGGTGAGGGACTACGGGACGTCAGGGTAGTCATATATCGGATGTACAAGGACATCTGACTTTTTCGTTTGTTTCTTTTTTTACGTGTCCTACTCTCAACACGCAACAAAATAAACCCCCGGTTTACTTCTGGTATCCGTTCCTTTGTCGTAAAGTCTATCGAGATTTATGACGAGGTTTGTCCATTTCCCCTTCCAGTCACAATATATGTTAAAATCGTTTCCTCCCCTATGCATGTCAACTCGTGTGTAAAACCGTCTCAGAACGACGATCAGTCCTCCTCGTCTACAGTGGCAATTACTAAAATGACAAAAAGATCTATGTGCTTCTATATTCTTAACCCGAGTACTTTAGAAGATGACTTTTGTAGGTAGACTTCTGTAAAAGGCGGTCAAAAAGAGTCTCGTGTCTCACGGAGTAAGGACTAGAAGTGGGACTTGAGAAAAGTCCCCAACAACTTCCAGTCATCGACGTCGTCGAGTACTAAATTAGGAATATCTCCATCTGCCGTTCACGGTTAAACATCAACCGTGAAGAGATCCTCTTATACTCTTTGAACGTAGGAAACCATGAGACTTCGGGTGGATTGACGGGTCCCGTACGGTCGGTTCATCTTTATCCTTCTATTCTCTACATGAATTAGAGAGTTGTATTTGATTACCACTCATTGGGAGAGGGATGAAAGGTTCCAGAGGTAAACTTTTTACCTTCGTAACGGTGTCCGGATGGAGTAAAGAGAGACATTCTTAATGATCACTATTGTTTTCACTTCAGTAATCATTTGGGTTTCTTTGTATGTCATTGTAAAATCATTAGAAAAGACGAGTAATATTTTCATTATATAGAAGATGTCACAATTTAAAGAATATCATTCGTACAGAAGTACGTAATGATTACATTAATTCTCTGATATTTTTCTGTTTTTATTTTCATTATATACGAATAAAAGTTTTTAAACTTTTGACAAGAATTTTAAATTTCCTCTTTTATTTTTACTGGGTGTTACGACCGTACAACTTTCTTGTACTCTTAAGAGTCGAGTTTATGACCTAGTTAGTAAAACAGACGTTGGAACTTATTCAGTGACTCAAGGAGACTCAGAGTAAACAGTGTTGATACTTTCTCTCTGTGACTCTGGAGGGACCGTCCTGACACCGTTCTTAATCCACACTATATTCGTGACAGACATCGTAACACGGAGTACTTCTCATAAGTACTTATTCCTGTCGGGACCCAAACTTATAGACCGGAACTGTCAATGTTTGTGAAACTGGAACCCTTTCAATCGATTGGAGATTCAGACACTTTGTCCCCTATTTTACTATTGGTATAGGTACCCCAGTGTTTCTCAGCCTGTACTGACTCGCTGATTTGACTTGACTAACGGTTGTTTCCAGGTAGATCCGTTTCCATACCAAAAAGGTCGTCGGTACATACCTACACTCTCAACCTGGTATTACTTTCGACTCGCGGCTTCTTAACTACGAAAACTTGACACCACAACCTCTTCTGAGAACTCTCAGGGGAACCTAACGTTCCTCTAGGTTGGTCAGGTAGGATTTCCTTTAGTCAGGTCTTATAAGTAACCTTCCTGTCTACGACTTCGACTTTGAGGTTATGAGACCGGTGGACTACGCTTCTTGACGGAGTAACCTTTTCTGGGACTACGACCCTTTCTAACTCCCGTCCTCCTCTTCCCCTGCTGTCTCCTACTCTACCAACCTACCGTAGTGACTGAACGACCTGTACTCAAACTCATTCGAGGTCCTTAACCACTACCTGTCCCTTCGGACCGCACGACGACAGGTACCTCAACGCTTCTCGACCTGTGCTGACTCTCACCTTGTATTAAGTACCTTTCGAACACTCATCGGGTACCGGTCACGTACGTAATGTCCCGTCATAAGTAGAAGTAGTAATAGTAGAAATATAGAAATAGTAGTTGTTGTTGCTAGTGGTCGAATCTTTTCCTTTGGTTTGGACTTCTCTGTGGGAGGAGGTTCCAGACCAGAAAGTTTATCCGAAGAATGTATAAGCTTACCCTGGACCTCCACCCTCCCCTTTCCCGGTCAACCCGGGTAAGGAATAGGGGTTTCAATGTGGAAGTCTCTACATAAAGAAATCAGGTCCCTAATACATTGTCCCCAATATATGCGAGTGTACCCAGTGACTCGAAAATTTTCTTGGCGAGGGATTCCCTTTCCACGGACCCTGTGAAGGGTAAGGATGTAAGAGTCTGGATACTTTGGACCGTTCTTATTTGTCCACGTTATTGGAATGTACCTTCCCCGTTTTTCCTTAAGGTACATTCTCGTTCCTCTCTTTACCCCGACTTTCCACCGTTTCTTCCCACTATCTCCCCTTTACAATCCGTTCCGACAGAAAAGATTAAACATAGTCACTACCCCTTTCCAAACGGTCGAAAAATAAAATGAATACGAACAAACGATTTCTTAGGACATATAACAAAGGATACTCGGTCCGTGAAAAGATTCGAGAAATGTCGGTAATTTAACAATCTTTTTATGGTTAAATGTTCATATTAGTGAACTAATATACATTCGGATCCTCAGAGACTGGGAAATTTTCGTCTTCCGTACTGATAAAGGAGAGTTCGGGGAGAAAAAAGAACCCCAGTCACTCTGTCGTCAACACGTCGGTTGATGTGTGGTACACAAGTAATTAAGAAAGTTCTTTCTAAACGATTCGTGGACAAGTTCAGTCCCTTTATCGAGTGTGACTGGAGAACCTCGAATATAAGGTCACCTTTCTCTGTCTGTTGTATGTCAACCAATGTTTATTAATAAGATCCCTCGAGTCTTAACGTCTTACTTTTTCACCAGGAAGACTCTCGTCGAAAACTATCTACACACACAATCAGCGAGTCAGTACAGGCTGAGAAACACTAGGGTACTTGACATCGGGTGGTCCAAAGAGACAGGCACTTTCAGAGGTCCGTTCTTATGACCTCACCCAACGGTAAGGGAAGAGGTCCCCTAGAAGGGCTGGGTCCTTAATTAGGTAACGTCGGTCTAAGAAATCACAGACTCGGTGATTTTTGGTCTCCTGGACCGAAACCCCTTCTCCTAATACACCCCTGTACAGTTAATTTCCCTCTGAGTCGGTCCAACTACTCTGAAACCCCGACAATAAGTGCAATGTAGAAGTGGACCCCCGTCGGGTCCTCGGGACCGATTTCTGACGTCCCGAAACAGTAGAAGTCCTTTTGCCCGAGAAAGACTGAAATGGTACAAAGAGACCCTCAAGAACCCTACGCCGGACAACGGGTGTGTCAGATGTTCTTCGTCCTCTCACGACTCAGGTTTCCGACCTACCAAAGCCCCGAAGGAATAGAAAAATAGAGGACCCCCCTGACAAATTTGTTTGACCTCCCTCTGACTCCTATTATTGAAAAGAATCCTTTTAGTATAATTTCAAGTCAAACGATTTAGTCGGAGGACTAGAATAGTTGCCACCCGTGAAGAAGACCGGCGTTTTGGTCTTCCACTATTTAGGGAGTCCGACTAAGGCGTCTACCGATAGGCCTGGCTCCTGTCTTAGGAACCCCCTTCAGTAGATTGCCTACCCGAAGATATTATGGTTCGACCATTACGACGAACTAGTCTAGCGTTTGTAATAAGAGGGGACCAGACACACAGTAAGGGTAGTGTCGAAGGGTGCACCAACTTTAAAAGGAGAAGAGGATCACTCTCGACGTCTTTGTGGACAATGGATACAAGGAACTACGAAAGTTGTAGATTTAAGGGACCGAATGACCCGGTTTCGCAACGACCCTTTAACCCCGTTGTTTCGACCCCTACCTCCAAAACACCACGTCGGTTAATTATGTTTGGGCACGTTACATTCACGAAGAGTCACTCGGAAACCACGACTCCTCTCCCCGTATTTTGACCCCCTCGAAGAACGGAAAACTCTCTGAAGTGCCGTCCGTCCTACACTCCAATTTATTCACTTAAAAAATTCCTCCGTCACTTCCCGATCGTAACCGGAGTAAATAACTAACTATATGGGTCATTCACGACTCGTGCAAGACACTCGGTCCTTGACCGACACTCCGGTCAGTAAGGAAGAGAGCTCCTGGATCCCGTCACGACCTGTTTAGACGGCGAACTAAAACAGGTCAGGTTCCCGATTCCAATAGAAATGTAAAAATTTGTAACTTGACATCAACTAAATGTTCTGACGAAATCAAAGTCCACATATCGTTTCACTAAGTCAAATATATATATATATATATATATATGTATATATATATACTATATCTTCGGGCATTGTGTGTATCAACTGAATGTTCTAACGAAATCAAAGTCCACATGTCGTTTTACTAAGTCAAAAATGACATATCGACCATTTCTTAGACGGACGTTACGTCCTCTGGACCTAAGCTTGGGACCCAACCCTTCTAGGGGACCTCTTCCCTTACCGATGTGTGAGGTCATAAGACCGGACCTCTTAAGGCACCTGACATATCAGGTACCCCAACGTCTCTCAACCTGTACTCACTCGTTGAAAGTGAAAGTGAAATTATATATACATTATAATATATATTGTGTATAAATATTAATATATATTGTACATACATAATTATATATGATATATAATTATATCATATAGTATATATAAGTAAGAAGAAGTCCGGGTGTCATCTAACTTTCTACGGATGGAGGTAGACCCTCCCGTTTGACGAAATGACTCACGTAACTAAGTTTCCGAGTAAAATAGGTCTTTATGGTATCGTCTGTGTGCGTCTTTACTACAAATCGGTAAAGAGCCGGGAGACACTGGTCAGTCCAACTGTGTCTGTCAATCGTAAGTCAAAGACTGCTTAGGACCATTCGACTAATAGAAACCTCTGATCTTTTACGGAAAAGATTAAGTTTGTCAACACTACTCCTCCTTTATACAAAGTTTGAAACAGTATATTTAGACTACAATAATGACCACCGAGTCGTCAGTACTTAGACGGACGTTATGTCCTCTGAACCCAAGCTAAGGACCCAACCCTTCCAGTAGACCTCTTCCTTTACCGTTCGGTGAGGTCACAAGAAAGGACCATTTAGGACACCTTTTTCCTCTGACCTCTCGATGTCAGGGACCCCAGTTTTATCGCAACCTGTGCTGAATCACTGATTCGTTATTAATAACAATAAAGGATAAACAGTCTCCGGGGAAGAGTAAAGAAGACATTGTGTCCGTTGAAAAGTCTCTAACAATCAACGGGTGACTATCGACCGTTCTTAGACTAGATACGTGTAAATCAAGAAGGGTCGTCCCCTTCAGACGTCCTCTTCTCCCCAAGAGAACCGGGGTCCCACACAGAGTAATGGGTGACATGTGACTGTAAAAGAATGGAGAGACAACTAGTTTCGAAGGTGAAGGTTCGTGATTCCTTGACATTCGTTGACACTTTTGGACATCTTTCCAAGGACAGAGACTGTTTGTCTGGTTTGAAACCGGTCCTAAAATAATTTTTTTATTATTTCTTCGCCACCCTGGAAGGACTCGGGACCGAGTGAAACAAAGGACTTTTTTGTTTTTTCTGATGTAAATCCACTGTCTACCATTTGGAGAAGTGCAATATCCACAGAGCGGAAGGACCCTGGTAACCTTTTCGTAAGACGTATAAAGGTTCGTCAACTAGAAACTAACACAAACGATGAACACGTTATAGACCCCTCTTTTTTTATAGGACAACGAAAATTTAGATACGTTTCACAGAGTGGAACCATCTTCCGTCAAAAGCAGTTTCCCTCTTTACTCGTCCCTCTCACTCTCCCCTCTTCTCCTCCCACCCCTCTCTGCCTCGCGCTTCACTCCGTAGAATCCTACGGTAGGCATGGGACGAGACAGTTTCTCCGCCCGCGTCCCTCTTTGCTATCGTCCTCCCCTAGCAGTTGTCGACCTTAAGTGACGAGTAGTGCAGAACCAAGTCAGATCCACTTTGATAATACTTTTCTAGATAAGACGAATCTAGGTAAGTAAAAGTGTTGTCGCCTCTCTTCGTGGTTCATATTGGTTAAGGTAAAACACCTATGCCCTTCACTCATGGATCACAAGATACTGTCTCCCCGACCTCTCTCTTAGATCTTTGTAGGTAAGGGACCCGGTCGAGACCGAACGGTGTCGGACCAAGGGTCCCCAGGGAACGAGGGAAAGGAAACGGTCAAATAGGAAAATGAAGATTGTCGTAAAGGAAGAGATTTCATTAATCCTCGTGATCAAGACTCCAAGACGGTAAACCTCTTTCTTACTAAAAAATTTCAACTTCGAGAGTTTGAGACCTCAGTTAGAGAGTTCCAAAGGGAGACCAAAATTTGTGATTTCCCGCCTTTACGAGTGACAAGAATTTCTTTTCTATTTAGTTGTCGTTCTCAATTCGCGTGTCAATGGGTAGACAGTATCTTTTCTGAGAGGGTGGTCCCGACATAAACCTTAGACGTCAGTCGTTTTACACAGTGCAGTTAACGAAGGGTAACAAAAGTTCGAGGGATAAAAACTCTTAAACTGTTGGATCGTTTATACAAAAGGGGGTTAGTGTTTTCAGCCAAACTGTAGGAACAAAGAGGAATTATCTATTTACAGGATTCTGTCTTTACCGTTTACCGAAAGGAACACCAGAATAGTTTCAGTCACCTCCTCAGTCGTAGGTCTTAATGTTGAGACCTTGAGGATCCTTCAGACTGATCGATTGTACGTGTCAGGTTAGGACTTGACTGGTCTGACATCGTTCTGTTTCTTCTCCCTGAGAGAACCACCGGGTCACCGATTCCGAGACTCGAGGATCACGTCTCCTGGACCCAAACTTAGGAACAGTCCCTTGATCTAGGGTGTACGGTGTAGATTCTCAAGAGTACGACGTTTATTTCTAGGGCGTACGACGTTACTTCTAGTTTCCAAACCGTGTGACGTTGATTCTGGGATACGTCAGTTTATTTATTTACATTTATAAAAATTTAACGTTCCTTATTATTTGATCCCTTTGAGTAAGTGACCCCGTATACTCATCATATACTGTCGTAAGTAGGTGTCGCTAGGTGTACGAAAGGTTTTTACTTATCTATAATGTACTCCTTCCTCTTGGGTCGGCAGAGTCTTACAGATCAAGGAGACCGGGGAGATCTGTCAGGAACCCATTCTTCGTACAATGTAAGTAAGTTGTCCGAGACCTTCTAAGTTCTACCTTCGACTCTCTACCTTCACGTTTAGAACAACGACCGTCGACATGTCAGGGATTCCGACTTTGTCTTCTCTGTAAGTGATCAGGACCGATAGGGTCTGTGTCGAAGTCGACGACTAAGGGGTTCCTTTCCTGAACTTAGTCTCATTCCACAACAGGGATAACAGAGATTTCTTGGACACGAATGTCTTAAGTCTAACCAACTTAAGTTTCGATGGAACCTCAGATCATTCTTCGTTTCCCGTTACAGTTGTTCTAAAGTTAATACAATACTCTAACTCGAGACGACCCGGTGGTGTGGGCAGATTGAGATAGTATCAGACCCGTTGAACTCCAAAGACTCGACCGACGAGACTAACGGAAGATGAGTCTCACTGATCTTGGACCTAAGGTCATCGTTACAGTGTCTACGAGTACTTTACCCTGCTGGTCGAGGTGTCTCTCTGTCAGAATGGTGGGAGTCGAAGACCGATAGAAAAGGGTCAAGACGACAGACCGTGAATGTCGAAATAGATGCACTCCTGTGGACCCTGACCTTCCTTCAAGGACAGAGTCTATCGAGTTCCATTCTACCAATACCAACTTCTTCTAGGTTTAATATAGGTCAGACCTCTCGACTGGACGACAAAAGGCACTACTGGAAAGTTCAGTACTCATTGATCTCAGTTCAGGTAGAAACTTTGACTTGGGTCGTTATCCGGACTAGATGAACCTAATAGAACGGAAGTTTTCCATTCAAGGACATACCATAGGGACGTGTCTTGGAAGGGTAAGTAGGAAAGTTGTCTGTAGAAACACCTGGGTAAGATCTGGTTCGTAACGTAATCTTTGACGTCTATGTTTTTCTGATTAATTATTTACCTGGAAAGAGAACTCCTGTAAAACCACCCAAAATGTCATGATAAAGGTCCTTAGTGATACAGTTGGTATCGTAACCTACCCCGTTTTGGTCCCATGTCATCTTTCCTATTAACCCCTGGTTAAAGTTCCGGTTTACTGGAACTGATGATGGACTACATTTGAGATCACAAAGACGACCCTGTTTTCGGTGCGAGACTTGGAATATTAAAAAGAAAAAATTAACCTCCTATTAACAAAATATTACAACGCAACTAAAGAAGGTATGTTGTACTCAGTGGACATTCATTTTGTGTATAGGAGAGGAAGGACTTGGAGGGAGGGTCGGGTGACGGGAGTAGGATGGGGAGACCCAACAGTGTCTCGTGGTCCGGCTCGAGGGACACAATGTGTCGTCGAAGGGTGACCGATATACAAAATGTGCGTCATTACATCCACAAAGTCACAATAAGAAAGTCAAACAGGTTGGGAGAGGAAGGGGACAGCACCGGTGTTCAGACAAGAGATACATTTGGAATCTGAAAAAACTGACTCCGGAACTATACGATAGACCGTGAATCCTTTGAGAAGATGGATCACGCCCCGAGACTATTCCAGCCTGAAGAATTTGGAACTGTTACGGTAAAAAAGATGGTAATTCGTAGAGTTGTAGAATCCTTGAAGACGACTATACGGAGTAGGTCACCCGATCCGCACGAATCAGTGAGTCAACACAGGTTGAGAAACGCTGGGGTACTAGATATCGGGGGGTCCGAGGAGACAGGTACCCCTAGGAGGTCCGTTCTTATGACCCCATCCAACGGTACAGGAGGAGGTCCCGCAGAAGGGTTAGGTCCCTAAATTGGGTCCAGAGGACGTAACGTCCACCTAAGAAATGTCAGACTCGGTGGTCCCTTCAGGTCTGGGGGTGAATAAATACGGTAGGGTCTGATTTAGACTTAAACGATATCGGGAAACCAAACCACCTGAACGAACGAAGGAAGGAAGGAGAGAAGAAGGGAGGAGTGACCCTGATTCTAGTGACCGATGGTAGGGCACTCCTGGTGGCTCTCTCATTTGTACAGTTGGGGTCAGGATGGATAAACACCGAAGCAGGGAGAGTGGAACAGGACGTCGACTCTTGGGTCGTACGGAAAGCCTGTTTTAGATTAACGATCCTACGACAGACCTACTTTGGAAATGGTTCCTTCTGGAGTAAGAATCTCAGTAGAAGTGGTACGGGAGAGGGAATAAGAGGATGATGTCTCAGGACACACACAGGCCCCCTCCTGTCGTCAGACTTTATACGACGGTGAAAACCGGGGATCTACACTCCTACCAAGGTCTGGGTTCACACCCTCCATCTCAACTGGGGTTACTAGTCAGAAGTCTTGAAGGAAACTGGTAGAGAGGGTCTAGTAACAAATCTAGTAGAAGTTGTATTCTCAATTTGGTCGTGAACCCCTCACCGTCTGGACCCAAGATTACGGTTGAGACGGAAGGTGACGTTGTAAAAAAAACGGTCTACCGTGTACCTTAGAATCAAGGGACTGGTCCCTAGTTTGGACGTGGGGAAACGTATCCTTCGTACCTTAGAATTGGTGACCTGATAGTCCCTTCAGAGAGAGGACACTCTAAATTACGAAATAAATTGAGAGATTCGGAGTCGAAGAGACGGACCTTTTGTCCCTCTAAAAACATTAGGACAGAGATTCCTAACAGTCTTATAAATTTACTCTACCACATAAGTGTCCGTATCACGAGTCATTCTCAAGTTTTGTACCGTTCATAATAAGAAAAGATGACACTACCAATAACAAAGATTCCGAAACGGGATTGATCTTAGACTTTATCTAAGTAGGGGTATGAAGGGGTGTTTAGGTCCTTAAACGGTACAGTGCGACAGAAAAGGGAGGGTTGAGGACAGTATAATATGTTATGCTTTGTTAGGCGTTAATTTCACTACTTAATTGACAATTGACGATTTATAAATTACAGTTCTTTCTCGGTAAATTTTGGGTATTTTTAGTCCGTCATTTAGATTTCTCACACCACCTCTTTACAATATGATCGAATCTAAAACGTCATGGAAGTACAACAGAATATAGTCTGCAAACGGTTAGCGTCTAGTGTGGGGTGTAAATGACGTATTTACATACTCGTACAAAGGTCATAGGAGTAGGTAAAAGAGACATAGCAAAAGAGAACCGTAAATATCGTTGAAGTCAAACAGTGGTGTGTTCCTATGTACTAAAAATTTTTTAAAAGAAGGTCCAAACCGGGAATAAATCACGTAAATACCGGTCGAGTGAAAAGAAGCTAGCGAGAATTTTTTTTTTTTTAGTCCAAAAAAAAAAAAGGATTCACATTCACTAGCTGAGATTCTGTCCTGACCTTTCCTCGATCTGGGGTTCCTACTCTACGAGAGCGAAGGATAGAGACGGTTATTAAGTGAGAGTCTTTGGTCCGACGATTAAAATTACATAAGGTGACTTCAACGACACTCACATTATTATGAACGGTGTTTCGTTAGGAAGTCTCTATGTCTCCCTCAATTACTTCATTATTGTTCCACTTTTACGGATACAAATATCTTATAAGGAACCTAATTTCACTACGTAAGCGACTCACACACTACCACACGAGTAAACACAACCTGAGAACCGTTGAGGAACCTGACATCGGGTGGTCCGAAGAGACAGGTGCCTTAAGAGGTCCGTTCCTATAACCACACCCATCGGTAAGGGAAGAGGTCCTCTAGAAGGGTTGGGTCCCTAGTTTGGGTCCAGAGAAAGTAACGTCCTCCTAAGAAATGGTAGACTTGGTGGTCTCTTCGATTTTACCAGTATTCACTTACACTGAGTTGACAAAGACCCCGAAAGGGACACGACAGAGGTGAAAGTCCTTACGAATTAGGAGAAGAACAGAGGGATAGGTGTCCCTACGGAATATGTCGATGGTCCCAACACGTGACGTGTAAAGACCCTTGGGGTAAGTGTGTCTGGTGGTACATTGGTCGACAAGTATAGGAATACCGAGTGGAGACCCTCCGGAAAGGACTAGGGAAGTCCGGAGTACCGAGAGAAAGAGTCACCTGTGAGTTACTACGATGTTCTCCACGGAGTCTCTCCACGGTGACTGGGTTATATTAGTCTCCTGGTATAAGGTAGTCTCGTGGATTCTTCTCGAGGGATCTCTCTTGGTTCTTCCCTCGAAATTGGGGAGTCACTTCAACCCGATGGTGTCTTTCGGTGTCGTTCTCAAGGACCCGGTTCCTCCTGAGTCGGGAACGGTGTCCCTTTGGTTTTACCCACAAGTCTGTGTTCGTCGAGAAAGTAGACTTCACTCTAGTCGACTACCAGGTCGGACTCCAGGGTGATTCGTAGAGTGTTATGATGACGGTATTCAGGGATGGATCCTCGATCCTATCTCGTCCAGTATGCGTGAAAGGAGAAACTCGGAGGTGAAGCTAGGGACTCTCGGTAGTCTTGACCCATCAACTCGACGTTGATTTAGAGTAGACCGAAGTTTTTCCTCGGGTCTTGGAGAGATAATTATAGTAAGTCCGGGGGTCAGGTCGAGGACGACGTCTGGTACTGGACTGGTCAACCGGTTCAGGAACTTCGGACCGACCATGAGGACGGGTAGTGACGACACAGATGAGAGGTCCAGGTGCTCCGTCGGGTCCTGTTCCGTCGACATGATTCTCAGACTGTCAACAGTGTGCCATGGAACCCCTGTACACAAGTTGTGCCATGGACTGGTGAAGTCACACCTCCTGTGACCGGTTCAACGTGACTAGAAAGATAGGGGTCCCTGACGTCACTCATAAGTTTTTTCGTAAACAATTATGACGGAACGTACATTTTACTCGTCAAAATTTAAAGGATTTCATTATTTTTCTCGTATCGAGATCACAGTAGATAAAAAATAATAGAGCACAAATGTACGGAGACCAATCATTGGGTCTGTGCAAAGGTACCACTTACACCGTCCTGATACACTAATGCCCGACCTTTGAAAGAGAAACAAAACTTTTTCGATACACTAATGGTCTTGATATTGAAATAGAGGGAAACATTTAATAAAGATAATAAAACAACGAGTGAACAGTGACGGTTGTCGGAGGATCTTAACCGAAGGGGACGGTACATCGATTGACAAGTCACTTTGTAAGAATCTTTACAAATTTCTCTTGACTCTGTCCTTCAAGGATTTCCTGTCTTGGTCTTTTTCTCCCTATTGTAAAGACACCCTTATATACTGAAGTAAGTCAAAAATGTTAGGGTAAGATCTACTTTTTTTGATTCAGAGTTTTGCCATTCAGTGATACATTTTATCCCGTTCGGAAAGTTTCCACTTAAACTAAGTTTAGGTCTTTATACACTGAACTCCTGAATTCGTACGAAAAAAGTGTACCTCATAAAGCCTTCTTCAACCCAGTCTCCAATTGAAGTGTTACTCTCATAGTAAGTTGTTCCTTCATCCACTGTTTTACACATAAAATGTGTCTAGTGAACAAACTACTACTTCCTTCCGTTTTTCACTATTGTAAGGACGTTATAGACCTGAACTAACATAAATTCTCCTCCCGTTCCTAGTGTAGTGAGAGTGAATGGTAACAGAGGGGTGGCCAATTGTGTTACGGACGGAGGATTAAACACGACTTACACAGTTTATTTGAAGATTGTAGACTGTACTCCTAAAGAATGTTAATCTAGAGTCATTCTTATCAGATTATGTGGAAATAACCAAAATCGATGATACGAAAGTCTGAACAAAATACTTGCATTTTAGTCACCACGGAGTATCCAATGGGAATTTTGAAAGGAGCCACGGTTAACTCTTTTCACTAAACTTTTAGAAACCAAACCTTAGTCCCTGGTAGGTTGCACTGTCAGTGTTCGACGTACACTGATTAAAATTTATTGGAATTTATTTTAATTTTTAAGTCAAGGATTTAACGTGATTCATTGAAAGTGTGGAGTTTCGGTACATACCCATCACCGATGGTGTAACCTATCCCGTGAATCTCTTGTAAAAGTACCAATGTCTTTTAAGATAACAGTCATTACCGTCTCTCGTGTTGTAAACCGTAGTCCGTCTGACTCCGACTTAGGATCAATTTAAGTCATCGACACATTGGTACCTGTTCATTAAGTGACTGTAGTCATTTTCCCTTTATGGTCATCATTGACGAAGTCGGATCCAAAGGTCTTTTATGTCGGATTTTGTCTCCGGACAACGTGTCTATAAATTGACTCCTCACAGTGCGTCTCTTGTCCTCCTTTCCTACCCCATTCCCCCGCTCACTTCCCTTGTCACTCGGTCAACGGCTACATACAAACTTACCCAGAGTCGATATTCGTTTGTCGTTGAACTAAAAACGTTCTGAAGACCTTTTCTGTACATTACACGTTGAGTCTAAGTGAACAGACCCCTTACCTCTCCCACCCTTTGTAAATGGACAACCAAGAGTAGGGGAAACGAAGGGAACAACCTCCACTATGTCTATAAGTAGAGACTTGTCAGATTCGAAGCCAGCGGAACAGGAACAGTCCGTCACTAGTGACTTTAGGAGTGGTAGTGATTCTACGGGGGTAACTTAGGGACCCAACGCCTGAACCAGGAGGGATGAACTCGACATATCGTCGTCGAGGACACCGTTAGACCCAGTTAGTGGGAACGGTCTCATTACCGAGGAAAGAATCAGAGGAACGGGAAGTCGTAATCCTAGGGTCACGGTGGTCCACATTCAAGTTACTGACTCAGGGGACACGGTAGGAGGCGGGGTGACGACACATCAGATCGATACCCCCTTTGTCGTGGTACATTGAAGGAAACCGAGTTACGTGTATGACATTGACCCTCGTTTTACAGTGTCGAGTCGTCCCACAATCAGGACTCTACCTCGGAATAACCCCTACTGTGAGGAGCTATCTCATAAGAGAATCTTCCCAACGAAGACTCATTCCCCTATGTACCAGTCTGGTCCCCTAGGTCGCCACGACATCGGTAGTAACGGGGACAAAAGGTATTGTCTCCTGGAAAAGATGATTCCGTTACATCATGAAATAAGATGTAATCATGTAGTTTGCAAGACATCTAGTTATTGACACTGCGACCACCTCCGTGACACCCGACTTTCCGGTTGTGGATACACCTCCGTCACAGTCAAGACACTTCCCGTTTAAAGACGAGGGAGACCCAATCTTCCTACACTATATTAGTTGGACTGTGGTGTACAGACCCACCACTGGAACTCCTTACCACGACATAGTTCCAGTAACAAACGTCTAGTCTGCAAATTACAAGTCTGAACCACGTCCGCCTGGGTACGTGTCAGGGGCAAGGACGGTGGCACTAGTGACAAAAGTCTGACCAACAGACGGTGACGTCACCGAATCGTCCTCTGACCGACTGTTGTATCCTACTCACTTGGACAGATGAGTGGACTGACACCTCTCGGAGAAGACGTTCCTTACAAGAGACAACCTGTAGTTACTCTCTGTGTTTCTAGATATATGAAAGAGAAATAGGGATCCCCAGGTAAGTGTACAGAAAGGGGGTCTGAAGAGAAGGTCAAAGTAAGGAAAGTTCAGGGACTGGTTAACAGGTTTCGTAAGTGGTGAGGGATCCTTAGACACAAATTGGTATGGAGTCCGATAGAGAGGAGGGTATCTTGTACCTTGTTAATTCATATGATAACTAGTGACGAGACCGATGATTCTTTTAAGGGGAAATGGTGACCTGAATATTTTGGGTGAAAACCTACTTCAGGTCGTGATTGTATATTACGGTTGGGTAGAAACTTCATTTGAAAAGGAAACAGATAGTAAATCTATATTCTTGTGGGAGGAGGGTGAGGTATTTCAGTAATCATACTCGACTCCCCGTTCACGACACGTTGTACCCATCTTACCCTCGGCCCGGTTGATTAGTGTTATAAACGTACATATAACACCTGGACGACACTATCCTAAAACTTACATGACGAGGAATATGCCCTCTTCCGTTACCGTGGGTGAGGTCATGTGAACGGACCTTTTAGGGTACCTGCCGTCTCGGACAATCCGACGTCAGGTACTCCAACGATCCTCAGCCTGTGCTGACTCGCTGAAGTGAAAGTGAAAAGTGAAAATACGTGACCTCTTCCTTTACCGTTGGGTGAGGCCACAAGAACGGACCTCTTAGGGTTCCTGCCCCCTCGGACCATCCGACGGCAGAGACCCCAACGTGTCTCAGCCTGTATTGACTTCACTGAATCGTTGTCGAGGAATATACTTGACTGAAATACTGAACCTTCAAGACCATTCTCACTCGAGTCTCACAGGTCAAACCTAAAGTCTCGGTAAACCGTCGGGTCCACAATTAGAGACGATCTCGGTTCCTCCTGTGGTCCTTGATAACGATTTTTCCTCTTGTTGAGAGACTAAGTCTTCCTACCAGAAGGAGGTCTTCGGACGAAAGTAGGAGGACGTCCCAAACGGTCTTAGAAGTGGACCGTAAGAATGGGTGGTCCTTAGAGGGACCATGATGAGTTAGACGACCCAGTACACCGGGTTCACTGTCAAACGGGGTGTCAGGTCTGAACAAAGACTTAACAAAAACACAAGGTCTAGGATGAACTTTTACCTTCGGAAAGACTGGTGGACTATTTGACCAGTCTTATCATAAAAGTTCACGTCCAGTACGACCCCGGTTTTGGGTTTTTCCAAGTAGTTTACAACAAGGAGGAAGAATCACTTTCCTACACATTCTATGTTTTGAACAGCAGATGAAATCGGGCTTATAGGTACCAGTAGGGTCTAAACTGTCTGAAGATTTTTAAAAAATAGTGATTCATGCACAAATGTCCTTTGTATCTCCTTGTACGGTTTTCTATGATGTCCCTACTGTAATTGGTTTAGTTTGGACGTCCCTTTTACTGGGTCAAAGAAATCTTTTAGTTAACGTTTCCGTTTTTGGTCTTTCTACCTTCTCCTTGACTATCAATCTCCTCTGATTTTTGTATAATTGATTAACGTTATACATCCCAAAAAAGATATAAATCAGTTTGTTGGTTGAATTTTGTAAAAACACTGTAAATACGTTGTTGACTTTTACACTTTTTACTGACTATTAAACTATCATAATTCCTTAATAATTCATAAAAATCTACGTTTGTACAACAACATTAATACAACTTTTCTTCAGAAAATCTTCATGATAAATATACTTGAATACTCTCACAGACCCTACAAACGGTAGGGTAAGAGTAGTCTAGGGGAATCGTACTACCATAACTACAGGACCACCTTAGAGTCTTGTTAGTTCAGGGACGGCTAAGATGATCCCGTCTCTGATCTTTACAGTCGTGTCGGGAGTCCGTTCTGTGGCTTACGTGAAGACAGGGAGAGTACATTTTAATTTGACTAAGACTAGAAAGGAGATGTCGAGACCTACCCCTTTTTCCGTAGACGTCTAGTTGTCCGTGTATAGTTCTCAATCCCCGACCCTACTAGACAAACCCCGAAGGGTCCACCGTGTCGCCCTTTCTTAGGTAGACGGTTACGTTTTCTGCGTTCTCTGTGTCCAAACTAGGGACCCAACCTTTTTACGAGACCTCATCCTTTACCGTTGGACGAGGTTGTAAGAATAGACCTTTTAAGGTACCTGTCTCCTCGGATCGTCCAAAATCCCCGAAGGGACCACCAAGTCTACCATTTCTTAGACGGACGTTACGTCCTCTGGGCCCAAGTTAGGGACCTCACCCTTCTAGGAGATCTCTTCCCTTAGATGGGTGAGGTCACAAGAACGGACCTTTTAAGGTACCTGTCTTCTCGGACCGTCCGATATCAGATACCCCAGCGTTTCTCAGTCTGTAAGACTCGCGTGTGTGTGTGTGTGTGTGTGTGTGTGTGTGTGCTAGACGAATCATTCCGTTGGTCTCTACCGTGTCGTCGATCAAACTCCGATAGTGGATCAATTCCAAACACTAACAGCAGGTGGTGCAAGATGGGACCTAAAAGAGAAAAACAAAATGTCGTGCGTCTATCCACTTCACTTACCCTTATAATAGCCTTGGTGATGAGGACGGAGAAAACTCGGACACTACCATCGTGATTAGAGTGTCAAAGGAGACTCTAGATAACAACGAAATGACAGAACCGGTCTTTCCACCCCGTCCTCCCGTCACTGTTCTTAGCGGTGGGACAGAAAGCATAGTAATCACCGAAAATAAGATCTCCAGTCTCTTGATTGTTCTCCTAATAAGGTTAAAGACTTATGTAGGTAAGGTTCCTGTATAAGTCCCAGAAAGAGTATCGTTGGCTACGACTCACATTCGTCTCTCCGGGGTCCCGTCTTTCGTCCTCTAACTCCCGTCCATAGTGGTCCAAAACCGAAATACTTCGACCAACCTGAAACACGTCGTGACCAGTGGCTCGTAACCCATCTAATTGGTTATTCTCTCCGAGTCTCCTAAACTTCACCGTATGTCCCTCTCGGGAGGGACCTCCTCCTTTCCCGTCGGGTGAGGTCATAGGGACGGACCTCTCTTAGGGTACCTGTCTCCTCGGACCTCCCGATGTCTGGTGTCCCACCATTTCTCAGCCTGCGCTACCTTCACTGACCCGTACGCGTCCCTCTCAGGATATGTCAGTTTAGGCACAGTTTCACAATAACCCTCCTAATTTACTCTTTTGGTACATTGCGACGTAACGTGTAGTGTATGAATTCATGAGTTTTTGACAATCGATGAGACAGTAATGACAGTAATATTAATAATAATAAAGGGACTCCTTATCTGGAAAATAAATCCCTTTCTCGTTCCACGTCTTTCGAATCTAATAATATGACGATGGAGGATAGTAGAGACCCTACGAAAAGAATTCTTAAGTAAACGAATGAACCGCGGTATTCCGTACGTTCGTATTAATTTTGATCTCATCGTTAACGGTAAAATGGAGAAGGTGGTCTTAGAAAGGACCATTATTGTTCAATAAAAAAAGTCGATAGAAGGGAGGGTAATAATTAATTAAAAAATGAGTCATCATGCGATGACTCATGCGGAGTAAGGAATTTAAGAGAAAAGTCTCCGGACAACACTAAAGTAATACCGTGGACCTAAGACTCGATAGCAGTAAGAGTTAAAATGACTGATATAATAGTCCAAGTATTTTGAACGAAGGTACTTCACCTTTTAGGATCTTTAAAAGTTTGATCAGGTCTCCCCTTTGTACTCCGTTTATTTTTCAATAGATAAATTTTCTGTCGTTCTTGAAGGGACCACCGAGTCACCATCTCTTAGGCGGACGGCCACGTCCTCTGTACCCAAGTGAGGGACTAGACCCTCCTATCGTACACGACGCCTCGTGGAATTCAAGTACTCGGTGTCGCTGTTCGGGTGTGAGGTCTCGGACCCTCGGTATCGTAGCCCGGGTGCACGGTGTAGAGGAATTCCGTGGTCTCGTGTGCGAGGTATCGTCTCTTCGGCGACGTTACTCCCCGGGCGTGTGGTGTTGACCTCACATCGGGGACGAACGGGTTCGTCGTCCCTTCTGGATCGTGTCGGTTTTTATCTATTCATTTATTTTAATATTTTCTTCCGTTTTACCGTTTATTCCTTTTTTTATTCATAACTTATCTCTTCTTGTCATATACCTACACTACCATCTATAGTTGGACTTTCAGTCATTAACGAATTATTGTCTGATTTCGAAATCAACTTTGTGTTGTTAAAAGTCCGATCTAAATTTTCTAGGTTCATGTACGATAAATGTAGATTTTATACTTCGATATCTTACTATATCTATTCTATACCTTTTTATATTCTACACATTTCTATGTATTCCATCTCTTTCAATTGCCTATATTGTATACGAAGGTCGGTTCTACCTTACTGTCCTTTGTTTAAATTAAAGGATGGACTTTGTTTTTTCATAGAGTTATTGCACTCAGTGTACTTCAAAAACTAAGGGGTCACGTATATTTTAATACGAATGTGATATGACACCAGATAATTCGCACGTTATCGTAACAGATTTTTTATTATATATATAAAATTAAAGTTTTTAAACTAACAATGTATTAAAGTTGGTAGTCTCAACATGAGAAAATCGTTATAACTGTATTTTCTAGCGAATAGTGTCTAGTGGTATTGTGTATATTATTATGACTATTTCAAGCTTCATAACATTCTTAATGGTTTTAGACTGTGTCTCTGGTTTCACTCGTTTACGATAACCCTTATCCCACGGTTACGTGAACAAACCGTGCCCCAACGGTGTGTGGAAGTTAAACGTTTTACCTTACGGGATATACGTTGCACGTTATTTCACCTTACGTCATTTTGTTCTACACGGACATTCGTTTTAAGATCTTTTTCGGATGCTGTCACTGTCCTTTTTCCGGTCACTGACGGACCTCCGACCAACCCCTCTTGAATTCCTCGTAGTCCCGCTTCTCGTCCCCCATGTTCCTTTGAAAACTCTCACTCCGTAATAAAATTACGAGTTGTAATCTGGTCCATTTCTGATTGACTTTATTTAGATCAAATCGGTATACTTATTACCCATTTTATCATTTTTTTTTTTTTATCATAACGATCACTATTTTTACTAGTGAAGAATGACTATATTAATGTCAACGGTTTTTAATATTAGTGAAACTTAATTTTATATGAAGGATTGTACCAGAGTTTTATACATTTCGTTTTTACCTGTTTTGAGTTTTCTGTTTATCTAGTTAGGTGTGAGAGTCGTTCTCTAACATTGGTGGAGAGTCTGTTTTTCGTGTCATTCTTATACCTTCTGATCTTTTTACTTGTAAAATTGACTATTTGAAACGGATTATCGTGGGTTGTTGTGTCATTTCTTGTAGAAATCTACCAATACGGAAAATTCCTGGATCTCTTTTACACATTTTGACTGGTGCACGATCCTTTTTTTCTTCAGTGGTGAGTAAAGGTTCATGACTCTCGTATATTTTATCACACCGTCTAACCCAAGAGGTCTTCGTATGGGGTGCGTTTGCTGTTCCCTCGACCCTTTAAATATGTGGTTGAGGATCGTCAGTAACCGACTTCCGACGAATGACACAAACTCCCACCTCTCCACAACTAGTGGTCGTGAAGAACAGACCCAACATTCTCGGTCTCTTTCGAAGTTCGTTTCTCTCCGTTCCGTCCGGTCTCCTCCACCCTGACTACGGGTGATTTCACCGTTTCACCTCTTCCGTTACCGTGGGGTGAGGTCATGAGAACGGACCTTTTAGGGTACCTGCCTCCTCGGACCATCCGACGTCAGGTACCTCAGTGGTTCTCAGCCTATACTGACTCACTGAAGTGAAAGTGAAAAGTGAAAGTATGTAACCTCTTCCTTTACCGTCGGGTGAGGTCACAAGATCGAACCTCTTAGGGTCCCTGCCCCCTCCGACCACCCGACGGCAGATACCCCAGTGTGTCTCAGTCTGTACTGACTTCACTGAATCGTGTCACCATTTCGTTCTCCCATCCCGTCTCGTGGCTAGTATAAACCGTTTCCCCACCCAATCCCTGTCACCTATTTGTTGTATAATTCCGGGAAAGGTTTCTATAGGGCTGAGAACTGGAGATAAGAGGAATTATTTAAACGGAAGAATCCTACCCACTATATGGTTACGACCGGTTTTACAAACGATCAAAAGGAAAAAGCGGGAAACAGTTACAGGAGAGTGATGTCAAATCTTCCATTCCACAAAACGTGGATATCACTATTCAACCCACTGAAGGACCACCCCGTCACTTATCCTCAGACGGACGGTTACGTCCCCTGCACCCAAGTTAGGGACCTAGACCCTTCTAAGGGTGTATGGCGCTTCGTTGATTCGGACACTTGGTGTTGATGACTTTGGGTGCACGGATGTCGGACACGAGGTGTTGTTCTCTACGGCCGTTTTACTCTTCGGACGCGTGGTTTTCCTTCTCATCGGGGACGAGTTGCGTCGATCTCTCTCGCGTACGTTTTCGTTACTTCTGGGTCTCTTCCGTTTTTATTTAATTAGTTTTTTTTAGTTTTCGACCCCTCGGACTAGGTTTTAAAACTCTGTCCTTCTCAGGGTACAAAGGTAGGGTAATGTTTAGAAATGTTAAGAATTGGAACGGGACATAAGAAACCTCCAATTGAGTCCGTTTAGAGAAACCTCGGGTCTCAGGGTAATTTTGGATATATACGACTACCCATCCACAATTACTATTTTCTCCCTTATCCTCAAATTTATAAAAACCTTTCAGGACCTCGTTAATCACTATAAACTTCGTATACCGTGTTCAAGAAAACAATAAAGAGTTCCCCACTTTGTTTAAAATCACTCTTTCCTTTAGAAGATTTACGACCTCAACTAGTATCAAGACACAAGACATTCTGTTGGTAGACACGTCGACGAGAGAACGGGGGCCTTCGAGTTCAGGATGCGCAGTAGGAGGGTGAATGGGTGTATTCATCATGTCTCTTTGAAAGGTAGTGTTCAGGTCGTGTGTTTTCAACCTCGCTAGTGAAAGTGTTAGACAAGTCTGTAGTTGTCTGGTCTCGTTGGGGTAGGAGGTCTTGAAGACCCGTTTTTATTTTGACGGTGGAGGCTGCCTCTCGAGTTCGTTGAATGTAGGTTTCTAGAGGGTCAACATCGAGAACCGCAACCCGTCAACTTAAAGACGTTACAGAGAGTCTATGTGGGAAAGGTAAGGGTAAAGGAAGAATCTAATCCTAAAGTAGACCAAATAGATTTGATGTCAAAAGACCTTCTAAAAGAACGGAGGGTGGCGACAGATGAGACACACTAGATCTCCGTCCTATTCGGTGAACTTTATAGTGAAAGTAGTAAAATAAGAGAAGACGTCATAGATGAGACCGAGAGTAAAAAGAGGTTCCGGTGTAGGACTGAAATTTTTAAGTTAGGGACAAAAGAAAGGAAAAAATTTTTTAATTTAGTTAATAAATAAATAGAAAACCTGTGTGCCACGTCGTACGTCCTAGAATCAAGGGGTCGGTCCCTGACTTAGGTACTTGGGACGTCACCTTCACGTCTCTGAATTGGTGGCTTGGTGCTCCCTTCAGGAACTAGGAAGAAATAGTCGGACTTTATGGAGAAGGGATTGAGGGTCCCATATACGAACGGGAGGGAATAGACTAGACAACGGGTTTGAGTCCTACGTAAAGAAAGAGAGTGTGATGTGTGTCAGAAGGGTGAAGTAAGGAGAGATGTCGATTGTATAGGTTTATAGGGATTTACTCTAACATACTCATCTTCTTAGAGTAACCTCAGGGATGTTTGGAATAGGTAATTTTAAAACCCAGGGAACCGGTACACCTCGAGAGGTAAAGTCTCTTTACTCTGTCTTTCCCTTTGATTAAAGTTTGCAACTAGTTGTTCTGGAAGGTTTGTTTAGTTAGATAATTATTCTCCGAGGGAAGACAGTGCGAAAGTAAGGTAAATAAAAAAAGTAGCGTAAATCGTATTACACTTTAAAGGAATGAACACATGAATAGCAGATGGGAAGGGATGATCTACACGTGAGGTGATCTTGTCACGACCAGAACAAGTTGCGAAATAGGGGTCGTGGGTACGAACCGTATCTCGTCCCCGAATTCTTTATCATCGACTTACTTACTTACTTACTTAGACAAAGTACTGAGGATAATGCACGTACGAGCCAGTACAGATGAGAAAACTCTGGGGTACCTGACAACGGACGGTCCGTTCTTATATCCTCTCCAAACGGTAAGGGAAGAGGTCCCCGGGAAGGTCTGGGTCCCTAGTTTGAGTTCAGAGAGCGTAGAGGACGTGACTGTCCACGTCTCTTCACTCTTCACTCTTCCGAGGTTAAAGTACTTCGGAAGAGAATACTCCAATCAATCATGACTAAAGAGTGAAAGGACTAACGATTGAGTTATGAAACATAAGCGGGAAAATCAATATAGATCACACCGTCGAATGATTTGAACGACCTTGAATAAAATGTGTACATAGAGAATAAAGAGGTTGATCTATATAACGAAGAACCATTCTTAAATCAAACCTTTTTCTCTTTTTGTTGCTTCTTTCTTAAATTCGAACCACTAACTCTAGTGACCAAAACCTTATAAGTCTTGATTTAAAACTAAGGTAATTAATCGACCCACTGAAACGTATTCAATGAGTTGGAAAGACTTGACCCTGTTTTATTTTTGTCAAGAAAGGAGGTTCCTGACCACCTTCCTTAGTTACTCTTTAGGATACGATTTCCCGAACAATGTCCCGGAACCTCTATCATTTAGGACTAATTTATAGTCTATGAAAATTAATTGTTTTATGTATGTCTTTTATATTGGATATGAATGTACGTAATATTATATATATTTTTATATTACATACCAAATTATATATCATATTATATGTAATAATTTTTGTATCGTGTAAAAAAGTTTTTCTTTTATTATATTGTTGGTACGCGAGTAGTGAGTCTTAATTGTTAACAATTGTAAAGTAGTAAAAAAGTCTATAAAAATTTATTTTCTTTATTATGTAATATTTATTTGTATCTATACAGAGGTCACGTTTCACAGTGATATTGATACTGATACTACAGGTGGTTCTTTACGAGGAACTCGTATTATTGGTACAGTATATAAAAAAGGTAAGGATGGAAGAAGAAAAGGTCGGGAAGATCTTGTCTACTATCCATATCTACGAAGTCCTTATAAACGACCTAATTTAATTATACTATCAAATAAGTGAGACATCTCTAGACTAAATTTGTCCTATTTTCCGAAAACTAAGAGTCTCGGTCCTTTGTAGACGTCACAAAGATCTAGTACACATTTCCTAAAATAATACAAATAGGTGGAAGACTGTTTCGACCTATATAACAGGGACGGACATTGTAGAGTCTCTTTCCTACGTTAAATTTTTCCTTGGTTTCTTCCCCTACCCGGAGTGTAAGGTGAGGTGGACCTTTCGGAATGTTCGTCGTAGGTCGGTTGATTATCCTCAATCTGCCCGAAGATCGTACCTTGTCTACTAATTCTTCTACGATCACGTAAGTTCCTTCAGAGGAAAACACTTGGTTTAGTCTCTGGTGTCCTAAGGTCCAACGACCCATATCGGTTCGACGCGTCGGCGTGACTTGCTTGGTCGTGGTCTTGTCCTTAGTCTTCTGTGTCCGGTCGACACGGGTAAGCGAAGGATTGTTCAGGGAACCGGAGGAATATCGAGTCCGAAGAGTAGAAGGATCACTTAACCAGGTTTACCAACTCGAGAGTCTAGGAGGGACATTTAAGATTTATCGTACTATAAGACTCAAATCCCACGAAGACTTGTCGGACCTAGGGAGTCTCAAAGTTCAACATATCAAAGATAAAGATTCATTGTTCTATAGGGTTTTGGATCACCGACTTTTTGTGTGCACACAACGGAACAACAAACACAGAACCCATAGGGTCGTACTGAATCGTGTCCGAGAGAGTGTTTCACTGTCCTTTCCACAGCAGTCTCCGACTTTTATCAAGTCCCCACCTGTCTCCCTCTCAGACTCAGGTCGAGGTTGGTCCACCGACGATCGTCCAGATTCTGGGAGCGACCGACCGTCACCTCTGTCCCTAAGGAACGGCACTTCCGAAGAGGTGCTCCGACGACCTTTGGTCCGTCGACCAATGGTAACCACCCTCCCTCTCACCACCATTCACCTCCCCCTCCGTTTCCTCCTCCTCCTTTCTTCCCCTCCCTCATGGATTCTGCCTTCGATAGTAGAAAAAAGATTTAATTAGAGTCTTAACAACGTCCTTCCCCTTGAGAAGGTCCCGGACTTTCGTCCGAGAACAAATTGTGAGTCTTTACTTGACCGACTCCTCTGTGTGCATGACTATTTCTCTCTCTGAATTAACCCTTCCCCGTGAACACACCTCTCGTCTTCCCATTTTGGGTCCTCCTGACGAGACGGTGCACCGAGGGTCAGATCCCACAATGTCACTACCCTAATCAAAACCCCAACAGAGATCGGTTATTGAGACTGAATCCCAGGAAGGACCACCACGTGTGCAACGAGCCGGTTCTACATACGGTCACTTTTCCTAAGACCCTCCACCATCCTGTTCACCGCAGAGGAAAACTGGAAAGGGCTTGTGAAGACCAACCACCACCAAAGAATTAAGGTACAAGTAATTGTCCTGGAGGACAACATTTTATTGAGCACGTTTACCAATGATACCACCGGTGCCGCCCACCAAAGTCAGTCACACAAAGGGGTTGTCTTAGTATGAGAAAGTTAAGACAGGAGAAGAGTAAGTCAGTCAAGTCAAGTCAAGTCAGCGAGTCAGCACAGGCTGAGAAACGCTGGGACCTCGTTTATTTAGGTTGAGTACGAACTACCTAAAACATTAAATTTTTCACATTAATGTTTTACATTAATGTTTTCAGTACTCTTCGACTTCTACCTCTAGGGACCTCGGTAGAGTCTCCTACGTACGACATTGTATTTTTACCTTTGTTCTAGACTACCTCTGTGTCTCTCCTGGTCCTCCTTAAATGGTCCCTCCCGGTCTGTGTCTATCCCACTGGTCGAGTAGGGCCAAACAAACTCTGAAAGAATAAAAATAGTGTGTTCAGGACGTAGGGTCCTTTAGGAGCAGGGACCACGCAGTCCTGTCAACCAGTGGTATACCTACAAGACTATTAACGATCAAAAGGCAGTGTCCCACACCGGACAACCATATCTTCTCGACGATAGTGTCAACATCAAGTCAACGAGTCAACACAGGTTGAGAAACACTGGGATACCTGACGTCGTACGGTCCGAAGGGACAGGAAGTGATAGAGGGCCTCAAACGAGTTTGAGTGCAGGTAACTCAGCCACTGCGGTAGGTGTAGAGTAGGATACAGCAAGGGAAGAGGAGGACGGGAGTCAGAGAGGTCGTAGTCCGAGAAAAGGTTACTCAGCCGAGAGGCTTAGTACACCGGTTTCATAACCTCGAAGTCGAAGCGGTAGTCAGGAAGGTTGTTTATAAGTCCCAACTAAAGGAAATCCTAACTGACCAAACTAGAGAAACGACAGGTTCCCTAAGAGTTCTCAGAAGAGGTTGTTGTGTCGAGTTTTCGTAGTTAAGAAACCGTGACTCGGAAGAAATACCAGGTTGAGTGTGCGTATGTACTGCTGACCTTTTTGGTATCGAAACTGATCTACCTGGTCATCGAGATACGTCTGTCTCGGTCATCGTAGGTCCCCTCTCCCAGATGTGACTTGACCCGGTACACACTGAGTGGTATTACTCTCTACACAAGGAGCAAACCGTCGAACACGGAAGGGACCCTTCTGGAGGAACGACTTACCATATGTCAAATGACACAGTGCGTCCCGTAACAACGATTACGGTGAAACCGACCGTGACCCCGACCACTGATAACCGTACAGTGCGACGTCGTTCCCGTGGTACGGTAGTATTGTCTACCTAAGCACACGACCGTACAACACCTTAGTTGTCCAGGTAGTTCATACTTTCTCTGTCTGTTCTTCCCTCAAAGTCTTTCAGTCTCGTCTCTGTCTTCGGGTCCTCTGAGTCCCTATAACAGTTTCGTCGCGATTCTCGAAACTTTTAAAAAACTTTACTTAAAAGACTTTTACTTCAGCTGGTTACAGGAAACTTTCCGAAACGTTTTCTTAGACCGTAGTCCTTTTCAAGGTGGGTGAGAACAAAAATCAAAAAAAGAGAGAGAATTACCGTTGCTTACGGGTCTACCTTCCAGTAGAGGAAGGGTGGTGCTAAATACTAGTGTTATCTAACCTCGTTTTGTCTCTTTCTCCTTCTCTTTTAGGGCCTAGATTAATCTGAAAGTTAGGGCGGAGACGAAACGGATAAATAAAAACGGGCACACCGATTTAGCCTACAGTTCAATTATCTTTTTAATAAACCACTTTAGAGAAAATTCTTTGCGAAAACGATTTTTATTATTTTCTACAGAGTATGTCATAATGGTAAAAAATTATGGACTCGTAGTAGGGGTAAGATGATCCTACATTAAGTTGAATGGTAACACTGATATTAAGGGACGTAAAAGGAATCTTTGGAACCTTTTATGTGAGAGTCACTTCTCTTTATTATGGTCCTTATCTTTTCCTTACTAACAAGTAAAGTCACGTCACATAGAGAATCATTATTCTTTCCGTCCCTCTTTCCCGATTATTCCGTTCGTGACGCGACCTACCTACGCCTACACGATTGTCAAGCTCGTCGAGTCGACAACCCTCCGACATAGACCGAAAGAAACCCGGTGATACCCCTTTCCTCTCTTTACATGTCTATCTTTGGTGATCTTCAACACTCTGACCCTTCCCTTAGTGTCTGGAATCGGTCCTACTACGGTAAAGTATCCCAGACACGTAGTAAGAAAGAGGGTGAAAGAGTAGATCTTGGAGTCGAATGGCTCCTCCGTCACTTCCACAAAAAGTGCAGTGAAGTAGATCCTCCTTTCCCCATGTCCCAAAAGGAGGCGTATGGGCTTGAGGGTCGGTCACAGAGTAGGAACCTGGTCCCTCCGAGTGACCTGCACTAGGCACACGCGTACGCGTCAGTATCGGCCGAGAAACACTGGGGGACCCGACATCGGACGGTCCGAGGAGACAGGTACCTTAAGAGGTCCGTTCTTATGACCTCACCTCACCGTTCCCTGACGGTAAGGGAAAAGGGCCCCTAGAAGGACTGAGTCCCTACCTTGGGTACAGAGAATACTCGACTTAGTACATAGTCAACCACGAATTCCTTGGGTACAGAGTCATAAGTCATGGATAGTTTGTTGGAGGAAGTGTATTACAATGTTTCCATTTTACAATAAAAGAAAAAAGAGGAGTTAACTAAAATTACAATAAAAGCTGTTTTACGTGTTAAGTTTTCTTTGTCGTAACTAAATCTCAGTCTTTTGATTCCATATTTAGATTATGGTGATAGGTCAGTAACAACCCGACAAAAAGAATAACTCCATGTTATCTACACATTGTAATATAAACAAAGTCTACTTGTATTACTAAACTATAAACACATATAACGTTTTATTAGTGGTTTTTGTGAGATCATAGTATGTTTCTACGTTTTGAAAAAAAAGAACACTACTTTTAAAAGTTCTGGATGAGAGAATCGTTGTAAGTTTATACACCAAGTCATAATAATTGATACCCGAAGGATTCACCGTGTCACCATTTCTTAGACGGACGGTTACGTCCTCTGTGTCCAAAACTAGGGACTCAACCCTTCTCGGGGATCTTTTCCTTTACCGCGGGGTGAGGTCCTAACAACGGACTCTTTAGGACATCTGTCTGCTCGGACCACCCGAAGTCAGGTACCCCAGAGTTTCTCAACCTGGGCTGACTTGTGTGTACGTTACACTGCGTAATAATTGACATCAGTGGTACCACATTTAGTGTAGGGGTACTGACTGAAGAAAGCTTGATTTTCAAACATGGAAAACTGAGGGGCTTTACAATAAAAGGTTAGAGGGAGAAAAGATTCTTTCTACCTACGGTTCCTTCAAGAAAACACTCCTACGTTTCTCTTCGACATTTACTAAGATTCCCTTTTCCCTCGACACCTCTACTCCTACGACTTGAGTTTCCTCGACTTTCACTTTACTTTCAGCGAGTCAGCTCAGACTGAGAAACACTGGGGGTACATGATATGTCAGGTACCTTAAGAGGTCCTTTCTTATGACCTTATCCATCGGAAAGGAAAGAGGTCCCCTTGAAGGGTTGGGTCCCTAGCTTAGGTCCAGAGGGTGTAACGTCCTCCCAAGAAATGGTCGACTCGGTGTTCGGGTTCCTATGACCTCAGTCATCGGATAGGGAAGAGGTCACCTAAAAGGGTTGGGTCCTTAGCTTGACCCCAGAAGACGTGACGTCCACCTAAGAAATGGTTGACTCGATAGTCCCTCACCCTTCCCGTCCGGGGACCAAGGACTTTCCTTTAATCCTCCTAGAACTATTTTACAACGTCTCACTCGCCATTATATCGAGAGGGGAGACAGAATAGTGTTTTAGATAATTTTACATACGTTGAAAGGTCACAAAAACCTTAAACTCAAGAAAATGTACCTGAACAAACTCGATAGACCCTCTACCCCTCCTATGTACTTTTCACGACTCTACTGGGGTCGTCTTGTGACTCTCACGCACATCTGTGACGGGTGTGTCTCCTCCAGTGGGAGCCAGTGGGACCGGTCTTGATCTCGTCGAGTCACCGAACTGTGAATCTGTCCCAGTCTTTGCTACGGTGTCTCAATGTCTGTTCGAGTCCTTTATTCCCACAAATAAATAAATAAATAAATAAAAAATTTTATAAATAAATAAACCGACGTGGTCCAGAATCAATGTCGTACGTCCTAGATCAAGGAACTGGTCCCTAGTTTGGACCCGGAAGACGTAACCTTAGCTCCTCAGAGTCGGTGACCTGGTAATACCTTTAGGGGTAAATAAATAAAGTCTCTCAGTAAATCTCACTTCCTGTGGGACCGATGAGATCGAGTCCTCATCCTTATTTGTCGTATCGTAAGACCTTCAAACAGTAACCCAACAGCAGAGGGCTACCTGGAATCCACTTCTTGTCGTATGGTCCTTGTTTTGTCGAACCCCGAAGGGTCCACCAGGTCACCGATTCTGGACCTTTTATTTATTTATTTTTATAATAATTTATAATTTTATAAATTATAATTAATTACAATAATATTTTATAAATTATAACAATTGATAATTTTATTTACAATTTTTTTCTTGTCTTATCGAAGAGTTCTCGGGGAGGTTAGGTCCGACACGACATGGTACGAGTCAGTGCAGGTCGAGAAGTACTGGGGTACCTGACATCGGACGGTTCGACGAGATAGGTGCCCCTAAAAGGTCCGTTTTTATGACCTCACCCAATGGTACGGGAGGAGGTCCCCTAGAAGGATTGGGTCCATAGTTTGTGTCCAGAAGGTGTAACGTCCGTCTAAGAAATGGTAGACTCGGTGGTCCCTTCGGGGGTCAGGTCCGATTGAAAGGGACATAGAAGATAAGAAAGAGGACTACTGTGTAATCAACGTACTTTCCTATACTACTTTTGAACGGGGATGGGTAAGTTAATAAATAAACCGGTGGGGACCGGGTCTTAGAATAACTTGAGTGTGAAACTAGTGATTTCGAATTTTTGTGGTCTACCATAGTTGGACATGAAATTTTAGCTCGTTGAGTTTGTATAATCGTCGTCTTCGAACGTTATTCAGAAACCTTGTGAAAGAATGACTCTTTTATTGGAAAGTGCCCCCGACCGTTAATTAGTTAAACGATAAGACACACACTAAGGTTCCACGGATACGTAAAGTATCCGACCATCGTGAGATACAAAAAAGTCTCATTGTCAAGAGACGGTCAGGACTCGGTGTACACTTGGTCGTGTCTTCCCCACTACGAGTTCTGTCTTCTACCACGAGTCGGAACCCTGCCCTGAGTAGGATGGTGGGGAGGACGGTACCGGACTCATCGTCTCCTTTTTACCCGGAGGTGTACGGTTACTTTGTAGACACAGATGACGTCATTTTGAGACGTGAGTAAGAGAGACGAAAACCTGAGTAACGTCCTTAGAGTAATACTTGAGTAAAACAGAGAGGCCCCTCGTTCGACTACCTTCTGTGACAATTTTAACATAAAGTCACAGAACTTGGGTAAATTTCGTCTGACGACCCTCCAATAATAGTAACCTTCACCTTTGTTACGATTGGTATTATTATAAAAATGACTCGTGAGTTTAGTGTTTATAAATACCCTATTCATAATATAGTTGGATCGTGATAACCTCGAAGTTTCGTCGAACCATGGAACGGGGATAGAGTTCTTTAAATGTAGTCTCTACCTTCTGGACTACATGAAATTTTATAAAAATCATCTCAACCCGACACATCACCTCTCTAAGTCGGGTCTCAGTGACTTATGGACCTAAAATCGGAGTCGGGGTGGGAAATACCCCCGAAGGGCTCATCGAGTTTACCATTTCTTAGACGGACGTTATAGTCTCTGGAGCCAAGTTAGGGACCCAGTCCTTCTGGGGGACCTCTTCCCGTACCGTTGGGTGACGTCCTAAGAACGAACCTCTTAGGGTACCTGTCTCTTCGGACCACCCGATGTCAGGTACCTCAACGTTTCTGAGCCTGTGCTGACTCGCTGATTGTGTGTATGGTGCACTACACCTCGTTCGGGACACCCGGAGTCATCGGAATATCCAAATAGGATATAATATCTAAGTGATTTGTCAATAACTTATACATACATAGTCCGTAGTTTGACCCGAATATCTTTATTTTATTAGGTGTGAACTTACCCTCGTCGTCTTTTAAGTCAGCTTTCAATGTCGTAAGATAAGTTCCATTATGTTGTTTCTAAGTAACAAAGTTAGAAAGTACATAAGTGAGTCGTGGATTATACACGATATAGAAAAAATCCACGAACTCTGTGTAGTCAATTGCTTTCCCTGTTAAAACAAAGGATTAAAGTCCCTCGAATCATCCCTCCTCTGTCTTCGATTTATTATTGTTCCTTTTTATTTTTTATTTAACATACAGTCTTCCATAACAGCCTCCTGCTATTGTATTTTCCTCTCATTTGTCCTAACATTCACCCCTGTCCTACCGCACTCCTCTCGTCTCATCCACTAAAGACTCGTTTTAAAACTTCCTCTACTTCCTCAGTTAGTGTAGTTCTCGACCCTTTCTTATACGATCAATCTTCCAGGTCGGTTACGTTCCAAAATGCTGTTTCTCTGGACGTCACGACTCCCTACCACCCCTCCGGTCGTACCCACCCCGTCCACTCGTTCCCCGTCCACTCCTCCACTCGTGACTCTCCACACGCAAACCATTCCGTCCGAATAGTTATGAACACCCTGGGACCTTTCTACCTATGACCGAGAATTGACACTTCACCCCTCGTAACCCTCCCAAGTCCCATCTCCTTCAATTCGAGAGTAAATACCTCGCTTACCGTCTGTAGAGGTGTTGGGGTTCCTTACACTTGGCATTGGATTTCTATCACTTCATAGTATTCCTGACCTGACTGTAAACGATAAACTTAAAATTCAAAAAAAATTAATTTTTTTTTTGTAAAAACCGATGTGGCGTGCCGAACACTCTAGAATTAAGACGTTGGTCCCTGACTTGAGAGTGAGGGACCTAATCTTCGTGTCTCGGAATTGGTGACCTGACGACCCCTTCGGGACGATAAACTTAAAAACTCCAATGAAGACTGTTGGCACCCCTCTTACCCAACCTCGCACTTCTGACCTTCCTATTTCTCTTTACAAAAGGGGTCCAAATAACTTATATTAACTGTACATTGTAACACATTCAAATTTTGCATGTCCCACAACTAAGTCAAGTCAAGTCAGCGAGTCAGTACAGGTTGAGAAACACTGGGGTACCTGTCTTCGTGCGGTCCCGGAGGGACAGATAGTGGTCGAGGACCTCAAATGAGTTTGAGTACAGGTAACTCAACCACTACGGTAGGTTGGTAGAGTAGGAGACAGTAGTGGAAGAGGAAGGTGGAAGTTAGAAAGGGTCGTAGTTCCAGAAAAGTTTACTCAGTCAAGAAGCCTAGTCCACCGGTTTAACCTCAAGTCGAAGTCGTAGTCAGGAAGGTTACTTATAAGTCCTGACTAAAGGAAATCCTATCTGACCAACCCAGAGGTACGTCAGGTCCCCTGAGAATTCTCAGAAGAGGTTGTGGTGTTAAGTTTTCGTAGTTAAGAAGTCACGGGTCGAAGGGAATATCAGGTTGAGAGTCCCACAACTAACCTACGTGAATATATAACGTTTTACTACTGGTGATATCTAATCGATTGTGGAGGTCGTGTAGTGTATTATTGGTAAAAAAAAGGACACCATTCTTGTAAATTCTAGATAAGAGAATGGTACCCCAACGCTTCTCAGCCTGTACTGAATCACTGACTTGTCGTTGTTGAGAATGGTTGAACCAAAAGGGTCCACTGTGATCACCATTTCTTAGACGGACGGTTACATCCCCTACGTTCTCTGTGCCCAAACTAGAGACCCAGCCCTTCTAGAGGATCACATCCTTCACCGTTGTGTGAGGTCATAAGAACGAACCTTCTAAGATTCCTGTCTCCTCTGACCGTCCGTCTTCTCGGACCTCTATATGTCAGGTACCCGGACGTCTCAGTCTGTACTGACTCGTGAGAATCGTTGAAAGTTCATGTATCAATAATATCATAATATCAATAATAATTGATATTAGAGACACAATACAACGTGTAATCCAGATCCCTTGAAGTAGAATCTTGACCTTCGAACAACGGAAACTGGTTGTAGAGGGGTAAAAGGAGCGTGGGGTGGGGAGACAGGGACCATTGGTGGGGAGATGGGAGACAAATTTTCCTCGGAGAAAAGTTTTCGTTCTCTACAACTTTAATTCTACTATAATCTCTACCTCTCCCTTTTGGTTTAGTTTTATATCATTACTTAGTTCTTCTGATACTGATTAGCATAAATCTCTCTTTCCCTGTCCGATCACTGACCCAAAGTCCGAATCCGTTTGACCTACCCACCACCATACCTAGATGTTCTCGTTCTTATGTGTCAAATTCGGGTCCATCCCACCTACCCTCTTCTGAATAAGGTAAAGTCTGAACAACGCACACTCCACGGACACCCGGTAACGTTACCTCTACAAGTCATCCACCAGTACTGCCTGTAGTGTCCCGGACAGCTATAGACGGAGATGAGAGGAAAGTCCGAGGACCTTCGGACTTGAAGGTCAGGGGAACGGAAACCCGTCTCGACACACTAAACGAGACGGACGACTCAACACGTCCGTTCACCACACACGGTAAAACCGCAATAAACATATAGGTAGGTTGTGAAGAAGAACCTGGAGGTGACGTACGGTCGATGACACGAGCGTCTTCACTCATTTTGTCTTGACCACAAACGAAAATACCTAGACTAGCAGATCAAACTCCTTCGTCTGACTGTTTTGTAAAAAAAGTGGGGTACAATAAAGACTTTGACGTTGTGTATTGACTACCATACAGTACGATTTAAACGGTATAAAAAAAAAGACTCATCGTACATTTTATTATCATCCAGAATATTAACTACTGTAGAATTTATACTACTTTATACCGATATCCAGTATAATTAGTGATATTATATTTTTTTACTGATAACTAAATTGGTTTTCAAGACTGTGTACTACTACCACACAACACCCTACTTACTATCGTCTTCGTCACATTCACTCGATTTCAGAGGAAACAATAACACCCAGTAGTTGTCTATTACGAAGTCTATCTTTATTGTCCTATATGTACAATAAATTTTGTAATTCTATTTGTGAGTCCCTTAATCTTCTTAGTTCTTTTTGACCTCACCTGTTCCCAAACCTGTCCCCTGATGACAATGGTCGTTTTCGGATGGAAAAACGAAAGTCGGTACATTATATAAAGAAACTGATTTTATGTCGCCCAAAAAAAACCGACACGACGTTTCCAAATATCCTAGAATCAAGGGGTTGGTCCCGAACTTGGGTCCGGTGGTGTCACTTTCGAGACTCAGAATCGGTGATCGTACGTACGTACACATGCACGATTCAACGAAAGTCAACACAGGATGAGAAACGCTGGGACACCTGGCATCGGGTGGTCCGAGGAGTCGGGGACCCGAAGAGGTCCGTACTTATGACCTCACCCAACGGTTACGGAAGGAAGTCCCCTAGAAGGGTTGGGTTCCTAACTTGGACGCAGAGAATTCAGAGGACGAAACCGTCCTGTCAAGAAATGGTGATCGCGATGGACCCTTCGGGGAAGACTTGGAATCGTCGGTAGAAATTCTTCGGGTCCCTACCTACACTTCATCAAAAACACTGAGGTGAATCGAGGAGAGGAAAGGTGAAATAAAGTCCTCCAGACCCTCTTATATCCCGAACATCTTCCAGTGTGATCTTCAATTTTGACTAGGTCACCATTCTGTTATTTAAGGTATCGATACTCCAGAACTTAATCCCACAATTCGGAAAGCCGGAAGTTCCGTGTACGAGACGGTCGGACCAATAAGTGGGATCAGCTCACCTCGCCCCGACCCCACCCCTAAAGTCTACTTTACAGGATACACTAAGAAAGTCGTTACTGACAAATCGATTTGTCCGGAACACGGAGAAAATGAAGTTGTAATTTTTGTACGAAATTATTTTGTCTTCTACTACAAAGTCTTTTCTTACATAATTGAATGGAGAAGGTGCTACTTAAAATATAAAGGACAAGTGTATAAAGCTTCGAGCCCTAGGAAGTCGACGAAAATCATTTACTTGTAATGTACAAGGTATATTAATCTAAGACTAAATCCAAGATTTATGGTTGACCGGATTGTAGAACGTAAGAATTTGAATAAGGATGGAGTTCTGACCTGGAACACCTTTAAATCCTTTTTCATTCTTAACCCACAAGTATTTCAGTAATGAAGGGACATCCCGAAGGGACCACCGAGTCGTCATTTCTTAAACGGACGGTCACGTCCTCTACACTCAAACTAAGGACCCAGTCCTTCTAGTGGACTTCTTCCTTTACTGTTGGGTGGGGTCCTAAGAACGAACCCTTTAAGGTACCTGTCTTCTCGGACCTCCCGATGTCGGGTTCCCCAGAGTTTCTCACCCTGTGTTGAATCGTTCCCTTTTCGTTGTTACTGTTTCAGTAATACATGTAATCCCTTGACCATGACTTTTCGTTTCACCACCCCTTTATAGTTTAAGATCTGTCAAAGATAGTCACCTTCCGCCCTTCTGGTGGTCCCACTATAACTGTAATCTTGTCGTCACTCCGGAATCTCGAAACGTAGTCTTAGTGACGCCTACGGATGTTTTTTCCGTCTACGGACCCCGGGGTGGGGTTTGGATTACACTTACTGACAGAGAACCTCACCTCGGTTCCATAAATATGAAAATTCTTCATAGGTCCACTAAGGGGACACGAAATTACGAATCTTGAAGGTGGACATAACCTTTCAGTAGTCTGATCTTGAGAGAGAAACCGTGGGTTGTCTTGAGAGAGATTGGACCGTGAAGTATCCGTGAAGTCAAAGTTCCGACGAAAGCTCTCGATTTGAAAACATCCCCGTCTATTTCTTTAATCGTTACGTCAACACTACATCAGAAGTATTGTGTTGGTGAAACATCTTTCTCCCGTTCTTTATGAATCGTACTTCTATCGTAAAAAGTTCTCTTACAGAATAAACTAGTACTTTAGGGGTGGAGTTCAAAGTTTCTTATTTTATTTACTTACCTGACTCTTCTGAATTTTCACAGAAACAAACTTTTCACATAGCTTTCATACCGAACTCACAAGTCTGAATGACGATCGGTCGTAGTGTTCTAAAACACATATTTTTCCATAATACCTTATCGAGACCGAGTCTCGTGACGGTTCAGTTTCTTTGTAAGTACTACTTTTATGATAGACAAACGACTCCAATGGGGTGACTTAAGGACGGCTCCACTCGAGGGTCGACAGTTCCAGTCTTGGGTCCCGGTCTTCCTCCTTTTGTCCGCACTCGTTGAGAGAGAGAGGGGAATAGAGGTTGCACTTGATGATGACCAACAAGATCTCCTTTCACATAAAACAAACGGACAACACCCCCGAATATTAAAGATCGAGTCTGAGTCGTGTGAAAGTCGTCAGGTTTAAGAGAAACCTATTTAAGGTCGATCGTCCTTTTCTTTCGAAGGCCAATTGAAAAAAAAAGAATTCTTCAATTGTTAAACAATGTCAGAACTTACTCAAAAAATGTCATAACGGAGACAGAATACAAAACCCAAAAACCGGTTCTGTGCACCCTAGAATCAAGGAACTCGTCCCTAACTTGTACACGGGGGACGTAACCTTCCTCTTCAGAATTCGTGACCTGACGGTCCCTTCAGGGACCGATTGAAATAAACTAAGACAGTAGGACTGGGTGAGATCCTTGAACCAAAGACGTTTACCATGTTAAAAGTGAGTGATTGTCATTGAACTCAATGTATGCCGTACCCGTTCCGAGAGGGTCCAGTTTCTGTTGTGAAAGTATAAGTATCTGGAGAGAATGTGTGACATCAGTCCAACAAATTGACCCTTCTACAAGACCAAATTCTCCCTCGAGTTACAGTACCCTTACTTATTTGTTTTTAGTTAACGAAACGGAAACAAATAAATCGTTTAAGTCAAATATTAATATTACATAATAAAAGATCACGGTGAAAAGTAGGTACTCCAACGACGACGACGACGATTCAGTTAAGTCAGTACAGGTTGAGACTCACTGGGGTATCTACCGTCGGGTGGTCCTAGAGGGCAGGGACCCTAAGAGGTCCGTCCTCATGACCTCACCCCACGGTAACGGAAGAGGTTAGGTACTCCAATCGTCATGGGTAAAATAATAAAAAAATTAATTTAAAAATTAAAACATAACTCAATATCGACTATTTACCCGAAGGGACCACCGAATCTGTCATTTCTTAGACGGACGTTACACGTTATGGACCTAAGTTAGGGACGTAACCCTTCTAGGGGACCTCTTCCCTTACCGTTGGGTGAGGTCATAAGAACAGATTTCTTAAGGTACCTGTCTCCTCGGACCGTTCGATGTCAGGCACCCCAGGGTTTCTCAACCTGTGCTGACTCGTTGTGTGTGTGTCGGTTAATTGTTACAATACTATCAAAGTCCACTTGTTGCTTCCCTGAGTCGGTATATATATGTACATGGATGTGAGGGGTTTGAAGTGAAGGTAGGTCCGACGACGTATTGTAACTCGACTCAAGGGATACGATATGTTATCCTAGAACAACTCATGGGTGAAATTTTACTGGTTGAAGATGACAAGAACCCAGGCCTAGTGTTGAAGTTAGAAGTAAAAGGAGGTTACAGAGGTCGATGAGGATTGGGACAGGTCGACGTAGGGTTTTGGCTCGGTCACCGACGTCTCTTTTGACTGGTCACGAACAGTCAGTAAGATACCTTTTAATAGGGGTAGAACCCTAGTTTTCGACTCTCATGTATGGATGACTCCTACCACATCAATATTTCAAAATAAGACATTCCTTTGAGACATAGATACAAGTTTACATTCTTTATAATAAACACGAACCTAGACTGTAAACGATTATTAGGGTCCTGGGGGTACCGGGTATTCTCAGGACTTCTAACTGTCGGTCTTAACGGGGACACACCTTTTGCCCTTATTCGGATACCCTTACAGGACAGTGACAGGGAAAGAGGTGTTTCTCCGGTTCGTGGGGTCTTCGTCCCGTCCCCGTACCGTCCTATACAGGGAAGTAGAAGAGTGGAACCTCAGATTTTCGTTCAGTAAAGGAATAAATGACCAACCAACCAACCAAAATCTGAAAATCTTTAATATTTTTTTACAAATATAAGAAAAGTTTTTTATAGTTTCATAGACGTGGTTTTTCGATTGGAGGGGATAAGTAGTAGAGTGTAGGGTATGAGAAAGAGTTTTCATTGGTTGGGTTATTCAAACAACCACCTGTAGTTAAAGACCAAAAGACATGTGAATGTCGGATGTATAGCTCGTAAAATAAACATAGTCACGAAAAATATTTCGAAGGACTCAACTCCTTCTGTGACTATGAAAGATTAAGAAAAGTATGAAGGTTATTGTCTCTACTTGTTGATAAGTTTTTAAAGAAACATTGTGATTATTGGGATTCACGTTTAAGGTAGTTTGAAAGATATCGTCAACGACCCGACAGTCACTGGTTTTGAACTCTACACTGCGTACCTTTGTAAATGTAGTAGTAGGTCTTTGTTAGGAAAAGTCCTGTTTCTCCACCTATGAAAATCCTAAGAAGTTTTTGGTACTTTCACAAAGGTAATAAGGACCATTTCTCTTTGTTTATTGACCTTTATATAATAATAATTGTAATATAACAATCAACCCTTATCTCCACTGTTCTCTTATATAAGAATCCGGTAAAACCCCCTCCTTTCATAAACAATAGAGATTCTGTGTGGTTTTATACTAAAAAGTGAAACAAAGAATATAAGGTACTTGACAGATTTATCGAATGTCCCTGGTACATAATTGAAAAGTAACACACCATCCCCTTTCCTACTTTCATCTTCCACGGGGGTCCACGGATTTTAGGAAGACCTTGGGTCTCCAATCGACCTAGGACGCGTCAGGATCTCCGGACTCGTCCTAACGAGACTTTAGACTTAGGTAGTGGAGTCCACCAGGGACCCGAGGACGAGATTAAGAAGTTCCCCATGTGACAGGAGACAGAGGTCGCACACAGGGGTCCAACCGAAATAGACGGGGTACAGTCGTGAGTTCGTTGGGGGTCGAAGGTGTGATGAAAGGTTCGTGGACACGAAAATTACTACGAATCATCCGAACCCACCTGAAAAGACTTCGACGTTTCAAGTGGCTCTCCCAGTGTGTTATCTTGTAGTCCCGAAACTGTAGTTAGGAGGTAGAGAAGGGAGTCAGGATTGGGGACAGATAAGGGAAAGGAAAGGAAGGAGGACGGGGGGTGGTGGAAGGAGGTAAACCCTCGTTCTTCCAGACAAGAACAAAATATGTTATATACCAAAGTCGGAAGAGACTTTAGAACTGAAATCGGTTGGACTTACAGACACCTTAAACAGACGTAATTCCCCACTTTAAAAAAAGGTCGGTTTCATAAAAAGAAGGACACCCTTATTTAAACGATGGTCGTCGATTTTATATATATATAAAAAAGTAAAACAGTTGATATGAATCCATTGGTTTAGGATGAAATGTTAACTTTCTAATCTATCATTAAAGTTGAAAGAAAAGACAAAACTAGTCTTGAGGATCACCTTATACTTGATCAGATGAGTATAAAGGGGGTTTAGTGAGAGAGCAATATACGACGACGACGATTCAGTACAGTCAGCACAGGCTAAGACACACTGGGGTATCTACCGTCGGGTGGTCCGAGGGGGCAGGGACCCCGTCAACAATTTCCCACTAGACGAACTCTGTCGGTCCCCGACGTATCCTCCTCAGGAACCCCTGGACCATTATCTTACTGAGGTACTGGTCCTCCGACCGGGTAGACGTTTCTGGCAAAGACTCCTGAACGGTCGACCGTTCTCTGTGAGAACCCGTGGCATACCGGTCAGGACCAACCCAGTGACAACAGTGTTCCCGAAGACTCTTCCGGTCTAAACGGTCCGAGTCAGTCACCCGTCCATGGTCCCGACCTTTGTGTGTTACACTACTCCACCCACTATACGTCCCCACCTCATGTATCTCCGTTCAGAGGTAGGGTTTCATTTACCCAACCTTGTTTCGTCCCTTCAAGTCAAGGACCCGTGGTCCGTCTCAGGTCCCTGTTCGAGTTCAGGGCTTTCTCTGACTCAGTGAACCGTCCCATTCACCAATCCATACTACTCCTACCTCCACACGTCCTCGGGTCGGTAAGTCTTTATTCCGGTTACACCCCTCCACCAGTATCAATGTCCCTCGTAGGAATCCCCTTCGTTCTAAATCTACCCACACCTTCTCTGACTGAACCACTGTTACCTCAGATCATCGGAAAAGTCCGGGGACCTAAGGTCTAGATCCCTTCATTGGTAAGGTCAATGATTCTGAGAATGTTGTTTTAGTGGGAGATTGACACACCGGATTTCGATATGTCACAAGTGAAATGAGTGATTAGACTAAACGCGTTCCGAGTCGTCACCACTAGTCGGTACCACTGAGTCTGGCATTTCGTCGACGGACGTTACGCCCTCAGGACCCAAGTTAGGGACCTAGTAATTCTAGGAGGTCTCTTACCTTACCGATGGGTGAGGTCATAAGAACGGACCTCTTAGGGTACCTATCTCCTCGGACCACCCGATGTCAGGTACCCCAGTGTTTCTCAGTCTGTGTTGACTCGCTGATTATGAAAGTCGTCACCTTCAAGTAGAGACGAGATGAGTCGTATTCGACGGTAGTAACCTTCAGAGTAAGTGAGGGTACAGACCGGCCACTACGATAATTGTCGACCTTCGAACCTTGAATCAACCCTGTCAATCGCCCTTGTTGGACTCCTGAGATGTGTATTGGACCCGAAGGTGCGTCCTACCCCCGACACAAGGTACCTGACCGTAGAGTTCTTTCTCTCTCGGTTCGTCTTCGCTCCACCGAAAGCTACTGGTTAGGAGTGTTTAGGAGATCGTAGAGAAGACGTTAAGTCTCCGACTCACTTTAGGGTTGATCCAAGTTCCCCTCTCCCTTATCTGGGAGGAAGAAGTGTCCCTCATAGTTTCGCGACTACCTTTGTCCGTGTACCCTTATATTTATGGCCTTTATTACGACACCGGTAGAAACCTTTTAAACCACTGTCAGTGTTATATTTTAGTCACGACAACCGTGAACCGTGTGAAAGAGAGGGTCAGTCGACCCGAGACCATGGTCGCAGGTGAAATTGGACCCTCCTCTCTCTCTGACTCATACCGCCTCCCGCTCTTGACCCACAGTCGTGGGGTAGGGTCGAGACTGTCCGGCCTCTTCCGTCGCGTCTTCGTTACTTCACTTTGTCCTTCCCCCTACAACCGTTCGTAAGAAGAAAGACAAGAAGTGTCGATGTGATTGGTCTGATAACACTATCCTCTTCCGACCGAAGCGGCCGTCGCTAAAACAAAGATTAGCTTAGGAAGAGACCTTTGTGTGTCTGTCGTGGTAGAACTTCTACCATGGTTATGTTTTGACTATTCCAAGTAGTGTGCCGAGCTCTAATTGATATTTAAGGATTACATAACTCCATTTACGCAGAGGTGAAGCGTCGTCTGTTTCTCCTTTTGTGTTACTGGGTACTTTCTTTGTCTCTCCGACGGGCTCCCTTTACTCGGAAAGATACAGTGGAAGGAGTGGACCACACAAACATCGACCTGGAAGTCTGAACGTCTACCGACGACCTCCAAATGACTACCAAAGAAAGTCCCTAGTAATTTTCACTAAGCACGCGACCGGTCCGAACACACAAGGTACGAGTCAAATGTCGTAGATTGAACCCTTCCCCACAGACCTCCTGACGAAGGGGTAGGTCCTTTCTAAGATAACGCCCTTCCGTTTCTCCCGAAGTTGTCAGGAAACCGCCAACTACTACGTCCCGACCTCGTCCGCCTTTACCGAGGACCCCCGAGTCCCACTCCCCCTGCGACCCCCCTCCCGGTTCGTGAACGACGGAGAGAAAGGAGGACAATCCGACGGGACCCTTCCCCCGGAACTCTTGTTTCGGATGTGAGACCGGGGTCTCCCGCTTTGATTACGACCGCGTCTTCTCTGTGGTCTGACGTGGTCTTCGGAGCACGCACGAAAGGAAGTAAGGTAACGAGGTTATTCGAACGAAGGGTACAGGGAGGACCCGGGGAGAAGGAAGAATCCTCTACAAAGATAAATGTTTACCTGTCGTGGAACCTAAATGTCTGTGTGCGTGTGGCCGAGTGAATGGAACCTTCGTCTAGTGGTGTAGTTCGTGGTTCGAACTCGTAGAACTCGTGGTGCTTTAGAGAGGGACCGAATCAAGACGAAAAGGATAAAGAGGAGGACAATCAAAATATTAGTATATTTTCTATTAATTTTTGTCTCTTCTACTAAAAGTTCTCTATATTCCTCTCCTATTTTCTTCCTAATATACTCCGTTATTTTACCAACCCTGTTTCATAATCTTTCTGAGTCTATTGTCGTTAATATTTTTTAACTCTTGTTTAAACTTTCTAATTATTGATTTTTATCTATATTTTACTGAGTTTCATTTTTAAAATTAATCGTTACATTCGGTTTTAATGTTAATCACAATATTTCATTTTAATATTAATTGATACGAAAAATTTCTTACTATTACTTTTTCGTCTCTATTTGTCATAGTTTAATTTTTGATATTAATTAATTATACAATCTTTACTACTCATATGGTCATCTTTTTATCCGTTTCTTGTACCTAAGTGTACACTTCTTTACGTTTATAATTATACATACACACTTTTATAAGTTAGAATGATCGTTATTCTATTTACGTTTCATTTTAATGCTCGATAACTAAAAATGTTTGACAACCATTGTCAAACTTTTTACCACTACAAGTCACATCATTTTCTATATCCTTTTTTGGTCAAGTGTATGATGTTCATCTTGATCTTTAACAAAGTCGTAAATATTCCCAACCATTCTGTACACTCTTGGAACTTTTGTATGTAGAAAAAAGAAGGTCAAAAATTTTTAACACCATTTTTATCTTGATGGTATACTGGATCAATAAGGTGAGGACCCATATATAGACTTTTCTGGTTTTTGGTACTTAAACTTTTCTATGTACGTACGGTCATAATCATCGTCACCGTAGTAACTGTTAACGGTCCTTCACCTTCGTTGAATTCACAGGTAGCTGTCTACTTACCTATTTCTTCTACATCATGGACGTACGTATGTACATGTACATGCATGTGTTACCTTGTGATGACTCGGGATTTTTCCTATTTGGACACGGTGAACGTCGTTGCACCTACCTAAACCTCCCATCACACAATTCACTTATTCAGTCTGTTTATGACAAACTATAGTTAATATACACCTTAGATGTTTTATGTTCTGATCACTTACATTGTTTTTTCTTCGTCTGAGGGTCGGCATCTCTCGTTCGATCTCTGTCCTTCTCCCCGTCGTGTCCCCACCGCTGATTCTCCATGTTTGATCCGTATTTTAGTCGACGTTCCTATATGACATGTCACGTCTCTTATCGGGTATAAAATCTCGTCAATACTTACTTTATGCCCGAGGGGTCCACCGTGATCACCATTTCTTAGAGGGACGGTTACGTTCTCTACGTCCAAGCTAGGGACCCAACCCTTCTGGGGGACCTCCTCCTTTACCGTTGGGGGAGATCATAAGAACGGATCCTTTGGGGTACCTGTCTCCTCGGACCGCCCGAGGTACCCCAGTGTCTTTCTCGACCTGTGCTGAATCACTGATTTGTTGTTCTATACGTATTGTATGTGAAATCGGTGAAAATTCATATACCAAGTCACCAGAATTAACTCAGGTAAGTATAAGACACGTCAGCAGTAGTGGTAGGTAGAGGTCTTAAGTAAAGTAGGACTTTTTTGATTTGAAATTTGGGTACTTAGTTATCGAGGGTAAAACGGAGGGGAGTCCGGGACCATTGGTGATAAGATGAAAGACAGAGATACTTAAAGTGGTCAGATACATGGAGTATTTTCACCTTAGGATATCATAAACGAAAAATATTAATTAATTAATAAACCGTTACGGTGCACCGTACATCCTAGAATCAAGGGACTAGTCCCATGTACGAGAACGGGTGATTAAAGTACCGATCCTAAAATAGGATCCTCTATTGGTATCTACACACGTTGTCCAATGATGTTCCTAGGAGTAGTTTCGTAACAATTATCACGAAATTTTCAATCCTTTTCTTGAGGAACTACAGGTTCAGATCCTCTAAACTATTTAATCGAATAATATGTTTCCATATGTTATGTTAGTAATTTTTTTAATTTTTGTTCCGTTTCTCTCAGTGTTATATAATTCGTTTTAAGTATCGTCCGATTTCTTGTCATATAAGACATATTGGTGTAGTTAAGACCTCATTTTTAATATACATACAAAATCTATGTAATCGTCAACAATAAATACACATCATCCATAAATACCCATAAATACTAAATTTGAAGATTGGGATACAAATAAATGTAAATGATGTTACTTGTGTATTAAAAATTATTCAATGAATTCTTTCTAATTCATTTTATTCTATCAAATTTTAATTCTTAAAGTTTTATTTCAGTTAGATTCCTTAAATAGATTTTGTACGTTTACTTTATATTATAAATCCTGAACCTTTATATCAATTACTCTATAAAATTTAGTTCGTTTTATTTAAATTGTGATTGTCTTATTATGTTTTAGTGGTAAATAACTCGGGAGTCAGTTACGGTCTACGACAGACGTGATCCATAAAATTTATGTAATTGATTTCGTTTCATTATTCCATTTTCTAAAAAAATTTCCTTAGTTACCTATTACTCTCCTTTTGTCGTCTCTGACTCTTATAAGGTCTAAAGACCAGTAAGTCAGATCATGAAACGGTGGTCGAGAACGGGAGGGAGTACTCTTTAACGGGAGTTGCCGTATTTTACGGTTCAAGACTACGGGTCATGCTCTATAACGTCACCGACGACCTTGACACCGTTGGTACTAATTTACCAACAACTCCAGTGAAGGTGAACTTTTAGGGTACTAAGGGTTATTTTCTTAGTGTAACAGACATGAGAACAAGGTCTGACTCCCCACTCTATGTGACACGAAACCTTCTACACTCATCTTGTCTCAAAGTCACTACAATTCTACGAGTGCTTCACGGGAGGAACCCGAAGACAGACTCGACCCCGTTTCCACCTTCCTTTGTCCTGTTGTGAAAGTCCACTCCTGGTGAAACACCTTATAAATGAATCCCCGTAAAGATGTGGTAGTCGTAGTTATTTGTCCGTACAGAGACGGATGAGTTGTAGTGTCGTCTTCACGAGTCCATTGGAACTACACGGAATTCGTAAACAATAAACCTTCATTTCTCCGATTGTCGGACGTAAAGTCTTTAGAGAGTTCTAGGTACTGTCCGTCTATAACAATTTCCCAATCCTCTTACAGGGACCCGAGAGTTTATTTTTACCAAACTCTTAAGTAGTTCCGGTCTCCTCGGTAAGTCCTCTCTACTGTCTACCATACAAACATGGACAAATTCCTAATCTCTACTCTTTACTCGGAAAAGACTGAACCCGAGACAAACAGTCTCTACTAGTGAGATTTAGGTCGTGTTTCCTTTAGTTTCCCTGGACCCTAGGAACGACCCGAACTCTCATCTGTTCTGTCCTCGATCCCACCCGACCAGAGAGTAAGGGACCCGTCTGGAAACGGGTGAGTAATCGTAAGGAGGAAGTAGGGGTCTATGGTTAGGAGTAAAAAAGTCGGTCATATAGGACTACTTACATCCTACTTCTCTTTTTTGTGTTTTTACTTTTTTTTTTTTATCCACACACACAATCTCTTACCAGAAAATCTTTGGCCGATATTTAAACAACTCTGAGATGAGACCTTATTAGAGATACGATCTCTATGGTCCTTTAGAGCCGCGTGAAACGGTTCAATATCGGGTACACATCTTAAATAAAATTGATACACATACAGACAATTCGTCTAACGAGTGACCTCAGATACTGTGTCACATCTTGTCGTATAAATTATAACGTTTGTTCTTTAATTATCGTTTTCCATGATAATTCTTAGTACTAAAGTGATCAACGTACCCATCACATTCTTAGTCAAAAAGAAGTTGTCACTACCCTATGCTTTACCTCTTGTGCACTAGACTCAGGAATGACACCCAAGAAAGTTTCTATGTCTCTTTACTACAATATGACATAAACACTTACGGAACAGTAATGGCGACTGAACAAAGGACGATAAAGTCCTTTAGAAGTTCACACGACGGGGTTTAAGAACACAAGTCATATGCAGCGTATTCGTGTAAGTTCGGGGGGGCGGGGGGGTGAGGGGCGTATGTGTGGCTCTTGATGACAAAATCCCAAAGTGACAAAAATACACTAAGATGTAAGTCGTAAACCACCACTTTCGAAATTCCGACTACAGAAGAATACAGAACAACCTATTCAACCAGGTATAAAAGTCTTACAGAAATATAACTAACACGATGTATTCTTCGGGAAAAGTCCCTAAAATTAACCAAACGATATCGATACCGTTGAGATACAGGATCTAAAAGGTCCTACTAGGACTATAGTTCCTGACTAAATTAACAGAGATATTCACATGTTTATTATCTCGTACACACAGTTAAAAATCGAGTCTTTTTTACTACCAATATAGATATAAGATAAAGTCGTGTCCAGTATCTTAGACTCACGAGATGACACATCGACTTTACGATGAGTTTTCTCGACCACTTCCCAATACTCCTTGTTGCGTACCTGATAGAAAAGATCGACCCCTTCTCCTGTCCGGAAAAGAGGGACTATCAAGCGGTACAGTCAAGTACAAGAAAGACTAAAATGAGGAGGAAAAGTAAGTAGAGAAAGAGATATAAAGTAGAATAGAAATATGAGGGTCGGTCATGTAATCCTGTCATTTCACTACACGTTTCAATTCACCATCTTCTCCCCGTTGGACCTAAAGTGGAAGACGTTGAAAAAGAAATTTCAACCCAAACTTTTTTTTGTCTCATACATTAAGTTTGGAGGAAGGAAGACCTTAAAACAGACAATCTCACTAAACCAAGAAATCGCTAGTTACGTTTCTTTAACTCCTTTTGTTGTCTTACCCTTTCTGATCTCTAGAGAAGTTCTTTTAGTCTCTATGGTTCCCTTGTAAAGTACGTTTCTACCCGAACGATTTCCTGTCTTTACCATCCCTGGATTGTCTTCGTCTTCTATAATTTTTCTCCACCGTTCTTATGTGTCTTCTTGACATGTTTTTTCTCGAAGTGCTGGGTCTATTAGTGCTACCACATTAGTGAGTGGATCTCGGTCTGTAGGACCTTACACTTCAGTTCACCCGGAATCTTTCGTAGTGATGCTTGTTTCGATCACCTCCACTACCTTAAGGTCAACTCGATAAAGTTTAGGACTTTCTACTACGACACTTTCACGACGTGAGTTATACGGTCGTTTAAACCTTTTGAGTCGTCACCGGTGTCCTGACCTTTTCCAGTCAGAAGTAAGGTCAGGGTTTCTTTCCGTTACGGTTTCTTACGAGTTTGATGGCGTGTTAACGTGAGTAGAGTGCACGCTCATTTCGTTACGAGTTTTAAACGGTTCGGTCCGAAGTCGTTATGCACTTGGCACTTGAAGGGCTACAAGTTCGACTAAAATCCTTTCCGTCTCCTTGGTCTCTAGTTTAACGGTTATAGACGACCTAGTACCTTTTTCCTTCTCTCAAGGTCTTTTTGTAGTTAAAGACGAAATAACTGATACGGTTTCAGAAATTGACACACCTAGTGTTATTTGACACCTTTTAAGACTTTCTCTACCCTTATGGTCCGGTGGACTGGACGGAGAACTCTTTAGACATATGTCCAGTCCTTCGTTGTCAATCTTGACCTGTACCTTGTTGTCTGACCAAGGTTTATCCTTTTCCTCATACAGTTCCGACATGTAACAGTGGTACGAATAAATTGAAGATACGTCTCATGTAGTACTCTTTGCGACCTGACCTTCTTTGTGTTCGACCTTAGTTCTAACGGTCCTCTTTATAGTTATTGGAGTCTATTCGTCTACTGTGGTCTTTCACTTCTCCTTGATTTTTCGGAGAACTACTTTCACTTTCTCCTCTCACTTTTTCAACCGAATTTCGAGTTGTAAGTCTTTTGCTTCTAGTACCGTAGACCAGGGTAGTGAAGTACCCTTTATCTACCCCTTTGTCACCTTTGTCACAGTCTAAAATAAAAATACCCGAGGTTTTAGTGACGTCTACCACTAACGTCGGTACTTTAATTTTCTACGAATGAGGAACCTTCTTTTCAATACTGGTTGGNAAACGGTTGATTCCAGGCAGATCAGTTCCGATACCAAAAAGGACACCAGTACATACCTACACTCTCAACCTGACACTTCTTTCAACTCGTGGCTTCTTAACTACGAAAACTTGACACCATAACCTCTTCTGACAACTCTCAGGGAACCTGACGTTCCTCTAGGTTGGTCAGGTAAGACTTCCTCTAGTCGGGACCCTAAAGAAACCTTCCTGACTACGATTTCGACTTTGAGGTTATGAAACCGGTGGAGTACACTTCTCAACTGAGTAACCTTTTCTGGGACTATGACTCTCCCTAACCCCCGTCCTCCTCTTCCCCTGCTGTCTCTTACTCTACCGACCTACCGTAGTGACTGAGCTACCTGCACTCAGACTCACTTGAGGCCCTCAACCACTACCTGTCCCTCCGGACCGTACGACGCTAAATACCCAAGCGTTTCTCAGCCTGTACTGACTCACTGACTTGACTCTCACTAAACCTTTAAATCCACCTAAAAAAAACGGTAAAATAAATTAAAAATAAACTTCCTATCAACGAAATGTCTCAAAACACCAAAAGGCAGTTTGTAGTTGTTCTTAGTCGGTATCCATGTGTGTACAGCGGGTGGAGGGTTCCGAGGGAGGCAGAGGGAAGATCTATCAGTGTCTCGGGCAAATACAAGGGACTCAGTTTGTCGTTAAAGTGTGACCGACACATAAAATGTATACCATAACATTCACTGAGAGAGAACTTAATTCAATGAGGTACAATGAGAGAGGTATGTAGAGTGGGAGAGGAAGATCCACCTAAAAAAAGTCCCCTGCCCCCTGTAATCTCTACTGACTTTAAAACTGTCATCTGGATAAATAACCAAACAAACAAACAAACGTTGTAATTAAGATTTCCAAATTGTAACACCCTTTCATTCTTTAACGGGTCCTACTTCCGTTATACCGAACTACCAGATCGATTCCAACCACTTCTTAGTGTAATGACGAGTCAAGAGGTGAGTCGTAGGTTTATCGGACACTTATAGGTTACAAAAATGAATCTTACGACCAAAGTACCGGACTCTGACTTCCTTTATAATGTAATATAATAACATCCATAAACTCATCCGGAGTACACTAATCCCTACAAGGAACCATTTTACGGGGCCTTAGATTCTGTGATCCTTATCGACCCGGACTCCTTCTGACCCTCGAAATTAACTAGGTCAGTAATGTTTTGAAGTCAACTTTCCGAAAAGACTTGGGGTCCGTTAGGATCCTCGAAGACCTGAACACCCAGAAATGATATCATGAGACAATGAACATCCTGTGATTCGATTCAGAAAAAAAACAAACAAGGAAAGACCGTCACGTACGTTGAACGTCCTAGAATCAAGGGGTAGGTCCTGAACTTGGGTACGGGAGACGTCACCTTCCCGTATCAGAATTAGTGACCTAGTGATCCCTTCAGGGAAGATAGTGTAAACTCATCGAATATAAGAAATTGTCGAAATAACTATATATTAAGTGTATAAAATTACTAGTAGGTGAAATTCACACTTCAAGTTACTTACAATCATATAAATACTTAAACATGCTCCTAGTGATTTTAGACTAATTTCTTATAAAAATAATGAAAGTTTTTACTTTAAAACGTGGTTGGTCTTCAGTGAGGAAACTGTTCAGATTAGATAAAGTAAAAATTATCTAAACGGATAAGACATGTAAAGTAAATTTATCTTAGTATGTTGGAGTCTATACGTCTACTGTGGTGGGAATACCGTCTTTCACTTCTTGATTTCTCGGAGAACTACTTTCACTTTCTTCTCTCACTTTTTCAACCGAATTTCGAGTTGTAAGTCTTTTGATTCTAGTACCGTAGACCAAGGTAGTGAAGTACCGTTCATCTACCCCTTTGTCACCTTTGTCACCGTCTGAAAATAAAAAACCCCGAGGTTTTAGTAACGTCTACCACTGATGTCGGTACTTTAATTTTCTACGAATGAGAAACCTTCTTTTCAACACTGGTTGCATCTGTCGTATAATTTTTCGTCTTTGTAATGAAACGGTTGTTTCTAGACAGATCAGTTCCGATATCAAAAAAGGTCATCAGTATATACCTACACTCTCAACCTGAGATTCCTTTCGACTCACGACTTCTTAACTACGAAAACTTGACACCACAACCTCTTCTCAGAACTCTCAGGGAACCTGACGTTCCTCTAGGTTGGTCAGGTAGGATGTCCTTTAGTCGGGACTGATAAGTAACCTTCCTGACTACAACTTCGACTTTGAGGTTATAAAACCAGTGGACTACACTTCTTGACTGAGTAACCTTTTCTGGGACTACGACCCTTTCTAACTTCCGTCCTCTTCCCCTGTTGTCTCCTACTCTACCAACCTACCGTAGTGGCTGAGTTACCCGTACTCAAACTCATCTGAGGTCCTCAACCACTCCCTGTCCCTCCGGACCGTAGGTACCCCAACGTTTCTCAACCTGTGCTGACTCACTGACTTGACTTAACTCTTAGTATATTATACATACAATCTCCGAAGGGACCATTTCTACCATTTCTTAGCCGGACGTTACGTCCTCTGGACCCAAGTTAGGGACTTAACCTTTCTAACGGACCCTCTTCCTTTACCGTTGGGTGAGGTCATAAGAACGGACCTCTTAAGGTGCCTGTCTCCTCGAACCACCCGATATCTGGTACCACAACGTTTCTCAACCTGTACTGACCTCACTGATTGTGTGTATGTACACCAGAAAACACAAACAAGAAAGTGAACTTTATTACAACAACTCCGACAACACATGGCATCGTATACGGTCATGAAGTAAGGAAAAAAGCGACATATTATAGGGTAACAGACACACATGTAAAATAAATGGGTCAGTAATCAATTACTTGTAAACTAAATAAAAAATACGATAATATTTACTTTAACAAAAGAATTAAATTAAAAATAACAATTAACGACCACATATCTTTATATTAACTAAGAACATACTACTGGGAGAAAGGATCTATTCGAACAACTTGAATTTTTTTTCAGTCAAAGTTACCCAAAGTCACCTAAATTTTAAAAAAAGATAAATAGGAATAGATATTTATGTCACAATGAATAGAAGGTCATTCCTACGGAAAATAAGAGGGATATCAAAGACGAAGGCGGATAGAAATCAATCGGAGTACCAAGATTGAGTCATAGTGTGGAAGAAAGAAACGACAGAAAGAGAAACGAGACTTAAAAGTTCAAATTTATGTCCCCTTTTTACTTTTTTTCTATGTCTTAGACTAGCAGAGTTTACAATCGATAGTAAAAAGGAACCCGTTTCAAAAGGTAACATCGAGTATTGAGAGATCGATTATTTAAGACGGAAACCTAAGTCAAGTCAAGTCAAGTCACGTCAGCGAATCGGTACAGACTGAGAAACGCTGGGGTTCTTAACGTCGTGCGGTCCGGAGGAACAGATAGTGGTTGAGGGTCTCAAGTGAGTTTGAGTACAGGTAGCTCAGTCACTACGGTAGGTCGGTAGAGTAGGAGAGGAGGAGGAGGACGGGGATTAGGGAGGGTCGTAGTCTCAGAAAAGGTTACTCAGTTGAGAAACATACTCCGCCGGTTTCATAACCTCAAAGTCGAAATCATAGTCAGGAAGGTCACTTGTGGGTCCTGACTAGAGGAAATCCTACCTGACCAACCTAGAGGAACGTCAGGTTCCCTGAGAGTTCTCAGAAGAGGTTGTGGTGTCAAGTTTTCGTAGTTAAGAAGCCACGAGTCGAAAGAAATATTAGGTTGAGAGTGTAGGCATGTACTGGTGACCTTTTTGGTATTGGAACTGATCTACCTGGAAACAACCGTTTCATTACAGAGACGAAAAATTATATGACAGATCCAACCAGTATTAAAGGAAGGTTCTTCATTCGCAGAAAATTAAAGTACCGACGTCAGTAGTAGATGTCACTAAAACCTCGGGGGTTTTTATTTCAGACTGTCACAAAGGGGTAGATAAAGGGTACTTCACTACCCTGGTCTACGGTACTAGAAGCAAAAGACTTACAACTCGAAATTAGGTTGAAAAAGTGAGAGGAGAAAGTGAAAGTAGTTCTCCGAAAAATCAAGGAGAAGTGAAAGACGGTATTCCCACCACAGTAGACGTATAGACTCCAATGACTATAAAGAGGGCCGTTAGAACTAAGGTCGAACACGAAGTAGGTCGGGTCACAAAGAGTACTACATGAAACGTATCTTCAATTTATTCATCCCACTGTTATATGTCGGAACTGTATGAGGAAAAGGATAAACCTTGGTCAGACAACAAGGTACAGGTCAAGATTGACAACGAATGACTGGACGTATATCCAAAAAGTTCTCCGTCCAGTCCACCAGACCATAAGGGTAGAGAAAGTCTTAAAGGGTGTCAGATAACACTAGGTGTGTCAGTTTCCGAAACCGTATCAGGTATTTCGTCTTTATCTACAAAAAGACCTTGAGAGAACGAAAAAGGTACTAGGTCGGAAACCAAATCTACTAGTGATTATTCTATATTGGTCTCTCTTTCCGTCTGGTGTCGAAGACGTATCGACCTCTTTAAAAGAAATTCCCTGACATACATACCGGACTGAAACTTTGACTATGTCTGTCTTATGATAACAATATCATCCATAACAACGTTCTATTCTACGTATATTTCTTTCACTTTTCACTTCAACGAATCAGCACAGACTGAGAACACTAGAGACATCGGACTGTCCGAAGAGACAGGTACCCTAAAAGGTCTGTCTTATGACCTCACTCAACGGTAAAGGAAGAGGTCCCTTAGAAGGACTGCGTCCCTAACTTGGGTCCAGAGGGCATGACGTCCGTCTGAGAAATGGCAAACTCGGTGGTCCCTTCGGGGTCTACGTGTATATATAAAAATTAAACCTCCTAAAGAAACACTACAACTAACCTTACCTAATAATTAAGATCTTAAAATTAATTAATTTTAAATCCATATTGACTACGTGTTATAATATAACAAAACCCCCTATATTACATTACGAAGTCATGAACAGATATGACACTTTACTAGTCGTGTCCCTTCAGACTGTGACCGATTCCAAAAAGGGAACACTACTTCTGAAAGTTTTAGGTGATGTTAAATTTTACGAGACAACAAATAGATTTCACAAAAATCTAACGGAATATTCTGATGAATAATTTTTTAAAGAAAAGAAGAAAAACCGGCGTGGGACTCCGAACGTCCTAGAATCAAGAGGCTCGTCCCTAGATTGGACCCGGGACTGTCACTTTCACGACGTAAGATTGGTGATCTGGTGATCTCTTAAGGGGAGTAAATTGTAAAATTTCTCTATTTATATAAGTTCTATTGATCAAAAGGAACCAGAGAAATGAAGGAGGTTCTTTGGGAAAGAAACATTAATCAATAAAGTCATTCTTAAATGACGTATAGACAAAATACATCTTGGAAGTTACGAACCATGTAAACCCCATTTTTTACTCCTCCCACACAAACACCTCCCCTCCAGAGCTTCTTTACTTTTCGTACGAAGGAGCCTAAAAATCAAGGGACATCTTCCTTTCACCTTTGTATAAGATCTTGAACTCTTGTATATCTTTCATTGTACCACAAACCTTTGACGCTTCATCGTATCATATTAAACCTATCCATATGACAACTTATTTTACTACTACAGTATTTAAGTCATGAGACGACGACTGGTCCCTACATCTCTACTTTTTCTGTGTCACAGACGGGATTCTGAAATAACATTATTTAGTCGTGTATTAACTTCGAGTTTTTACAATAACGTAAAAATACACATGGAAACTTTGTTCGATACTAAAAAGGTCATCAGTACATACCTAACCTCTTCCTTTACCGTTGGGTGAGGTCAAAAGAACGGATCTCTTAGGGACCCTGTCCCCTCGGACCACCCGACGGTAGATACCCCAGCGTGTCCCAGTCTGTGCTGACTTCGCTGAATCGTCGTCGTCGTCGTCGTAAATACCTACACCCTCAACCTGGAATTTCTTTCGACTCGCGACTTCAACCTCTTCTGAGAACTCTCAGGGAACCTGACGTTCCTCTAGTTTAGGATTTCCTCTAGTCAGGACTCATAAATAACCTTCCTGACTGCAACTTCGACTTTGAGACTATGAAACCGGTGGACTACGTTTTCTGGGACTACGACCCTTTCTAACTTCCACCCTCCTCTACCCCTGCTGTCTCCCACTCTACCAACCTACCGTAGTGGTTGAGTCATCTGTACTGAAACTCCTTTGAGTCCCTCTATCACTACCTATCTCTGTGGACCACCCGACGTCAGGTGCCCCAGTGTTTCTCAGACTGCACTGACTCACTGACTTTCCTTGACTTGAACTTTCTTCTCCTACAGTACGACACAACGCTGACCGACGGAAATGACAACTTTCTCTAATGGATTCCTCATAGTAGTGATTGGATTAAGGATTTCGCTTATGGATGTGGAGACATTCTGATTCCAGTATACCCATTTGAATATATACAGTATCTTGTAAACGTTTTTTATTTTGAATTTATACATAAATCCATTGTATTTGTAATAAATACACAGGACATCTCCACTTTATGACTAAATCTTTGAAAGGTTTCCTTTTGAGTTGAAACAGTCTATCAAAATTAATGACGTGATTAAGTATAATTAGTGAAAAAAAGACGGACTAGGATAATACCATATTGACCGAAGACATTGACTTCACCTTTCTCTATTTTCACTTGCGAGACGTACAAACTACGTTTATCAAAAGAGACAAAAGAATAGACGTCGAAACCTTTGGTATTATAAATTTTAAAATGAAAAGTATTTATTCTTTATTTTTGATCAAATGTTTTATTTCGGCATCCGGTTTACGTCACCACACGAGACAAAACAAAACGAAACTGACCAATTCTGATTTTATTGTAAAAAAGGAGTATATAAACACATATCCTTTTATCCTTGGCGAGATAATCCTCTCACGTTGAGGGAGTAATTTGGCACTCAAGGGAATGCTTTCTCTGACATAGAAAAGTGAACCATCGGATTTGAAATTCCCATAGAAATTCCTGTCTTATGATGGGAATTTTGCACGAAACAATCTACTTTCTTGAAGGACCTATCAAGGGGGTCAATGTGCGGAAAAGACGTCGGTTCTGATGTTGAGGGTCTTCCGGTATAGGAGACCTTGAGTTTTATACTTCCGCTGTTTTCAAGGTCGTGGGTAGTGCGGTCTAGCTCTTATGTTAAGGGTGATATGGGTCCCCGAGGCCTTTGGAACAGTCTATGGTGGACAACAGTATCGTAGGCCCAGACGCGATTGGTTAGGCTCTCGGGGACGGAACTTCTCCGCCCGTCAAGCATAGAAACTGATTAACCTCAGTTCACAACAACACAGTGCACTGGCCTCCTCCGCCCTCGAGTCCTGGCCGCGGAAGAGGAACGGAAAACCCCAGCACCGGAACGAGGGCGACACGTTCTGTCATCAGACCCGGGCAGGTGCGTGCACACACGGGCACCCTGAACACCACGGACACCCAGGCACGATCCAGAGCCGCCCCAGTCACCGGCTTCGGTACCCTCCCTGCCGGTCGTGAGCGGCTCAGTGGAAGCTCCGCCTGCTCTTACTCTTGTAGTGGCACCACTTCCCGTAGGCCCACTCACTGTCACCGCCCGTCTCCCGGTCGTAAGGCTGAGCTTGGGGTATAGAGAACGGAAAAGTCCAAGACGAGCCGGACGAAACGGGGTGAAGACGGCGGTTTCACAACAAGCCGGGTTTCGACTCAAGGAACGTTTCTTCCAACTTCAAAGAGTTCTGAACCCTGTAGATAAGTCTCTATAAAGGACGACACACGGTTCACGACTCGTAACACGACCCCGCTGACCCCCTACGGTCCAACTAAATCTGGAAGATTCCCGAGTTTCCGGTCAAATGTGACATAACGAATCATCAGGACCCTGGAATAAACTTTGGGGACGGAGTGATGGGTGGATACTTTACCCGAACAGAAGACCTAAGTCTTAAGTTTGGGACGAAAACGAGACGAGTGTACTGAAGAGAGTCCTACTTGAACCGCAGAATTCCTTGAGAAATACATGACAGACAACAACTCATGAGAAGGTGACTGTTCGGGGGTAAGGGAGTCGTGGGTGGGTGGGTGTGGAAATCTGAAAAGAAGGTACGAAGTCCACTGAAGACCGAAGAGGAAGGAAGTGAAAACGAACTGTAGAACAGAAAGGGTCTAAGGAGGAGAACACCGCACAACACGGGTTTAAAACTTGATCCGGGTTACCGAAGATCTGATTGCAGACGGCCGGAGTATCCTGAACTCTATCCAAACGTGCAAAAGTATAGTGATCCTCGTCATCTCAAACAAAACTGGCTCTGCAACCTCTTTTTAAAATTTACGGGGACGAGTACGAAGTATGTATTTGACTTTCGAACTAAAAAGAGATCCCACAGTCATACGGTCGTGAGTCAAGTAGTTGTGTGGGAGGTGGCGTGGACTTAATCGTCGAAGTCCAAAAACTTCATACTATTGACTTGGATCATCTATTTCGTCAAACTGGGGTCTTTCAAAATAAGACAAAAGGAAGGAGACATGATGTGTTGGTGGTATACATTTACACATTTAAGAAAAATCGTAACTAATACTCCTTAATTTTGAAGAATTTATAAACTTTACAACTTTTCGAAAAAATGAAACGTTCGCAATGGAACTTCTTAAACAATTTCAAAAGAATTACTTTTGTCTGGCAACTCGAGTTGAAAACCAGACACCGGTCGTAAAGGAACGTAATTACTTACCATCATGACGTAATACATTACTCTACAGACTCCGTCGTAAGAAACGTAACAACTCCAAATCAACCGTGAGAAATTTTTAAAGACATCCGACACTCAAAATACGTCTCTGAACTAATTAGAACGGAAGTCTCCGAAACTCACAATGTGTGGTCTCCCACTTTTTCTTTTCATTCTTCTTTTCATTCAAACCCAACTCTTCCGTTAACCGATCTTTTTACATATTTAAGTACAAGAGTACGAAATCATATCCGTGTCGCTACCGTCGTTTGTTTTAATTTTCTCTTAACCCGATCTCGTGTCTCTAAGTGCAGTTCATAGTCTGTTTCAATTTATACAATTCATACTTCTTTCAAGCTCCAATCTAATTTACCTCTCTAAAAGAATTTCGGGGAAAATCTTTTTGAAATATCCTTTTCTTCGATACAGGAAACCAGTAAGTTAAACCACCTTTATAAGAAAATAAATGAAAAAGAAAGAGTACCTCACGTAAAATATGACAACATTAAGTTCCTGTATAGTACGAGGGACACTGGAGACACGAAACGAAAAGAAGTCAAATATGGGAAGTGGACCTAACGGGAACGTCGTAAGAGAGACAACGAAGTTTAAGAAAAAGTTCCTACTAAAAGGTAGAGACTCGAAGTCAAAAGAGTGGACGTTTCACCACCCCAAACTCATGTGGACATTGGAGAGTAGAGAAGATTAAGACTTTGAAACACGCAGACCACCGCGACACTCAAAGAACATCGGTACGAGTCGGAGAACGTGAAAGGGGATTTTTATCACACGACAACTTAACAACTCATGAATCCATAGTAAGACTAAATAAACTCCAGTACCAGTTTTCTTGTTCACAATCAACAATTTGTCTGGAGTCAATTCAATTAATCCGTAAAAGATCAGACGTAAGAACCTGTCCATTGAAGGGATTCATATAAGGACATAAGGGTTTCCCCTCATAGTAGAAAACTAACACCATTCTTCTACTTCATAAATTTCGTGTAACATCTAAAAATTATTTTCCATCGACAATACTTTTACTATCTCAAGGAAGATGTAGAGTACAAGACTCTGAGAGACTTTCAGACGTCACCATTCTCGTACACGAAACCTTGGTCCGTTTGACCACGGTCGACACGGAGAGTAATCGACACACGTCGCATGAACATTATGAATTGCATAAGTCTGTGACGAAAACTCTTAAACTACACTACACACATTCACAGGGACCACCCAGTTTGTCCTCTGGACCCAAGTTGGGGACCCAACATTCTAGGAGACCTCTTCTCCTACCATTGGGTGAGATCATAAGAACCGACCTCTTAGGGCACCTGTCTCCTTGGACCACCCGATGTTAGGTATCCCAGTGTTTCTCAGCCTGTACTGACTTACCGATTCGTACGTACATTCGTAGACCGTCCCAGACCATGAAACTTCCACAAGTGATGAGTGTACTCATCATTGACAAATACCTCGACCCGTTCCTCTACCTACACATTGGAATGTACTTGACTTATTATTAGTCATCTATTTTCTATTCTCGTATAACACAAGAGTGTGCACATGGATTTCCCTATACCTGATCCCTTCCCTGAGGACCCAAGATGTTGACTAACGGACACACTAAAAAAACAGATACACAAAAGATCTACAAAAATTCGACTATATATATATATATATAAAAAAAAAAAATCGAACGTCGTGAATAAAGGGTACTCTCTCGGTGACAAAATCGAGTCAACTAACTTTGTACTCCGGTTTTGAAGTTATAACTTAACGTCTATCCAATCAAGTCGAACCGACGTCTTTTGCAAGGTCTAAAAGGGTCAACTGGTTGTAAATACGAAAATGAGTATTCTTATTCTCAAACGGTGTATATGTGTGATGAAATACATTTTATTTATTATTGGATAACATATTGTGCCCCTTGACATGAGTTGTAAGACATTACCGGACATGTCCTTTTCTTAGATTCTCTTTTTGTTCTCACCGATATACATATATATATATATAGAGACTAACTGACACGACATACCGTCTTTGATTGTGTCGTATCATTTAGTCGACGAGAGGTCATCTTTAAATTTTTTTTCTACACAAGGAGATTTGTGACATTAATGATGTACACAAAGAGAGGTCACCAAAACCCGAAATGGTTTAGAACGGGTGAAATCTGTGGCAAATAATCAAAGAGCGATTCTCTTATCGAAGACAAAGAAACTATGAAAAGGGAATGAAGCCACGTCTGGTGAAAAGGTGGGGGTGACGAAGATACAAATATCTCTTAAAAGAAAACCTGGTGACACTGGTAAAGTGGACATCAATGGGAAAAAGTATTGTTATTTTAAAATTAAAAAATTTATTTTTATTACTCACACGGTCGTCACGTCGTCTGAGTCAGCGACGACCCTTTGGTTAACACACAAGGTGACTATTCCTATCACTAAAGTAGAAGTAAATACAATTACATACTCCTCAGTATAACTCATTCGTCTGTATCCGGAAAATCATTGATCCGACGTAAATAATTATCTAGTACAAAAAGGTCTAAAAAGAACGACTCCAGGAGTAGTCGACCACTAATTTCCTGGATGGATGTTACAATTCAAACTTCACAGAAGAGTGGGTGGTACACAATAAAAGTGCCATAAACATCCCAGGACCAAAAAAGAAAGGAAATTAAGAGTGGTCAGTTGTTCAGGGGGAGGGGGCGAAGGTATTTTATTGGACATAAGAATGTGGACTTAGGTCGAAACTTAGACTTGAGTACCTAACCTACTTTCCAGTGGGAAAACGGAACGGGAGGAAAGGTTCAGATTTGATTTGAAGAACACTAGCTTTCTGGTTCGTAAAACTAATGAGTATAACGTACACGAATTATCCTAAAAAGACTCGTGGACGACTCGGACGAACCTTGCACACGGAAGGTGACTTAGCACGTGTTCAAATAGACTTTGTAGTTTCGACACTCACTTGAGAAGGTCTCGTTTACAGTCGAAGTTATTCATAGTAAAAGTCTCATTATAAATAGTACGAAGGGTCCGTATTTGATTAGAGACGTTGAACAGAACTTCAAGGTTCGACTTTAAGTGTCCTCGGTCAATGTCATCGTCCCTACGATTACACCTTGTGTCAAGTACGAAACCCTCCAGAATCATCAATTCTCGGGGATGTTCTTCTCTAATGAAGTACACCCTATACGAATTCCTAGGACCTCTCCCAGGTAATTGTCTCAGACGTTCAGGGCAGACAGTGACCCTCACGACTCCTTACAATAGCCCATTTACTAACCGGGGAAAGGTGAAATCCAAGACACTTAGAGAACCCATATGTATAATGGTACGATTCGAAAGATCCTAAAATATGTCTCTCTTCAAGTACTAAAGGTGACCATTGTTTCCGTTTCTTATACTCACCACTTGATGCCTGTACTCGACTTTCAATGTAAAATGTATATACATAAACATCATACCTTTTATAAGGGGGAATTCATTCATAAATCTTCATTAAAGAAAGTTTATCATCACCGTCAAAAACTTCAGAACTTTACCATCAACTTTTCTTTTACTAGATGCGACGTACCTTTCTCCTGGTTCACTCTTTTTACTCAAACGCAGAAACTTAGTCAAACTGTTCTTCGTGGACCTTCTTCGACTCTTTCTGACAATACCTCGACACCCAGCCTAAGTGAAGACAGAGTACACCATGGACAGAACTGCAGAATCTCTCCCCGTTGAATTTCCCTCACGAGGAGGGGGAAATGAGACAGGGAACCTGCATCTTTCTGAACTAGAAACAGACAGAGTCAGAGAACAAAGACTCTTTTATTCATCTAAGACCCAACTACTTACCACACAGGACTAAAATCTATTCTGGTTACTTCCACCCACCCTTCTCTACTCACCCTTCTTATACCTCCTACTGGGTGCAGAAAAGGAGAAGACACCCCGTGTACAACCACACCCCTCATCATACCTGGTACTGAACCGTTCGGAACAAATGAATTGATGCAGAAGTCCTCGTCATCTCTTATCCCGTCTATTCAGTCACTTGACTTAAGTTGAGAGAACCGTCCGGGGTAAGAAAACCAAGAGTGATTAGTATCTTGGGCCCAGAGGACGTGACGTCCGTCTAAGAAATGGCAGACTCGGTAGTCCCTTAGGGGCTATCATCTTGTCCCCAAGAATTGAAAGTCAAGTGTGTGATGGCATGTAGACATCCGAAACCTGAGACGGGTATTATTACGTTATTCGTCTTTTAAAACGTATGTTAACTTAATTAGGTATCTGAAGACTTAGGTACCCGGAGTCCCGTATTAAGATCGTAATTACACCCACCCACCGACTCCACAAATACAGTGAGAAGAACCGGTGTTTACTAAAGACATTTAACCTGAACCATAAACGGAACTGCCTCTAAGGTCTCTACAGCCCTTTGGTCCATATCGTCCACACCTATAAATTTGTCCTTTTTCGAAAAGATTTTCTCCACGGGATAAATTCCTTTCTACGAAGGATTTCTTCAACGACGAATATGTCTCCGACCAACAGGTCGAGAACGTCTTCGAATGCAAAATGTAAACTGGGGAAGATCCCAGTCAAAAGTAGTGTCTCTTCTCAACAAGAGATCGACGTGTAACATATTGTCCGACCGTAAAGATTTGGAACAGTCGACGAATCGTTTACTCAGGGGTCAATTGTCTCTAGTCCACTCACGCTCCGGACTTGAGTAATGACTTCGACCCCACAGTCGAGTCGCCCATAGTCAAACTTTATATTTCCTATCGGACCGATAGCAGAAGGTAGTCGTATCAACACTGGTCTAACCCTTCTGCCATCTAGTCCGAACCTCATTCGTCTCTACGTTGGTATCCGACGGTACCCACGAGGAAACCTTTCTGGACTCTTTTGAACATACTCATTAAGATTCTTGTTTTTTTCCAACTGAGAGTTCCGTTGGAATGTTGTACAAATAGCTGAATTTTTTACTTAACACATGGGAACTTACTGTATATTTAAATGACTTCATACTGGTTTCTGGAATAACCCTTTACGAAACTTAACTAACTTAAACTGTAATTCATCGTTCAAAACGTCTCTTCCGTTACCGTGGGGTACGGTCATGAGAACGGACCTTTTAGAGTACCTGCCTCTTCGGACCATCCGACGTCAGGTACCCCAGTGATACTCAACCTGTGCTGACTCACTGAAGTGAAAGTGAAAAGTGAAAGTACGTAACCTCTTCCTTTACCGTTGGGTGAGGTCATAAAAACGGACCTCTTAGGGTTCCTGCCCTCTCGGACCACCCGACGACAGATACCCCAGCGTGTCTCAGCCTATGTTGACTTCACTAAATCGTTCAAAACTCCGTGGTCTATTTGGTGTATTTATTTTTCAATTGTTACTTAATTCTTCATTACAAATCCAACTTTCTCTGTAACATGAAAATTACGTTTCTCGTAGTCAAGTCAAGTCAACGAATCAGCACAGACTGAGAAACTCTGGGGTACTTAGTGTCGTGTGGTCCGGAGGGACAGGTAGTGGTTGAGGGCCTCAAAGTTTGAGTACAGGTAGTTCAACCACTACGGTAGGTTGACAGAGTAGGAGACAGTAGGGGAAGAGGAGGACGGGGGTTAGAGAGGGTCGTAGTCCCAGAAAAGGTCACTCAGTCGAGAAGCGTACTCCACCGGATTCATAACCTCAAAGTCGAAATCATAGTCAGGAAGGTCACTTGTGGGTCCTGACTAGAGGAAATCCTACCTGACCAACCTAGAGGAACATCAGGTTCCTTGAGAGTTCTCAGAAGAGGTTGTGGTGTCAAGTTTACGTAGTTAAGAAACCGCGAGTCGAAAGAAGTGTAGGTTGAGAGTGTAGGTACGTACTGGTGACCTTTTTGGTATCGGAACTGATCTACCTGGAAACAACCGTTTCATTATAGAGACGAAAAGTCATACGATAGATCCAACCAGTGTTGAAAGGAAGGTTCCTCATTCGCAGAAAATTAAAGTACCGACGTCAGTGGTAGACGTCACTAAAACCTCGGGGTTTTTTATTTCAGACTGTGACAAAGGTGACAAAGGGGTAGATAAAGGGTACTCACTACCCTGGTCTACGGTACTAGAAGCAAAAGACTTACAACTCGAAATTAGGTTGAAAAAGTGAGAGGAGAAAGTGAAAGTAGTTCTCCGAAAAATCAAGAAGAAGTGAAAGACGGTATTCCCACCACAGTAGATGTATAGGCTCCAATAACTATAAAGAAGACCGTTAGAACTAAGGTCGAACACGAAGAAGGTCAGGTCACAAAGAGTACTACATGAGACGTATCTTCAATTTATTCGTCCCACTGTTATATGTCGGAACTGCATGAGGAAAGGATAAACCTTGGTCAGACAACAAGGTACAGGACAAGATTGACAACGAAGGACTGGACGTATATCCAGAGAGTTCTCCGTCCAGTCCACCAGACCATAAGGGTAGAGAAAGTCTTAAAAGGTGTCAGATAACACTAGGTGTGTCAGTTTCCGAAACCGTATCAGTTAGTTCGTCTTTATCTACGAAAAGACCTTGAGAGTAAAAAAGCTATTAGGTCTCCTTCAACCGTTAAACTAGAGACCAAGCAGACGGAAAAGATTTTGGTCGAACTTGTAGACCTTCAAGTACCAAATGTATAACGACTTCGAACCGAACCTCTTAAAACTCGTAATGAAATGATCGTACACTCTACTCACGTTAACACGCCATCAAACTCGTAAGAAACCGTAACGGAAAGAAACCCTGACCTTACTTCTGACTGGAAAAGGTCAGGACACCGGTGACGACTCAAAAGGTGCAAACGACCGTATCACTCACGTCGTGAAAGTGTTGTAGTAGAAAGTCCTAAACTTTATCGAGTTGACCTTAAGGTAGTGGAGGTGATCGAAACAAGCATCACTACGAAGGATTCCGGGTGAACTGAAGTGTAAGGCACTTCACTTCACTTCAGAGAGTCAACACAGGCTGAGAATCGTTGGGGTATCTGACATCGCATGGTCCGAAGAGACAGGTACCCTAAAAGGTCCGTTGTCATGACCTCACCTAACGGTAAAGGAAGGGGTCCCCTAGAAGGGTTGGGTCCCGAGTTTGGGTCCAGAGGGTGTAACATCTGTCTGCGAAATGGTAGACTCGGTGGTCCCTTCAGGGAGTGTAAGGTATCTATCCCTATTTACCCGTCGAATATGAGTCTGGTCCTGAGTACGTCCGGAACAGAAGTGCGTAGTGCATCTCTTCCTAGAAGTATACTTGAACCACGTCGACTACTCTCACTTCGCTCTATTTACCCGACAACTTCAGGACCACCGACCTCGACATAATCAACAAACACAACGTAGAACCTTGGGAAGGAGGAGCCATTGAGGCCCCCATCCACAATGAAAGGATCAAAGGTCTACTCCTTTCCCTCCGGGTAACTCCCCAATGTATCGATCAGCCAATGACCACGCAGCAGGAAATAAGACCCGGTCACAAAACATTCCATATTTTAGTATATACAGTTTAATCGAATGTATATAATCGAAATTCGTGTATTTAATATAATGTATACATAGTATCATCTACATAATATCCTATTATATATCATTATACCATACACTATATTTTACACGTATTATGTAATGTCGTATGATACAATTATGTCATGTAATATATAATACATAACCATGTAATGGAATATATAACTCATTTGAAATTTAATACATAGCTATTTTTATCGAAATCCTAAGGTTTTGAATTATTCGGAGTAAAATAAAGGAGTACTCCTTCATTATATACAACACACCCTATCCCTCACATAATAAATCACCGTCTCTTTCGTGTCTTACTCTTACCCCAATGACCAACGGCCAGGACTACGATGGTCATCGACCTATAGTGAATCTTAGAGAGAAAAAGAGTGGACACTTAACTCTCCTAACCCCAGCCAGACTTCCGCAAGAAGGACACTGCATCGAGTCGAAACGTCTACTCAACTCCTCGTCAGAGGCGCCGACAGGCAACTATCTCTTCGGCTCAGGTAACCGCGAGAGGAAGGATTGAAGGAGAAGAGAAGACTCTTTCCTCAGTACCAAAGAGGAAGTTTCTAGTGTCGAAAACTCGACAGCTGAAAGGGAAACGACAGGGGAGAGGTAAGACGAAACCCAGGACTCTATGTCCATTGACAAGTCGATGTCTGGCAAAACACAAGTAACTACAAAGGGTTCCCGGAGTTAGCCACGAGCCGGACCAGTCGCAACAACCCACCGAGTGATTGTGTATCCTCGAGTGCCAAGACACGTTTCCGTTTACGAACAAGACAGTGACCTCGTGACCTGTAAACACGTTCCATGGACACCCCCCGTGTCCTTCCCAGGACAACCCATCCGTCTCAACTGTACCTTACTGAAATCCTACAAAACCCGACTTCAAACTTTCCGTCAAGAGAGGGCTCCACACTTCCGTAACATCCGTTTTTATTTCCGTTTCTCTACCGTCGCGCACCGGTCGCACCCACCTCTTGCCCAATACCTCACAACTCCCTTTTCGGCACTTTCAGCACCAACCTCTTACTCCGGTGTTGGTTTTCGTCTCCTTCAGAACTTACGGTGCGTTCTGTGAAACCGGAAAGAACAGTTGTCTCCATCGACAACTTCCTGAACTTCACTCTTAATGGTATTAGTAAACATAAAATCCTCCCTATAACTACGGTACTTAATCCCGTCCCCTTTGTCCTACCCTCTTCCCTGCCGTTTAAGTAATCGACAAATCCCCAACTCCTCCAGTGCCGAGTCTCTTACTCCCTCTCTCTTCGCAGCTCTTGAGGACTCAAAACTAAATCCTTCGACCCACCTCCACCACAGTACTTACTCTATTCCTTTCGTTCTCCTGTGTCTCCAGAAAAAACCGTTTACACTTAAGTCGAACCCTGTACAACCCAACCTCCACGAACACCAGACAGGGACCTCTCCACAGGTAATCCGTTGAGTCACAAATCCAGACGGAAAACCCTACGTCCAGAAGCTGACCCCTATTACCCAAATCTTAAGTAATTAATTAGTTGTCGTCAATAATTATTTGTAGTCCTCTCACTTACTCTCATGATGGTTCTCGTACACCTCACTCTTCTTTAGTTCCGTTTCTTGTCTTACACCTCGGGAGATCGTATATTCCCCCCCGTCCCTTCCTGAAGAGTCCACCGAGTCACCATTCTCTACACCCAACGTATAGACCCAGCCCTTCTAAGGGGACCTCTCCCTTTACTGTTGGGTGAAGTCATAGGAACGAACCCTTTACGGTACCTATCTCCTCGGACCACCCAACATCAGGTACCCCAGCGTTTCTTAGTCTGAACTGAATCGCTGATTTGTTGTCGTTGTGTTCCCTCCCCCTTCGGACGTCTTCTCTCTTCTGAGTCCGTCTCAGGATCCTGGTCGTCCTTCCCCTACAACCTTTTCACCGCACCCCCCACCCCCTACCCAAAGACCTTCGACCCTCACTACGATTTCCCTTCAGTATTTAATCCACGAAACATTTATATTTTCTACAAATAAGTATATTTATAGAACGAGTCAACACCGACTGACAAACGATAGGGTATCTGACATCGAGTGGTCCGAGGAGACAGGTACCCTAAGAGGTCCGTCCTTATCATCTCACCCAATGGTACGGGCGGAAGTCCCGTAGAAGGGTTGGGTCCCTAGCTCAGGTGAACACAGAGGACGTAACCGTCCACCTAAGAAATGATGACACGGTCGACCTTCGGACATATTTACGTCTTCCAATAAATAAACTAGTCACCACTGAAAACGGACCATAACCCAATGTTCAGTCAGTCACCTCACAATTCCTTCATCTTTGACCTTCTTCCAGGGACTCCTACATCGCCACCGTCACCCACCCCAACCCCCCATTCCCCCCCAACAAAGAGGGACAATGAACTGGACATTTGGAAAAACTACTAAAGACGAAACGGAAGTAGATCAGTCTGTCACTCAGACCGTCACTTCCCCTACAGACTCACACTGGAACTAAGAGTCTGAAGGACCTAAACTTAGGACCGAAGTAATAACTGTTGGACATACTAGGTCGTGCTCAATAAATTAAACCGAAACGAGGTCAGAGGAGTGGATATGTCACTTGTATTATTTTAATAGAGTATCCTAACACTTCCTAATTTACTCGGTTTATGAACCAAATTGTAGTCACGGACCGTGGATTATTCATGAGCCACTTCCAATTGAAAAAAAAAATTTGTTGAAATAACACCATTTTAAATGTATGTTATTTTAAGTGGACAAAAGACACATATCGTGAAAGATTACTTAAATGTCTGAACACGTTGGTAGTGATGAAAGGTCAAAATCTTGTAAAAGTAGTGGGGTTATTTTAGAGAGTACGGCTAAAGGTCAATTAGAGGTAAGAGTAAGGTCGGAATCCGTTGGTGAATGGATTCTATAAAAGGTAGACATGTCTCAAGGGAAAAGACTCGTAAAGTCCATTTACCCTAATATGTCATACACCGGAAAACAGGAACCGGAGGAATTGACAAAAAGTCCAGACAGGAATAACATCGATTAAAGTCTTACAGTGAAGAAAAATAGCTACTTAAGATCAGGTAGCATACCTGCATATTACAAAACAAATAGGTAAGTGGCCTTCTACCTACAACAAAGGTGAACACGACAATACTTATCTCGACGAGACGTGTAAGGACACGTTCAGAAACACACCTGTATACGAATTATCGAAGAATTAACCAGGAAATCGGAGGAAGTCCCCAGGAGGACGAAGACAAGAGTAGGGGGAGGTTAGACAAGAAGTGTGACATCGATCTCACTAGAAAGATTTTACCTTCAGAGTAACACAGTAATGGGACGAATTTTAGGAAGTCATCACGGATCGACGGGAGTCCTAGTTCAAGTCGGGGGACTGAACCTCCTAAATAAATGATTCTCAGAAGTTTTAGGTGTTAGAATAAAGGGAGAGGTGGAAGACAAAGTGACTCGGGCAGGAGTTGAAGGACGAAGTCGGTAAGAAAAGAAGTAGGTATAAAAGTACATAAATTGGTAAGTGAATAATTGATCCGAATAACTCCGAGACCCCATATCCTGACCTGTCGTGTCGGTTTAGGTACGAAAGGACCTGGAAACAAAGATCACTCGTTCTGTCCGCGATTTGTCCTTTCATAGTCTATCACTATTCACGATATCTTGCTCACTTTCAGGGAGACAGGAAAGGCTGAGAAACGCTGGGGTTCCTGACATGTCAGGTACCTTAAGAGGTCCGGTCTTATGACGTCACCCATCGGAAAGGGAAGAGGTCCCCTAGAAGGGTTGGGTCCCTAGTTTGGGTCCAGAGGGTGTAACGTCCACCTAAGAAATAACCGACTCGGTGTTCCCTTCGGACTATTCTTTTATTATTTTCCTACTATACTATGGATCCCCAATCTCCACGACTACTGAGTTTAGAGTACCGGACTCACAAGGAACAACGGAAGTACGATAACGGTTGACGGACAAACTATAAAGGTGACGACAATTCGGGACGACGAATTACCATCGAAGTACACCATGGGACAAGAAAGAAGAATTAAAAATTTTATGAACAAAAACCGACGCGACTCAGAAACAACCACACGTATCCGAAAGAGATTAACGTCACGAACCTGAAGAGTAGCACCACCGAAGAGAACCTCTACTCGCGCCCGAAATCCTGCGCGCCCGAAGTAATCGACACCGAAGACCCGAGACCTCGTGCCCGAATCATCAACGATGATCAACACCGTGCACCCGAATCAACGTGACCCCGAACACCTCAGAAGGGTCTGGTCCCTAGCTTGGGTACAGGGGACGTAACCGTCCACCTAAGAATTGGTGACCTGGTGGTCCCTTTAGGATTATGGGAGAAGAATATCATGAGAATAGGATGAGGAAGACAAGGATTCATGACAAGTAGGAAGAATTGGAGGACGGGTCCGGACGAGGGTTTCGGACCAATCTACGGGACGGGTAGAACGGACAACACGACAGACAGGAAGGTAATACCCGGTTGACTGAATTCATTGTAAGAAGTGTAATATAAATTTACGTACCACCAACAGACAAAGAAGAAGAGAAATTCGTTGAACTAACAATCTTAGTTGACAATCTCATGAACTTCGGATCGGATCAAGGACCGTGTCTCAACCACGTATTTCTTTAGATGACTTTCTCCCTAACAAACACCAATCGGAACTTGCCTCCCTCCCACCCTCCCTGTGACAAAGTAAACCCTGACCTCCCTTCCTTCCGCGATTCCGGACGACGTTCACATTTAATTAAACCTCCTACTCCCTCCTTTCAACCTCCTCAAGACTACCGAATGTAAAAGAGTCTCTAATGTTAAAGCACATGTCATATCTTACTCCCTTTCTCAGTAAATATTGCTCGTTACGTAATCTTCTTTACTTCTTCGTCACGACACCCCACGTAGAACTTTGGAATTGTGAGAAGAACCAAAATCGAAGTGTCGCTAGTCTAAATCAGGCTAAAGAAGTCCGGTAAGCAATGTGTGTATCGGCACCTACTGACCGAATGAACCTACGATAACATGACAAAAGAAAGAACAAGAGAATATTAACTAAAATAAAACTACAATGAGAAAAGTCGAAAGCCTTTTACACTAACTAGCATACTTCCTTTGGAGAGGTAGACCGGGCTTCAGAGTCGCCATAAGACCATGAATACCACGGAGTCCATAAAGTCTCAAACTTAAAGACTCAAGAATCATCTTTTGGAAATTCGCCACTTTCAAGGGAGCCATCAGTGCAAGAGGGCGTGAGACAGAACAATGAACCTACGAAAAAATGTCCTCTTAATAGAAGGAAACCATAAGTACCCCTTGACCAAGACCCTGGGAGAACTTATGACATCAGGTACCTACGAGTTCAGGGAATATATTCTGCCCATCATAAACGGATATTAGATACATGTAGAAGGGTACATAACTAACAAATTTAGAACAAATCTAATAAATACTATGGATTACGTGACCTACGTGAAAGGACGTAACCTCTTCCGTCACCGTTGGGTGAGGTCATAATAACGGACCTCTTAGGGTCCCTGCCCCTTCGGACCACCCGACGGCAGATACTCCAGCGTGTCTCAACGTGTGCTGACTTCACTGAATCGTTACGTGACATTTACGGCATCTTTATTAACGGACGTACTGTTTAAGTTCAAAACCCAAAAACCCCAAAAGACCTTAACAAAAAAAAAAGAAGAGGGACTTATTAAAGTCAGACCCCAACCACCTTAGACACCTACACCTTGAACGTCAATGCCTTCCGGTTGACACAATCGTCAATCATAACCCCAAAGAAAATTTTACGAAAATACATTCCATCTTACTTAGATGAAAGTTTGTCAGAAACCTTTAAAAAAAAAAAAGAGAAGGTCGAGGACTTAGGAGACAATCCGAAACCTTCCAATAAAGGATCGAAAAACACATTTTACTTACTGCATATTCCCCATAATCTTCAAACCCTCATTTATAAACAATTTTTTTTAACTTGAATCTTTTATGACTAAATAACAAAGGTCTACCACTTTAAAGAGATTACTAAAATGAAACATTACCTAAAGAAGTTCAAATATTCGTCAAATAAGGAAGTCTCAGAATTAATAACTACTTTTATACAATTTACTTTAGGTATCTCCTAATAACAGAGTAAAATAGACACCTAGGACCCCCTATTCTCTAACAAAAAGAAAGGAGAGAGGATGGGGGTAGGTAGCTAAGTAGGTGGATTTGAATGACTCGTGGACGATACGCAGACCGGGACAAGAACAACGGTGGTTTAAACTACCTACCTGTACGACACAAAACCACTTTACTGTCGTTCCTTCATCAACCCTACTAAGTAACACTTGATTTACTCTTAAAAGTAATAAATAATCTTTCCTCATAACCCACCATTTAGATCGACGTCTGACTTTATGGAACTCTTTCTACTCGAGGACGTGTCTACGGAGTGAACCGTCGTAAACACTGGGAGAATGATTAGTAATTTAACTATTGGTGTTCAACTTGAAGACTACACAAGTCTCGTCTTTCACGGCTCTACTTATTCTTTATCAAGAACAGGAAAATTTTGAAGAACAAACCATCCTCGTAATTCTTCTCAAGCATCAAGTACTTCCAATTGATCATTCACCGGTGAGTGAGACGGTCTTTGGGAAAGAAACTGAAGACCCGGTGTGACAACCAAAAGGAAGATGGAATGAACCTAAGAGGTTTTCGACCGAATTTCGAGTCGTAAGTCTTTTGATTCTAGTACCGTAGACCAGGGTAGTGAAGTTACGTTTATCTACCCCTTTGTCACCTTTGTCACTGTCTTAATAAAAACCCCCCGAGGTTTTAGTGACGTCTACCACTGACGTCGGTACTCTCATTTTCTACGAACGAGGTACCTTCTTCAATACTGGTTGGATCTATCGTGTAACTTTTCGTCTCTGGAATGAAACGGTTGTTTCCAGGCAGATCAGTTTCCATACCAAAAAAGTCATCAGTACATATCTACACTCTCAACCTGACAATTTTTTTTCAACACGTGACCTCTTAACTACGAAAACTTGACACAACCCCTTCTGAGAACTCTCAGGGAACCTGACGTTCCTCTAGGTTGGTCAGGTAGGATTTCCTTTAGTCAGGACTTATAAGTAACCTTTCTAACTACAACTTCGACTTTGACGTTATGAAACCAGTGGACTACACTTCTCGACTGAGTAACCTTTTCTGGGACTATGACCCTTTCTAACTTCCCCTACTGTCTCCTACTCTACCAACTTACCGTAGTGACTGAGTTACCTGTACTCAAACTCATTTGAGGTCTCCAACCAGTCTCTTCCTTCACCGTGGGGTGAGGTCATGAGAACGGTCCTTTTAGGGTACCTGTCTCCTCGGACCATCCGACGTCAGGTACCCCAACGATTCTCAGTCTGTACTGAGTCGCTGAAGTGAAAGTGAAAAGTGAAAGTACGAAACCTCTTCCTTTACCGTTGGGTGAGGTCACAAAAACGGACCTCTTAGGGTCCCTGCCCCCTCGGACCACCCGACGGTAGACACCCCAACGTGTCTCCACCTGTGCTGACTTCACTGAATCGTCGTCGTCGTCGGTCCCCAACCATTACCTGTCCCTCCGGACCGAACGACGTCAGGTACCCCTGAGTTTCTCAGACTGTGCTGACTCGCTGACTCGACTTGATACATGTACGAGTCAGATCAGAAACGGATAAAGGTGATTGTAGTAGTTTAACGTATGGAAAACTTAGTAATACATTAACGGAGAGTTTTGAGACAGAGATCGGGACTGGAGAGGGACGTTGACAACAGAGTCTATTGACGGTAGAAGTCTAACGGGGAATCTAAAGAAGTTGAATTGTGTAGGTTTCGTTTGGAAAGACAAGAAGTCTCAACGAAGAAGAGAAATAGAAAGGGTCATTTCCCGTGACCCTAAGTGGGAACAAATGAGAAAAAAAAAAGAAAAACTAAGAAGGCAATCTGGTAATCGACTAGAATAGTCGAGGCAGAGGTTTTATCCAGACCTCGACCAGAAGCGTACAGGTAGAAGTGACGACGTAGAGGTCAGCTTTATCGGTGGTAGAGAAGAGAACGGAAAGTCACTTCGGAGAATTGACCGAGGGGTGAAGGTGGCAACAGGAGGCACACACGAGACGGTACACGTTCTCCGGAGTCGTCGGAAATTTTTGTATTTGGTCGAGTACAGTGTAGGGTCACCACTAAGCGGTGTACGAATGTCATATTAAACTTAACGAAATAACCGAAGACCCCATGTGGTACTGACTAGGGAAAGACGGAAAGGTTTTAGTGGAAAGCTATGTACCCCTAAAAATTTTTAACCTTAAACTAGATTTTATACGAAACAAGAGACAACTAAAGAAAAATTGCATGACACAAGTCCTCTACCCTACTACGATACGTGACTACTAATTTATCACTTTCTCTTGTAAATTACAAATAATACACGGTCCATGAGACAATTTAGGAAATACAGACAGAATACATTAGACATATTGGGACACTCCTTCCATGATATAATTCAGCAAAATGTACCCTCCTTAATCTCTGAACTTCACTAATTAATAGAACGGGTTTCAACGTGTCGACCACTCATCACCTCCATTACTAACTGAAGTTCAGACAGACTGAGGCCTCGTTTACGACATTTCGTGACAAAATAACATCAAACTTACTTCGGAACGAAGTATACATTTTTCCTGCACTCTCTTTGATCCCTTTCTCCACGAAAAGTCACTACAAGACGATCTCAAATTCTTTCGTGAAAGAAAAAGATTGACTAACAAGCAAAAAGATCGAAAAGGGACACAACCGAGAGCAAATGTCACTCGACTTCCTCTTCCTTCACAAAAGGAAGAACAGAACCAAAGAATTTGAACATGAAACTCTCTTGTCCACTTCCACCTTTCTGAAAGGGAGTCACGAGTACCACACCGGAACGCCTCGTAGTGTGACTGAAACACTACCCAAGACCGACACGACTCCCTAGGTAGGGTAGGGCAAAGACAAACTACACTGACTACTTGAACAACCAGGTACTGGTCGGACCCGTGACTTTCGAGAAACTTACAATGGAACACAAAACAACCAACCCGATCTTGCTGTGACAGAGTCACCATCGGTAAACAGTGTGCACCGATAAGTATAAATTTAATTTTGGTTAATTTTACTTCATTTTATTTCTAAAGTAGAGAAACCACGTGCCATTGACAGACACCGATCACCGCGGTACAACCCGTCACGTCCGTCTCCTGTAAAAGTAGAAACGTCTTTCAAGAGAACGTGTCGAAATCTTAAAAGTGCGAAGTAATCTACTAAAATTACTACGTCACTGACGCTATCACCTCGATCTACCGAGAAACACAAACACTTAGATCAAAGGACGTAAAAGATGTAGGGTCGAAGGGGTCCTGACGTCCATTTACCTGCGAAATCCTTTATAAAGTCCCTTATGACGGAAGTGGGGTCAGAAATCGTGTCGAAGGATGGATTGGAACACACAATACTCACATAACCTCCTTAACTAAAGAATCTGAGTCCAACCACTTGTACACACATGGGAGTATAACGGTATGTTCGTGAACGAAAAAGAGAGACGTGGAACTACACTTTTTTCGAGTCGTTCCGATTATCACGGTTGAGAAACTCTTATAAAGGGAATGGGTACGGTTGGATTGGGTTCTTTTCTTGATTCTAAACTGTATGACAAAATTTTTCTATAACGGAAATCCAAGTCTTACGTTAATCTGATACTAACACGTTTAATCGTTTCTAAATAAGAAGAATTTCAAATTTCTTATACAAATATTTTCATTCATCGGAGTTTCAAATATAAGACAAAGAGTAAACCCCAAAATCAAGTATGGGTTATTATCTAAAGAATTCTAAATATTAAATCTACACAATACTTTATTAAAAAGTTCAGATGTTTTTATTATAACTATTTTTACAGTGGTCGAAAAAGACGTAAAAAGTCACAGTTCATTTAATATATAATTTACACTCAACTTAAAAATTACAAACAATTTTACGAAAGAAGGAACGTCCTGATAATTAAATATGGTCGGGAGATCCGATAAGTATACACACTTATATCCTGTCTCAACTACCAGACTTTTACGATCCTAAAGACACATATCCTTGATTTAAAACAACAAATATATTAAAACTCTTATATTAAATACGACAATTCTTTCACTAAAGGAGATTTCTGAAATGACTTTGATGAAAAACGGGTTGGAACTTGGTCTAGTTACTGAACAACGTCATTCACAAACGTACATTTCGACAAGTCCGTTTCATTATACGACACACTGTGTGTTGTCTAACATTACGGTGAAAGTATTTACTTGCACGAGATTTCTTGAATTGACACAGGAACGACGGAGTAAGAGTCGACACAATACACGATAGAGTTGATGTGACCGAAAAAAAAGTGTGGTCCCCTTTAATAAAAAAAGTCTGACTGCATTTCCCTAACAACAACAAGTCAGTGATTCCGTACAGACTGAATTTCCCAATGGAAAAGTACTTGTAGAACGTAAAAAGTCACAACCTATAACTAAAAAAAAAAAGGAAAGGAGGAACTAGGAAATCAAAAAGACCGAATATCCCTCCAGTCTGGAGAGTACAAACTAGGGTGGATTATGACTCCTTTGGGACAGGGGTTCAGTCATACTTTTTTTTGTCCGTCCTTACTATGATCCTCCGAGAAACAACCAAAGGATTCGACGATCGTTGGTCTACTTTTCCTACTTAGACCCGTTTTTCTGTTTCCTCGAGTGAACATAATAATAGGAGGGACACGTTCCAAGAGACATGGAAAGAACAGTAACCCTTCTTATTCTTTCTAAACGACTAAACGAAATTCACATATTGACTCTAGTGATTCATAAACCGTCGGTATTGTTTAGCGTCCTTTGGTTAAATTCGTCCTTTATCGTGTCGGGTTTGCTTTGTCGGTTAAATGCCTTTGTCTAAACAGATATGCAAGATACATAAAAAGAGGGTCGTAGACCGGGAGGATCAAGAAAAATTTGTCGAGAAATTCCGAGTAAATCTGGATCATAACATCCCTCTCAAGTGTCATTGCTCGACGTGAATAAGGAACCTGAACTCGACGTTCTTGACTTCCCCCAACGTCACAGAGTCAGTGGTCGAAAATTATACACCTTCAAACAACTACGGTCACAGAACTGTGACGTGACAAAACAATAACAAAAAAAAAATTACACAGGTTATTGTGAAGTATTTTCCTTCTTTACATATGTGACAACTAAATTTCGATACTAAATTTAGTTTAAGAAATCAGTCATATAAGACGAGAATTTTTCTTCAGGTATTTGGTAGGTGTAAATTACCTACCAACTTGAGGTAGTCAGTTGTCCGTAATCGTCCCTCCACTAGGAACTGAAACTCCTTGATAATCAAAACAGTTTAGTACAAATTGTAATATCACATTACTTATTTATGATTACATCATGGGAAGTGGACGAGTCACTTCTAAAACCTCATCCACTTACTCATAGATTCACTCTATCTTATCTATTTTCCAGATCCTTCACGAAATCCTGAAGTCTCTTTCTTCTAGTTCTCGAGCCCGCCGTCTGGTAGGTCCCTTCACCTGAACTTGGTTTGGGACTCCTATTCTTCCCAGCCCCATAACCACGACTTCCACAAGGACCGTCTTAGTCACTTCTAGTTCTCAAGTCTGGTCTATTCTCCAAGGTGACCCCCAAGAGTACCCACCCTTGCAACCCCCCTTGAATTCAAATTAGAATGGGATATCCCAAATCACCGATGACTCGACGAAGTAAATTAAAATTCTACGTTCCAATCTTCTAACGTAATCAACGATGAAAAGTTCATATGAGTCAGTAATTATTGTAAAAATACGGATTTTTACGTCACGACTAAAAGAGGAACTATGAAAATATAAGTTGTTTCTTGACATTTACCACTCTTACACAAAAGGTGGTATCGTGATTTACTTGGGTCAAAGTAAAAGAACTTTTTTATTCGTCGGAGTATTCGCAAGAATAAACAGGAATCGACTGGAATATCGCTTTTTTTTTTTTTTTTTTTTCCTTTCTTATAAGTCGATGAACTCCGACACCTTCCATTTTGTCTTTGAAACGCTCGACCCTTGCACTTTACCGTGTTCACCTTTTACATCTTGCTCAACCTTTAACTTCTGTCCCTTCTGTCGTCGACACACCAGCTCCACCCTCACTACTTCCGACTCCTCCCAAACCCACCTCGACGACTGCTCCGGTGCACCGACAGATCACCGTCTGAGTGTGAAGCCAGGAAAGAGGGGACCAGGTCCCGTGAAAGAGGGACACGGTGACCTAAGTAGTGACAAACACAACATACGTAAAATTCTTTGGTCGTGTTTGTATTCGTGAGACAAAACTTTAACTCTGCACTCGTAACAATAACAAGTCAACGAGTCAGTACGGGTTGAGACTGGGGGTACCTGACGTCGTGCGGTCCGAAGGGACAGGAAGTGGTAGAGGACCTCAAACGGGTTTGAGTACAGGTAACTCAGCCACTACGGTAGGTTGGAAGAACAGGAGACAGCAGGGGAAGAGAAGGACGGGAGTCAGAAAGGGTCGTAGTCCCAGAAAAGGTCACTCAACCGAAAAGTGTAGTCCACCTGGTTCATAACTTCGAAGTCGTAGTCAGGAACGTTACTTATAAGTTCCAACTAAAGGAAATCCTAACTGACCAAACTAGAGAAACGTCAGGTTTCCCAAGAGTTCTCAGAAGAGGTTCTACACTCGTATCTTTTGAAATTTTTTCCGCATTGTCTAGTAACTCTCATATCATATATAAGGAACCATAAACCCCCACCAACTTTCCCCTCAACGTGTCTTCTCGTTTTCGACATCGTCTTCTCCTTTCTTTAAAATCTCTCTTCGAATCGTCCGGAACTTTATAGTCACTCAGGGTGGAAGGTCACCAAAAAGACACTGAACCTTGAAGACGGGAAACTAAAGAATCAATTGTCTACTTGGTGACTGACGAAAAATAATCTAGGAGTCTCCGGGGACGGTATGAAGATGACATCGTATTAAATGAACCGTGATCAAGAAGGTTCACCGAACTTCAGCTCACCCGGTCGTTAAGGGATAGACAAGGACGTACTGACCTTTATTCGTCGAGAAGACAATTGCACACAACGTAAGACATCTGACCTCTACATCAATACCGCACGTCAGTGTCTCGAGTCCTCGACCTTCCGACCTTGAAATCACTGGACGCCTTTTTCTCTTTGACAAAACTTCTTGGAAAAAAAAAAAGGACGTCACCCAAAACCTGTGATTTTCCTATCACATAACGTGAAAGACTATCTTGTTCACAACAATAACCCATATTGTCAGTTCACTTAGTAATTATAGTGAGTATCATCATTTATTATTAGTATTTGACGTTTCTCTTTTGTTGACATTTGACAAAATGTCAGTATGGAGTCCCAAATACTTTCTTTTATAGTCTGGAATATATTCGTCGAACTTCCTTAAAATTTCATATCCCGTATATTATACATTTTAGTGATAAAAATTAAATTTAAATTATACGGTCCCCATTTTATTTGTGATCTAATTATCATAAAAACGGAAAGAACCTTAAGCTATCTGAAACTCCCACAGTAAATCTACCGAGTCTAAAGAAGTCTGTTTAACGGACTCTCTTAAACTTTAAGTACGACGTTCATCTCCACAAGTCTTAATTAAGTGCTAGGAAGCCTCACAGTTGGCTTAGTCATCTGACAACAACAACTACTGGCACCAAAAGGAGATTCTTTTGTAAAATCTTTTCATTTCAGACTGGGCCGCAAAGTAAAGAAGGAAAAGGGGAAAGGACCGAGGGACCAAACAAGTCTTAACGGACCGGTCACGAGACATAATCCGGTCCAGGCACGATCGTCCCTTGTCATCCACGAAAAGTTCGCGACAAAAATCTGGACTAGACGGGGATCTCGACGAACTGTGAAACCCAACTGTCGACAGTGACATGAACTCACAAAGAACTTTTCACAACCCTTGGGTGTACTTAGTGATACCATTCCGAAAAGTCTGAAAGAGTGTCGTAACGGCACCCTACGAATTTTGTTATAGGACCAACACGTACAGGACCAAGGGAACTGACTCACCAATTAGCTTTATGCCCAAAATTAATCGGTCACAGTTTACTAACCTCAAACTTTAATGTCCCACCATTGCTATTGACAGAGAAACGAATTTCCGGCCTACACCAATCTTGTAGAACGTGTAATACAGTAACCATCGACCTATCGACGACTTTCGGGGACATGTAACTGTAACAACCACCCTGAATTGAATAAATGGAAATACAAAAACGACGAAGTAGGGGTAAAAACAAGAACAGGACGTCCCCTGTGGTGTCCGGAACGAGACGTACACCACTCATCGTCATCTTGGAACGAGACTTAAAAGGAAAGGGCGAGAGTCCAGAATCTCAAAGAGGGTAGGAGCCATAGTAACGGAATCAGACCGGTGGTCAGGGAGAAGAGGAGGGCACAAGATTGGTAGAGAACGAACCCGAGTGCCGGAAGTCAGAGTGTAAGGGGTCAGACAAGGGCGACGTCAGGATTCTTAGAAAGGTTTCATACCCTGGTTAGTACAGTAAGGAGACAAATTTTGACATCTTTGAGGTGGAAGGAGAATCCACTTCAGATCCAGAGAAAATACATCGGTCGTTCCAAGACGTGTTAGGAAGAGACGAAACTACAGGACGTAGTAGGGGGTCTGGACGGACACAGAGACAGATCGGTATCCCACCAACAACTCAGGAACTTGAACAGGAAAAACCAGAAAGACAGAGTGACGACAAGGAAGTCGACAGATGGGATCGGGCGAGACTGAGGAGGGACAGAAAATAGACGACTGAGAAGGAGTAACAAGTCCAGGGACGGATCTTTAGTGAATGAAGTCTTAAAAAAAGACTGAGGTCCAGACCGAAGGACACCCCAGCGGGTCGTAGGACCCACATGACAAGACAACGTCGGGAATCGTGCACCACGAGACTGACGCTAGGTAAGTGAAGAGAGGGAGCCTAGGTGCCGAGAGTAAATGAGTAAACAGGAGAACCCTGGAGGAAAATACTATGAAAAAAAGACGAAAGACTGAATAAACCATAACTAGAGAGGAACGATTCCACTTTTTGTCAATGTCCGGTCAGAAACGATATCCATTTGTAACTACAAAACTCCTTCAGTCTCAACTCCCCCAAAGAAAAGGAAGTTCTCGAGGAGAAGTGGTAGAGCAGAAGGTAAACCGACGTAGAGGTAATAGTTGATAGTATTGAAAAAAGAAGACTTTCCTACTTGAGAGACGGGAGTAAGTGAAGGAATTCCGGGACCCTGTTCGAGAAACTGTGGACCCCAAAACCACAGACTTTTAAGTCCGTACAACTCCTAATCAAACCGAAGACCAACTCCTACCAGAAGGGACCACCGAGTCCACCATTTCTTAGACGTCCTCTGGACCCAAGTTAGGGACTCAACCTTTCTAGGGGACCTCTTCCTTTACCGTTGGGTGAGGTCATAAGAACGGACCCTTTAGGGTGACTGTCTCATGGGACCACCCGATGTCAGGTGTCCTAACTTCTCAGACTGAACTGACTCGTTGATTGCGAAGAAACTCCTAACTTTCCTTCTGGGTGACGAACCTAGGGTAATCCGGTCGTCTCCTCCTGGTCCCTAGACCAAGGAGACATACAGGTTCGTGTATTTATCAATTCGGGATTCCTGTTTTCTTTTTGATTCTTACAGAATCGAGTATACCCGTAAATGGACCACGTAGGGTAAAAGAGGAATAGTGGGACACGATGTCACTGTTATTAAGTATATTGAATAGTCTAAACGAAATGTAGAATTTAGGAAGTCTACATTAATCAAGACGACAACTGTATTACCAGTAGAGTACTGAAATTTTTTAATCTATTTTATAACTAACGACAGACAGTAAAAACTCCTACTTGGTCTCCTTACTATACTTTTAGTTAACGATATTAGTCCTATCTAACAAAATTTATTTTTAATAATTTCGTCATAAACTCTAACTGTCAAAATGGGTTTTGTAAAAATAGCAAGGTGATTACGTTGGTCGAGTCAATACCTAAGACTTATAACAGGATATTAATAAGCTTCTTTAATTAAATTGTTTTATATTAATAAAACTGTTTTGTGGAGATTGTCAGGAGTTAAAAGAAAGAATATTGAAGGTGAAAATCGTTCTTCTCTACCGAAACTCAGGACACACGGTGTACGTGAGAACATCTGTATATTCCGGTCAATTTAGACAAGAGACCATACCGGTTCGTCGAAAACAAATTAAAATACCTAGTCGTATCTATGGATGTCCCGTATCACACAAAAATTTATTGTACAACTAAAGAAACCCTTAAAATACTCTAAGACGAGTATCTGATGAAACCACTGTAGAAATATGTTGAAAAGATTTTTCCAACGAAAGTATAAGAAAAAGTCTTTGGAAAATCTCACTAATAATGTTCTAATACCCTACAACATTGGGAAAATATACTAATAAGAAACTGGAAACTATATAAAATAATCAAAAAATTATTTTTTTTAGAAATTCTTTTTGTACCTAACATATTAATTCTTTATTATAAAATAGTCCGAACTATATGTATGTTTACTATTTAATAAAGGGGATCAAGAAAAAAAGAACAGGACAATTTGTATGGAGACGACTGAACTGGCAACAAAGTATTCAGTCCAAGTAGAAAAAACGTCTTTACTATAAACGTTTTTACCGTTTCACTTTGAATTTTTTTGTCATTAAAAAATTCAACGAGAAAAAAAAAAAAGGGGAATGACAACGAATAGTCTGAAACTAGACTTTGAACATTTCCGGTACGACGTAAACCTAACTCTTGACGGAGGAGAAGTCGGTCCATCGTGAGAAACGAAACTTGTCACGACTCCGGAGACATCGTGAGTCCGGACGTCGCAGAGAAGATCACGCGGAGTCCTCCGTGCTAAGCATGACCCGCTCGGTCTGGGACCTACCCCCGACGTTCCCCACCGACTCAGTGGCGGAAATGAATCGAACCGACCGTCACTACGGTACACTGACACACGAAAGTCATTACCCCGAGGTTTCCTCTACTTGGGGTCAAAGAAGTTCATTCTGACATCGACTTAATGGAGACTTATCTTCATACACGTGTGTGTGTGTATGTGCGTATGTCACACGCAAATCACAAACTTCTCGAAAACCGTGAATTATCAACACAGTAGAACACAATTCAATAAAGTCTAAGGACGTCCTATTCGATCTCTCTGATTAAAGTATACCAACAGTACCTCTGATTTACTCTATTACATGGTCACGACTTTATATAATCGTCTATTAGTTATTTACAGGGGAAGAAAAAGAGTATGAAATTGTTTCGTAGGTCCCGAGAATGAAGTGACGGGAAAAGTGCGTGACGACTGGAAAGACAGATGAAGACATGGGAATAAGGTCGTTTGTCAATCACGACCGACACACGGACTATGGAATGAGTCACGATTCTAAAGTCTCTACTTGTCTTGTCTCGGTACGTCTACTCAACATTATCTCTATGTGAACATAGTATTTCTCACCGAATTCCTGATAGACCCCTCCAGGCCATCTGCAGTACCTTCTCCACTACTATTAAACTCGACTTATCACTTCCCACTCATCCTCAAGTGGTTAGCTGTACTACCCTAACTACCACCCCCACTACCTTTCCTCCTTCCGGTAAAAAACCCTCTTCTTCACCACCCACCTCGTCAATCCTAGTATTTCCCAAATCACTAAAGATCCTTAATATGGATCAATATAAATAAACCTTACGTCCATAGCTCACCCTCTAGTCTCATGTTCCTCATTTATATCCACCTTATTGCCTCGATTCCCGATACCGAAACGAAGACATGTCTCACGGAGGTAGGGACACAACAGTATGAACTCAATTGACAAACACACACACACACTAGTTGAGTTTCCAACGGAATAGTCCTGAAAAGAACTAGAGTAAATACAACGGAAGGAGATTTGAGTGTACCGTCAGTTATAAAAGATGTAACTTTTTTTTCAACAAATATCGATACAATCGTAGAAATAAAACGTCCTTCGAAACACTCCCGTCTTACGTATGACTTTTAGACGGACCGGAGGAACACTGGGTACATCACAGACAGAGTGGACATCTTCCACAAGTTCTTTGTGGACTTCTGCCTTACTCGCTCACCTTCCTCGGTACTCGTAGTCGTAGGGTCGAAGAAGTTTTGTGAAAACTGGAGTTCTGTGACACAAGTCACTTTCTTCGACCAGAGTTTTCTGGTACATGACAGACAAGGACAAAGATACTTCACAGGTCATATTCGTTTAGATACCTCCGTCTTTCATAACCCAATTACCAACGGATCCCGACTCCCACAACCTCCACGCCAACCCCTTATGTCTACTGACGAAGACCGCCGAGTTGAGACGTTCAGACAATTCCACGTGACTTGACATGTGGGATATACCCACTTAAAATACCAAAAGAAACTTATTGTGACAATTTTCCGTGAATTTTAGAAAAGTACAAACATTCTTCGTCGAAGCTTACGTATGAAAGAGACAAGAACACAAACGTCGTAAGTGAATCCCTGAACGTACTACCATATATAATAAGACAAATTTTTAAGACTGAACCGAGTCATCTTACCTCCACTTCTTCTCGAAACCCTTAAGTATGGGGAAAGTCTCTGCGACCCCTCACACTCGGTCCCGGAGACGGCTCGGACACGATCCACTGGAGCGAGAGACCAGTCTCCTCGTGCCGTCAGTGAGTCGAATCATGGTCGTCTCACCGTAACAACCTACATAAACTTGTCACGTGAAAATAAAAAGTTCAAAAACTTCTTCAGACAGAAATCCCTTAATGCATGGTGCAACAGAATTATTGTTCTCTCTGTCGTAAGCGACTTCTTCTTCTCTACCACGAGAAAAAGACAGCGGAAACCTCATTCTCTCCCGCTATGTCCATCAAAAAGTCGGACAACTAGAACAAAAAGAATAATTGTCCATGAAGTAAAATTTTTCGACAAAATATGATTTCGTAAATACTGAGATATGTATAATTATATTGCACAAGGGAATCTCTTTAACACATTACACCAAAAGAGAAAAGAGGGTGGCACATCCTTGATCATCAGAGACACAACTACTTTGTCGTCCCTCGTGGATAAAGACCACACGGATAAATACGTTTTAAATCGGGAGAACTTTTACTTGTTTCTAGTATTGGTTTTCCATAAGTAGTACGTTAGATAGGTTTTCTTTAGTACTTACTTTAGTAGTAGTTTATTGAATTTATTTTGTCATTTAAAGGACTGTGATATAGTGGTTCATATTAAACCCTGTAAATGGTAATAATACACACGTAAAAAGAAAAAGTATACTAACGGTTGATAGAAATTTTTACCCGACGAAGTCTAATGACAAAACCCCTCCGACTAGACTAGATGAACTGGAACTAAAGTGAACTCATCACCGGCACCCACCACCAAGTAGTATCTACACTAACAATGAGCCCAAAGAAGTCGCGGAGACACTTCCTTTCCGTGACATAAACTACAGAGAAGTGAATCGAAACGTTGATCGTCTTACAATGGTCCACGAAGGCGGACTCCAGAATTTACCCTCCCGAATCATCCCGACTCTCTCGACTCAGTCCTAAACCACCCTCTAAAAGTCATCCGGGGGACGGGGAGGATACACAGTGGGTTCTCCATCGAGTCTGTGGATGGATAAATCATTTACGGGTCCCGACACCAAACCACCTTCCTCGTTCCTACAACTATCTAGAACTTCTGGACTGCACCGACTCGTGCCCAGAGTCGAGACGGGGAATGACACGTACAGTGAACTCCCGTTACAGAACTTGGAGTCGAAAGGAGTCAATTACGGGTTCTCACTACCCCGAAATATACGATGTCGGTGACGAGAAAGAACCCGGTAAAGACTAATAACTTGTTTCTTTGAGTTTTACGTAAAAAGGGTTTCTTTCTTACTCACGTCGACTTTTATTACAAAAATATTCATTAAGAAGTCCGAATGGTACTTAAGAACCCAATTGAACCTTTGGGTTTATGGTAAACTAAAAATTACTACTTAAATGTTACTCGAAACGGTGGCGTTTCAACAACCGTGGAAGAGTATCGAGCGTTAGTTTCAAAGAAATACGGAACACTTACCCGACTTTACCGAGTGAAAGCAAAGGTTATAAACCCAAGTATGTACCAGACATACACCAAGAGTAACTTTGTCCGTCGTTTCTTTATAAACAGACGTGTATGTGTGCGTCTAACATACATACGTTTACTGCACAATTGGCGTCTCTGCAATCGTATCTGTACAATCGTCAAATTAATCATCAGCGACTTCTAAGGAACGTTTTGTGCATTTGAATGTAGTCTCTCTTTGAAACAAGGTAGACGACGACACGGGTTCCGACCACACCGACCTGTCACTTCACTTCCCGAACAGTGTTTAAACGAAGATATTATCGGACATATTAAAACCGAAAACAAATAGACTAAAAAGTCCAACTATCACCACCGAAAAAACACACACAAAGAGATAAAGTCTCACTAATGAGAACGCAAAGAGGGGCAATTTGAGAATTCATCCTCCCTCTTAAATCGTGTCCGGGTGTCGTGATTAAAGTACGACACAGTCCGGTAAAAAGTCCCTCCCAGTCTCGGACGTTTGAGACAACAACAACTTAGTCTCCGTCACACCATGTCCTCCCCTCGAGTGCGAAACCCTGGGTAGTTCGGGACTTAGTGGTGTCCGGTCAGTGTCGTTAAAGAAACAGATATGCTAACTCATGACTAACAACAACAAGTCAGCACTTGAGCATAAGCTGAGAAACACTGGGGCACCTGACGTCGAACGGTCCCAAGTGACAGGAAGTGATAGAGGACCTCAAACGAGTCTGAGTTCAGGGTAACTCAGCTACTACGATAGATTGGTAGAGTAGGAGACGGGGGAGGAAGACGAAAACGGAAGTTAGAAAGGGACGCAGTCCCAGAAAAGGTCACTCAACCGAGAAACATACTCCAACCGGTTTCACAACCTCGAAGCCGAAGTCGTAGTCAGGAAGGTAACTTATAAGTACCAACTAAAGGAAATCCTAACTCATGATTAATGGTCTCCCCATTGGACTTCGAATCTTGTAACGAATTATTTATCTCTGACAAATTTAAGTACACAATAACCGAACGACCAACCTTTATTGAAGATAGAGTCGGAATAACCGTTGATCGGTAAAATGGAACATGTTCAAATAAAGAGACTCGGAATTACAAGAATAGACAGTTTACCACCTTACCTGAGAATAGAGGATATAAAGAACCTATCGAACGCTCGAAAAAAACTATTCTTGGTAAAAGTAAGTAGAAACATATGGTCGTGATAATGCACCCGTTCTGTAAAACACTAATTACTAACTCAAACTATAAAAGGGTGAGTTCAGTATCAATCTATCAATATATTAATATATCAATATACATTAATGTCAATGCCAGAATAAACACATACGGATACTTGTAAATATTCACCTTTAATATAGTAAAAAACTTCAAACAGAGGTTTGTTGGACTTTATATGAAAATAGAGATCTTCATATTTTGTATACATTTACATACATACACATACAAGACCACATGGTTTTAAATTTTAATCCATTTTTATGTACTTGTACTTGTTACATATTCCTATACGTAAGAATTTCCAGAGAACGAAATTTTATCAAATAAATACAAAGTAATAAACCTATACTATTGAGTCTTAATGAACCAGTTATTGTTTTGTTACGACAACCGTCACAGACCCAAATTTTTTTTTTGTGAGATCTCTTAATCGCCTATTATCATTAATTTTCCTATGACAGTTCTAACCATCCAGATTCGAATCGTAGGGTCGACACAAAACCAAACATCCCCCATACTCACAGTACGACAGAGGGGGTTACCAAACGGAAGACACAATCCTCGGTCCTCACACGATGTCGCGTGCATCTCTATGACGGAAGATTTCGCGCCGGAGTTCTTCACCGACGGACCTACAACGTCCCGGGTCGACCGACCGGGCGTTCTTGGAACAGCCACAGACCTCGTCAACTTTCGACCGTCTACATTCCAGTAACCCGAAAGACCGAACCGACACCAGTAAAAGACCGTGTTCAGCATTGGTGACCGGGTGGTCCCTCAAGGGAACACCGGCAAAAGACTTCCTCGAGAGATTCGTGTCTCCTGCCGAGAGAGGAGACACGACCCTTAAGACACAAGAGAACTTCACGACACACGAGTCAGTTGAAGTCAGCACAGGTTGAGAAACACTGGGGTACCTGACATTGGGACGTCCGAGGAGGCAGGTACCCTAAGAGGTCTGATCTTATGATCTCACCCAACGGTGCGGGAAGAGGTCTCCTAGAAGGCTGGGTCCTTAACTTGGACACAGAAAAATTGGATTCTACGGTGATTAATATTCTATACGGTAACAAAATACAAAGTGACTCTTTATTGGAACTGTTAATTCGACACTATTTTACGAAAGAATAAGGAACCCTTGTAAGTAAAACGTAAATAATCGTCTTGCATCTAATCTTTCCTTTTAACTTCATGTTACTGAACTAATACTATAAGAAGTCAAAATGAGTCAGGATCAAAAACTTAATGAAAGGTTGAGGTTCAACAGTACAACCACATAAAGGTGTGACAGGAGGAGATACGGAAATTTTCACGATCACTACCCCGTAAAGAGTGTTCTCCCAAAATGATAGACGAGACCTCAAAAGAGGGTTCGACGACTGTAAGAAAGAGGTACAAAACTACGACAACGAAAGAACTAGTATGTATCTGTTACAGTACTTGATACACTACTGACGACGAACCGGGGGTCGTTGTCATTCTACGGCAGCTATAGTCTCGACAACCTTACACTTACTAACACGAAGCATCTCAGTCACCTGATGTGACTACCTGGTGGCGTCGTAGTCCTCGTCGCCGCCCTTTCTCTGAACGTGACTCCTCAGTCATAGTCACCACCCCCCACCTCCTACCCCGCAAAAGAAATAAGATTTACTAATTGTCCGCTTCTATGAATAAGAGGTTAGTAAAAATACACGTCAAGGGAAAAGAGAGAGTACCTCTTAGGATTACCTCAAAATAGAATTGGACTTTTCTATCTGGACAAAGAAGACGGACAGGATAACTTCACAAAAAGTTTTTAGTTTGAACGAAACTTACTTAGTTTGTAAGTATCCATACAGAATTAATATTCACTATGTTTCTGTTCTCTCCGAACAACGAGAACTCCATAACTACTACTTTACCCTTATTTGAGTCGACTGTCCTTATGTCGTCTGAGAAGACCCAGAGTAAAGCCCACTGTCACGCAAACGACACGAAGTATATGACTTCATTCATATTCATCCGGAGATCACAAAAGTAAAAAAAAAGGAAATTTTTGTACCTGCTGATGACATTATCTTGTACATTTATCTTACCTTTTTTAATTTCATCCTATTTTAAAGGTCCGTGAGGGGGCGGGGCCTGAATAATTCAGAAGAATGCATTTAATTTCTTTATGACAGTGACTTACATATACTAGGACCTAACCTAGACTCAGTACACTAAACAAAAAACAAAACAAATTTTATACATACCTGTTAACCTCTTATCATATTCTGGATAACTAACATCATAACATACATATACTGACACTAAAGAATGAAAACTAGTGACACGTCGTCAATATCTTGTCTAACAAGACCACAAAATCTTTCGAGGGACTTTATAAATCCCCATTTTCAATAGTACAGACGTTATATGACAGTGTAAAAAGTCTTCTTTGATAATACACATACACAGACACCTCTCTCTCTCCTCTGTCACTAGTCTATATAGACTATTATGCGGTCAACACTTCACACCCACTTCCCGTGCACACCCAAAAAACATGACAGGAAGGTTGAGAAAACATTCAAACTTTACTAATGTTTTTTTATTGCTCTAACTCTTCGAAAACGATTTTATAATCTACAGGTCATCAAATATAGTCGTATAAATAAAATACACCGAAATCCCGTCCATATCCGTATAAATGTTTGTTGAGGTGAGAACCGTTTTTGAACGTTTTATAGGACTGAAACCAAGGGACGAAAGTCTGTAGGACTCAACGAAACAGTGAGACACACACCCCCTTTATATATATATTATATATATAAATATATTTATATTTATAATATATTTATGTATATTGTATTTATACATAATATATATTATATATATAATTTTGATATATATCTGTGTGTGTATGTACACGTGTGTGTACATGTATATATATATATATATATATATATAAAAAAAAAAAAAGAAACTCCGGTCAAACCCTTGTAAATGCGTATCCAAAGACATAACAACGACAACAGATTGATGAAACAGTAACGTCACAGACTCTCCAAAATTTAATAAAATCCCCCCTGTCAAAGGATGTGAACAAAAAACTATCATTTAAGGACTACTATATACTTATATCTAAAACTACTAAATTAAGTCCTTCCGCTAAAGGAGAAAAATTGAAAGGTCTGATTGGGGAACTCTAAGATCGACGGGAGAACGGAGAGAGGGGAACGGAATAAACAGTGTTTGGGAATGGGGATTTTTTTTAACCCAGTCTAAACAGAAATTTTAGTCATGTTAGGACGGAGAAGTTCTTCAGAAGAGACTATTAAGGGTGACTTGAGATTAGTGAAAAATTGGTCATAAATGAGGTAAGCCAATAAAATAACAAAATACAACACGATTACTACCTAACTGGTTACCATAGAATTCAACACAGGCTGAGAACACTGGGGTATCTGACATCGGACGGTCCGAGGAGACAGGAACCCTAAGAGGTCCGTCCTTACGACCTCACCTAACGGTAAAGGAAGAGGTCCCTTAGAAGGACTGGGTCCCTAACTTAGGTCCAGAGGACGTGACGTCTGTCTAAGAAATGGATGACTCGATACTCTGATAACGTAAATCTTTCCACACACATGTCTATCGTATAACTTTTCGTCTCTGTAATGAAACGGTTGTTTCCAGGTAGATCAGTTCCGATACCAAAAAGGACACCAGTACATACCTACACTCTCACCCTGACACTTCTTTCGACTCGCGGCTTCTTAACTACGAAAACTTAACACCACAACCTCTTCTGAGAACTCTCAGGGAACCTGACGTTCCTCTAGGTTGGTCAGGTAAGACTTCCTCTAGTCGGGACCCTAAAGAAACCCTCCTGACTACGATTTCGACTTCGAGGTCATGAAACAGGTGGAGTACACTTCTCAACTGAGTAACCTTTTCTGAGAGTACGACCCTCCCTAACCCCCGTCCTCCTCTTCCCCTACTGGCTCCTACTCTACCGACCTACCGTAGTGCCTGAGCTACCTACACTCAGACTCACTTGAGGCCCTCAACCACTACCTATCCCTCCGGACCGCACGACCCTAAGAACCCCAGCGTTTCTCATCCTGTGCTGACTCACTGACTTGACTTGACATGTCCGATAAAAGTGACGGGTCACAGTCTTATGACCGTCTGTGATTAATGAAAGACAAAAGGGAGACTTAAATAGGGGTGTCGAGTACCGACGACAGGGTTATTCCACCAATAAGTGATTGACTAAGACAGGTTCACCTATGGAGAATGATCTAGGTTTCATTTCGAAACTACAAACTGAAAACCCTAATAGACATAGAGAGGAGAGAAGGAAAATTGAAGGTCAGAGATTCCCATTTTCTAAAAGAACAAACGGACGTAATCAACTCTATCATAAAAGTATTAAATCGGTAAAATAAACGATAAAATTTAAGTCTGTAGTGTTTATTTGACTAATTTTTTTTTGTTGCGACACTAATCTAGACACTAACAATTTTACACATTTTGTAAACTTGTTTTTCCGTAAAGTCGTATTAAATATTCACACGATATGAGACATCATTTCTATTTTACTACTCTTATTAAAAACGAACTCCTATTTGGTATAAACGTAGAATTTATATTGACCATTGTAAAGAGAACAATTAAGTCCATTTCATTGAAAAAATTTCATTGAAAGAGTTCACTGTTTTAAATCTACTAATACACTTTATTACTCGACCCCGACAGACAAACCAAGTACAGAATTGACAATGAACGGAAAAGACTAAACAGAAAGTTTATGATGGATTCCTGTCCACAAAATTATCCCAAACCCAATTTTTGACAGTGTACAGGGGAAACTGGAAAGTTTTTAGGAAAAATTTTTAAAGACATTTTCTAAAATCTTTAGGAAATGTCTTTAACATAACCGGATCTATACGATTGAGACGGTAGAAATAGCACCAGACCGTAGTACAGTTTAAACCAAATACCAAAAAGTGTGTAAGGGTGCAGGGTCGATGGGAGTTCTCATTCGCGTTCACTCTTGTGTCGGAGACTCTCCAATTACTGAGTGAACTCCGGTGTCCGTGACAGTGACCCTAAATCCGAAGACAGAAACGACGCCTAGATATGTGAGATAACGCAATCTTCGGGGAATTGGAAAAGACACGGTGCAAACTGCAAAACCACTTCGGACATCCAAGTAGGAGTCTCATTAAAAAAAAAATTATGTATTTTATATATGGTAATGTTTCCTTTAGTTAATATTGTTGTAAAAGTTTTATGAATTTTTGGGTTTAAACATTGTACCATTATACGAATGAATAAACGTGTAATTTATTTTTCTAGACTACAACCCATATAACATAAAACTCCAAGACTTTGCTAACATTAGAATACTTTTATATACGATAGAAGACTACTGTTTCAGTGTCCATGACTCCGATTATGATGGACTGAAATCCGGTAGTAAGTATTAACCTCCTTTACGAGTGAAAGTAAACATACGAGACACTTCAGGAAGACAGTACAGGTCGAGAAACACTAGGGCACCCGACATCGGGTAATCCCAGGAGACAGGTACCTTAAAAGGTCCGTCCTTATGACCTCACCCAACGGTAAAGGATGAGGTCCCCTAGAAGGACTGGGTCCCTAACTTGGACAGAGACACAAAGGACGTAAAACCGTCCGTCTAAGAAATGGTAATCATTTTTACTTCTACGAAAAAAAAAAAAAAGAGGAATAGGCTCAAATGTTTGAACAATGTAAGGGTTCCATTCTTGACGATATCTGGCGTGACAGAAAGAACGGTCACTTGTAAAACGGTGGACGACCAGAACCGTGAATGATCCGTAATTATCTCCGACTTATTTGATAAACGTCTTGGGTTTTATATACGATTACTATATTCCGGAGGATTTTTTCCCTTTTGAATTCTAGTACCGTAGACCAGGGTAGTGAAGTACCCTTTATCTACCCCTTTGTCAACTTTGTCACAGTCTGATAAAAACCCCCGAGGTTTTAGTGACTTCTACCACTAACGTCGGTACTTTAATTTTCTGTGAATGAGGAACCTTCCTTTCAATACTGGTTGGATCTGTTGTATAAGTTTTCGTCTCTGGAATGAAACGGTTGTTTCCAGACAGATCAGTTCCGATACCAAAAAGGTCATCAGTACATACCTACACTCTCAACTTGACACTTCTTTCGACTCACGGCTTCTTAACTACGAAAACTTGACACCACAACCTCTTCTGAGAACTCTCAGGGAACCTGATGTTCCTCTAGGTCGGTCAGGTAGGATTTCCTCTAGTCAGGACCCACAAGTAACCTTGCTGACTTCGACTTCGACTTCGAGGTCATGAAACCGGTGGAATACGCTTCTCAACTGAGTAACCTTTTCTGGGACTACGACCCTCCCTGACCCCCGTCCTCCTCTTCCCCTGTGTCTCCTACTCTACCGACCTACCGTAGTGGATGATCTACCTGTACTCAAACTCACTTGAGCCCCTCTACCACTACCTACCCCTCCGGACCGTACCACACTAAGTACCCCAGCGTTTCTCATCCTGCGCTGACTCGCTGACTTGACTTGACTTGACTTTTTTCCCTTCTTACTAAGTCTGTACACAACTCACGGAGAACTCTAATTCTTAATTTCAAGTGACATTAAACTCTACCAATCTTGGATAAATAAATTTGTATTAACAATTATAAAACAAGGAATCCTAAGATCAGTCAAGAGACGGAGAGAAAGGGGATTTCCATTTTTTTTTTTTCTTTCTTTTCCCTAATACCATAAAAGAAGTAATTTTTCGAAATCGGAAGACATAAAGTCGAGGAAAACCCGTTAAACAAAATTACTCCCACTGACTGAGTACCTCTCAAATCCAATCAAGAGGTAGTCACTACTGACCATAAGTCCCGTGTCTGCCATGGACTTTATCCTACAAATTCTCTCAACTTTACCGTACCGAGAGGACGAACAATACATTCGGACTTTTCCAAATAAAATAACGAAAAATGGACCCACTCAGACTTGAAGAAGTAGTCCCCAGTCTTCGGTGTCGAATTCACATGACATCAACGAAGACGGAATGATTTTAGATTAAGATGATCAGAAAGCAATCAATTTATCCTCCATTGGTGAATTTGTGTAAAATAAAGGAGGGAATCCACTCCTTATCCGTCCGACAAAAAAGAATTGACAAGCTCCGGGCACACAGACTGAGTCACACATCGAGGTCTCTGGGACTCATTGAACCTACCACAACTGTTCCTTCCGAAGCCCATGACCCCTTTTTGGGAAATCGTGAAAGTGGTAGTCACCTCAACATCGGGGGGTCATATGTGCTTCAGGCACCGACTCGAGAGGGGTCAGGTCGGAACACCAGGTCTCGACATCTGAGGCCCGTGAGAGACTGTATCGGGTCGAGGAGCCAGGGTAGAGAACGGTTCGTCCTACGAAAGTCTGCGCATACGCGAAGTGAGTCGAAGGAACCAGGACAGAGGGTCGAGCCGGGACGTTCTTGTAGCTGACTTGAAGAGTAGGCGGTATACGTAAAAAAGGGAGGTGAGAAGGGTTGGAGATCAAACAATAAAAAACTAGTAATGGTTGGGAATCTCAGTCTTTGAAAAACATGAACTACGTCCAACAAACGTTTTCGAAAATCGGACTTAAAAATATTCTAAAAACGATTGTCATCCCGACCTCGTACGATAATAGAGGACTAATAGACTCTTTTTTGGTAAAATTTAAACCGTACATTCAACTTATCATGTAAAAAAAGAAAGCCGTGGAGAAGAAAACATTACTGCGAAAAACCATCTTGACAGGAAGGGGGTAATGAAAAATAAAACGACGTTGGGTAATCCCATGAAGGACTCTGGGTGGTGTATCCGCAAATAGGTCAATGATCCTTTCAAACTTTCTTAGGTACAAACGAATCCAAAAATAAAACATGGTAAAATTTCGTCACAAAGGGTTCACCCCTGAACTTATTGTCACAAACCTTCTCGTGTAACGACGATTTTCGAGATTACCTCCGATAAAATTTAAGAGAATTATTTAGGTCGTTATTTTGTTAATAATTAAAAAAAACGTACAGATTACTTAAAACACTATTAGTCACCTCTATTTTCGTTTTCCCGAAGTCAAGGACTGAACGAATAGGGTGTCAACCAAATGTCGTATACATATAAGGATGGACGGTACCACTAATCTGTAAATACATCAAATTTTAAAAATAAGTATCAGTACATCATAAATTATATACCGGATATCCCCTAATAACCGATTTCAGATCTTTGTAGATCCTGAGACAACTACTTTTCGTCCAATTACTTGTAGTATTTTTACTACTACCAAGACTTTTAATCGAAGTCCTACGAAAGGTGATGTAATCATTCGACACAAGTAAACTATATTTAGGAGTATGTCGTGTAACTCCACGCGGATATAAAATCATGAATTACCTTTTCTCTTTTTGTACCACTAATAAGTCAAAACAAAAATTAAATAACCCTTACTTTTGACAAGAAGTGGTCAGTGGGGAGGGGGGATGTTACATAAGTGAAAATGTCTATCGTGAGACTTGAAGAGACAGAACAGAACAATAAATCTTCATTTTGTGTCTTTCAGATTTTAATTTGGTGAATCAAGTAAATTCATGTTGCACGTTCTCAAGACTTGTAATCTAGTACTTTTGTCAGAAACAAATAAAAACTATAATATAAATTTTTATGACGTACACGATTTAGTTAAGTCAGTACAGGTTGAGAATCACTGGGATACCTGACATCGGACGGTCCGAGGAGACAAGTATCCTAACAGGTCCGTTCTTATGGCCTCACCCAACGATAAGGGAAGAGGTCCCCTGGAAGGACTGGGTCCCTAGCTTGGACGCAGAGAATGCAGAGGACGTAACCGTCCGGCCAAGAAATGGTGACCACGGTAGACTCCTTGGGAATTTTTATGATAACTAGGAGTTTGGTTTCTATTATATCATAGTAAAAACTTTTAAAAAAACATATTACTTTCTAACTTTATTCAACTTAAAATGAAACTATATAACATTTACAATATTTTTATAATGTCAGCTGGAACAGTACTAGAATTATTACAATCACTAAATACTCGTTTTCAAAATTTAGAGAAATAGTACATTGTATGTTTAATGTTCCAGAATTTTTTTTTAAAGGCACCCAAAGAATTCTAACATAACATAACCGGTTTTTCAAGTAAACCCAAAAAAACATTCTACGAACTTTGTCCTTACTTGAAAAACCAGTTGGGCTATGATGACACTCTCCTAGACGGGAAGACTTTTACAACTCTTTACGTCAGACAGACAACCTTACACGTCACCCCTCTTGCGAAACCCTTTTCTTTCCTTTGTAGAACGGTCACTCCTCTTACATACCTTTGCACATGTGCGACCGAGTCTGACCCCAGGCGAAACTTGCCAAAGTCATCATACAACCGGGATCAATGTTATCTCGAACAAGGGACATAATGACGTAAAAACTACCATTGCTAATAGTGGACTGTCCTTACGGTTCTAGGGACGAAGAACGACCCTATTCCTACTAAAATCATTTTCCCCAAAGCGATGATCTTCTGAGGAAGTTCCCACAATGGAACAACAACTCGGGAACTTCAAGACAGGATTTAACGTCCTCACAAATCTCATTAACACCTATGATTTTCCCTTTGGGTTCCAACTCTCTTAGAATCCTTTTATGTCTTTATGATGACGTCACACTTATTCTCTTCGTAAAAATTCTACTATTTTCATGGCCATAACGAGTAATTTTTGTTTTTTTTCTACACAAAGTTGGTTCGAACGACAAGTCACTTTTACAAATTCACCGAATATCAAGAGTAAATAAAATTATGCAGAAAATATTTTAACCTGTACGATATAACTTTTTTTTACCCGGGGACCTATATTAAACGTAAAGAATTCTTACATCGTTTAGACAGTACCGTACGAATTTTATTAATAAAAGAATGTCTTAAAATTGTGATTACGATTCTGGTAATGGTCGTCGAAATTACATAATTATAAAGCGGATTGAATACGGGTTCGTCTGACAAGATCTGGATTTGATTACAAATGAAAAGTTGACAGTCAACTTCAAGAGAATCCCTAACAATCGTATAGTTTCCCTCATAACTTCATCACCTCAACAAGACCCTGAAACCTTAAAGACTTCAAATTATCTTACATCTCATCACCTTCACTCCAAGAATTCACCTTGTGTGTCCTGTCCTACGAGAGTGAACTTAAAACATGAGTATACACGTTCTCCGCCTCTACCCTACTTACTTGAACACTGAATTAGGAAAGTAAAGTCCAAGTTTAAGACTAAAGTCACTTAAACTTTATTTTCTCTTAGATACTTTTTCCCCTTAATTCATCCTAAATACAACATACGGTGGTAGGCGACCTAGTAGCTTTTTCGTTCTCTCAAGGTCTTTTCGTAGATAAAGACGAAATAACTGATACGGTTTCGGAAACACACCTAGTGTCGTTTGACACCTTTTAAGAATTTCTCTACCCTTATGGTCCGGTGGACTGGACGGCGGACTCTTTAGACATACGTCCAGTCCTTCGTTGTCAATCTTGACCTGTGCCTTGTTATCTGATCAACGTTTATCTCTTTCCTCATACAGTTCCGACAAATAACAGTGGGACGAATAAATTGAAGATACGTCTCATGGAGTACTCTTCGCGACCCGACCTACTTCGTGTTCGACCTTAGTTCTAACGGCCCTCTTTATAGTTATTCGAGTCTATACGTCTACTGTTGGAGTGGGAATACCGTCTTTCGTTTCTTCTTGATTCAAGAACTACTTTCACTTTCTCCTCTCACTTTTTCAACCGAATTTTGAGTTGTAAGTCTTTTGCTTCTAGTACCGTAGACCAGGGTAGTGAAGTACCGTTCATCTATCCCTTTGTCACCTTTGTCACTGTTTGAATTAAAAAACCCGAGGTTTTAGTGACGTCTACCACTAACATCGGTACTTTAATTTTCTGCGAATGAAGAACCTTCCTTTCAATACTGGTTGGATCTATCGTATAATTTTTCGTCTCTGCAATGAAACGGTTACTTTCAGACAGATCAGTTTCGATATCAAAAAGGTCATTAGTACATACCTACACTCTTAACCGGATATTTCTTTCGACTTACGACTTCTTAACTACGAAAACTGGACACCACAACCTCATCAGAGAACTTCTCAGGGAACCTGACGTTCCTCTAGGTTGGCCAGGTAGGATTTCCTTTAGTCAGGACTGATAAGTAATCTTCCTGACTACGACTTCGACTTTGAGGTTATGAAACCGGTGGACTACGCTTCTTGACTGAGTAACCTTTTCCGGGACTACGGCCCTTTCTAACTTCCGCGCTCCTCTTCCCCTGTTGTCTCCTACTCTACCAATCTACCGTAGTGACTGAGTTACCTCTACTTAAACTCACTTGAGGCCCTCAACCACTACCTATCCCTCCGGACCACACGACGTCAGGTACCCCAGCACTCACTCGCTGACTTAACTTGACTTGGCTACAACATAGGAATGACAACAGTACATCTTACGATATACTCTTCTCTCTTCCTTTTTTAAACTCTCCAACAAAGTTCATTAGTCTAAGAGTTGTCTGAAACTCTATCGACGTCGTAAAAGAGTACTTCCAAATCGAACCACCTTTCCACCACCTTTCAAACACTTAATAAAAAGACACCTAATATACTAATACAATCTGCCTAACTTGTCCGTCATCTACCTTCCTACCTTGGAGTTTCTTAAGGACCCCATCTTTTACTCATTAGATAGTCAACGTCCGATAAACTTTAAACTCCTAATAAACATACTGCAAGACCTACTTCATCCAAATACCCTCGCTTTCTCATTAGACTACTCCATCACCATATACAGTCTTCCATTATACTACGAGTGTTGTAAAAAAAATGTTCCAACGAAAATAATATGGGCGAAACATCCACCCCTCTGACTCAGTATCCTTTCGAATACTGATTCCTACGTTTTATTGTCTACCGTCTCGTCCCAAAATCCAGATCCGTCACACTAAGGTCTCGACTGCAAGAGAAGATTTCTCTAATTTATTGAACGAATTGACTGAACGGGACTAAACCTGTTTCGTGGAGTAACTAAAAGGTCAAAAGAGAATGATGTGAATAAAACCTACTCCTCTGAAAGGACCCCGTTCATATCTGAAGATGAAAGTTCCAAGAAGGTGGAGAAACTTCATACGAGTTATATCGATAAAAAAAATCGAAGAATTCACAAGAACAAAAATTCCGACAAAAACTAAGAAGATCCACACTCTTTTCAATTTAATCTTGAAACTCCTAAAAAAAAAAAGAAAAATTTAAGACTTTCATACGATTCTGTAAATGTCTTCTGAACCTTTTACGTCTTATTTCAATATTATCAAGGTGATTTATATAATGTTAAAAAAATTACATCTACTCTAAAAATCAACCTCAAAGTTATCGTTTGATTGAGAGTTTTTAATTATCTTACTTATCCTTTCAACTTCCTATATCATCTTGACTTTTAGTGACACTTGGTTAAGTAATACGACGACGACGACGACGACGATTCAGCGAAGTCAGCACAGACTGAGACACGCTGGGGTATCTGCTGTCGGGTGGTCCGAGGGGGTAGGGACCCTAAGAGATCCGTTCTTGTGACCTCACCCAACGGTAAAGGAAGAGGTTACGTACTTTCACTTTTCAGTTTCACTTCAGCGAGTCAGCACAGGCTGAGAAGCGCTGGGGTACCTGACGTCGGATGGTCCGAGGAGACAGGTACCCTAAAAGGACCGTTCTCATGACCTCACCCCACGGTAACGGAAGAGGTGGTTAAGTCATATTAATTCCAAATATATCAAAAGTGTGTTGTCGTCCTATGTTTAAGATAAGTTCAAGGATATCTCTCGAAACTTAAAAACGGTACAAAATAGTCCTATAAACCCCATTTTCTCTCCAAGACGACAGATTACCTCTGAGGGTCATTGTCACCGAATTTTTCAATCTTGATATGAAAAGAGAACATATTGTAAAACCTATTAAAACACTGAGGAATTAAACCCCTGGGTCCGAAGAAGACAGGATAACGAGACGTAGTGATTCCCAAAAGGGAACAGGTATGCCAGGTGCTTCCGAGGGTCGACAGGAGATCGGGTCCGGTACCCCTTATTGAAGCTTCGGTAAGTGTGGTGTAGGTCAGTGTACAATAATTGGTCCTGCACCAGTACTCTGATGCACTGACGTTCGGTCCGACCTGTCACAACAGAAATAAGACTAGTCGGTACACGGGTCGGTGCGTAACGGACATACCGTCAGACACGACCCAATTCAGTGAGTGGCAAAAGAAACCTAAGGGTCCACTGTCACCTTTTCCCATCAAACACGACTTTTACAACCATTGGGACTCTACCTGCAAGAACGGTTTTATTTTAACTCAATATAACCTTATAAAACCAAGTAGAAGAGTGTATAAACTTAAGGACAAACCAAAAATCAATGAGGAGTATAGTCGTCCTACTTTTTGACTTTTTTGTATTATATGGGTATTATTTGGGGTCAACTATGGGTCTAATGTATTTGTCGTAGACTCCTAAAGAAATGATGACGTGCCTAACTTATTAAATCAGATTAAAAGAAAATCTGGGTTTATTTATTCTACTTTCAGTTCTATTTCGATATCATAGACAATATCTCAGGACAGTAAATAGTAACGATGGGACAGAACTTTCGAAACACTTTTCTCTACCAAAACTATAAACAATAACTCTATGTTAAGGGTGTTTCTCCACAAATTTTGGAAAAGTAGAATAGGTCACTAACGTCACACACGTACATGATTTCGTTGAAATTTTTTTACTTTTAAACCATGTAACTTATTATCGAAAATGATCTCTACGAAGTCCGGCACCTTGGGGTCACTCTTCAACAGTCTATGGTAAAATTCCTTTGTCCCGATATAAAACTATACATAAAGGATGATTCATATTTAGCTTAGTCGTTCGTTTCTTGTAACTTACGAAATTGAACGACCACCGTTGTTTCCTACATTACTATCTATGTTATATCAATTTTAAATAACAACTACAATATAAAAGAAAACCGGATACACACACACCTTATTTTATTTATCTAGAGATACAGACAAAGTGTCAGGTTTACCTGTTAAATATCTCACTAAAACATCTGGTAGGGGTTTATCTCACTGTAAAACATCGTCACTGACGAATGGACACCCTTCACATCGAGGTACTTCGAAGTGAGAGTAGTACAACACCCCATAAACAACGACTACATCGTTTAGGATAGTCACCAAGAAAGTAAGGAAAAAAAGACTGAATTGGAGTCGACTAACGAATTCAGTGACTGATTCCTAAAAAGTAGTCGACAGAAACCATTGCATATAGTAAGTAGTATGATCCCTGTAACCATAATAGTTAACTTTTCAGACCTACCTTCCGTTTTTTAATTTACGATGTAATTTTTGACTTCACTTTTCTCTTATAAAACCGATTCTAAAGGAGGTATAAGAGGTATGTAAATTATGCCGGGGGTTCAGAAAAAAAGACTGTGAAACTTAGTAGTAAAAGTTAGGTCTTCTTAAGAAACAGTTCGTCGGGAACAGTACACCACACGAAGGTCTGTCACATTATTCTTTTTGACACAATCTTTATTCTGAAATCATAGTATCACCACACACCGACATAACAGAAACTCGTTAAACGGGAATTTCTTACCCCACATCCGTCCTATCGACACCCCATTTTCCTCTTTTACTTTTGGTGAAAACAATAGAACTTAGAACCCCACAACAAAAACCTGTGAAATTAGGGTCAGTCGAGAGGAAACCACATATCTTTCACCAAACTTGAAGACAATCGACTCGACTATATTAAACATATCACCTACAAGTAACTTAACTAACTTAACTATCAAAAACATTTTTGACCTTAAAAAGGGGGACAAATAAGTACGGAGTAAATTTTACCAATACTTATATTTTTACACGAAAACCATTTTTTATGGTAATTCATATTTCTCTCTTTCTTTTTACTAGGTAAAAGGGGTTTAAGTTTCTATTAGTAGTAGTAAAACATATACAGTAAGGTCCGGTACATACACATACATAAAGAACACGAAAAAAGTCTCGACCTGTATGTGTTTTGTTTTACTTCTCGTTGTATAAAAGTCAAAAATCATAGAACAGGAAAAGTCAATGACCACTCTGACAAAAGGACCCTAATTATAATAATGAACAAAGAATTATAATCAAATCATAAAACAATATACCGACAAGACAAAATGACAAACCGGTAAAAGGATAAAAACCTACACATTAAACCAAGGAAAAAAAAGTAATAAAATACACATTTTCTATATAATGAGAAGGAACAACAAATTCAGAAAGAGTAACGGTAGTCGGAAGTACGAAGATTCTCCTTCTAAATTATCAGTAAATTTGACCGGTACTTTTACTTAAAAATCTGTTAGGAACTAGTCGTAGTTAAAATGGAATGGGAAATCAGAGGAGAAGTAAGTAGTATTAGACACTCAAATCATTACAAGTTTCTGTTACTTTCTCTAAGTTTAATTAAGAACAATGACAGTCTAGTTTAATTAAATGTTGTTTATACACTTGGAACCTCTAGTCTTCGATTTTATGAATACATTAACCTGGACCTGTAGTTCGATCTAGGATTTAGGAGAACTTTCTACGTGGTGTTTAAGAAGACAATGTATGAGAAACGACACCCAAAATTTTTAACATTTAGGATCGTACAACTGTAAGACTTCCTATATACCGAATTTTATCGGAGAGTGTTTTATATCATAACCGAGTTACTTTACAATATATCGTAGTCAGTCCTAAAAATTTTACCTTACGACCACCAAGAAGTCAACTCCCCGCAAAGTAAGACAAAAGTATTACTCAAGTAAAACCTGAATTTTATGGAGGAGTCAAGTAAAGGAGAAGTTCTCTTTGAAGTAACCGTTAAATGTCTATTCTCAAATTCAGTGTCTCTTATCTCAGTTCTTATCTTGTGTCTAGAGAGATTTGGACTAAGAAATTAATTTTAACAAAACAAAACTTTAGACGAAAATACAGGAAATTCTCTTTAGTTTATATTGTACGTAAACATACAGTGTAGGACACCACGTGTGTGTGTGTGTGTGTGTGTGCGTGTGCGTGTGTGTACGGGGAAGTCGGGTACCAATACTACTATTTTACTTCCAGAAAGTAAAAGTACACACCGTCCAACATGGCAATTACTAACAAAATACCGGTACAAAGTCTACGTATAGTTGAATTTAGACTTGTAGAATATGATAGAAACTTTTCTAGAAAAATATAATATATACTTATTACAGTATTTACGGAATGACATTTTAAGAAATATTTAATACATTGACTCTAGTTTATGTAATTTCGGTAAATGTTCACTATTTTGTGTGTCGTTTCAGAATAATTAAACCTAAGTAAATTAAATGTCAAACAGTACTTTAATCTCTTCTAAATATAAATGAGTATACTTTGCTCCAGTCCCATCCGTCACCGCATCTATCACTTCCTCCCAAACCATTCTTTTAAGGTTTCCCTTTAGAGTCTAATGAATCGTGTAATAAAACACATTAGTAACATGGAACCTGCAATGATAAATGTCTCCTATTCAACGATAAGATTAATAATCACAGTAATTTTATCAAGGATCCCTGGAGACGGACTATTGTCAATTTTCTCAATTTTTATTGTACTTACACATAGAGAATTTTATAATATACAAATCTAACATGGGAACGACGAAAGGATGGCAAATAAGATATATTAAAACATAATATACGACATCATTTTCGATTAAATAAAAACCACAAATATCTCTTTAATAAGCAATAATTTGGGAAGTTAAGGAATTAAAGTTCTACCTTAGAGACACTTAATAATGTCCAATTAAATCTCACTTATTTAGGAAAAGAGTAAAAGAAACTTATATTTTAATATCGGAATAACTCGACAAACAAGTCATAATTAAGACTATAACAGTGGATACTTTCTATATTAAAATTAACCGGTTCTCGATAGACTACCTCTATCAAAACTACCCTTCATACAGTCGAACTTTACTTAGATACGAACTCTTTAAATGAGAATTTTTGTAATTAGACTTTTACGGACACTTACGGATTACGTAGACTTATCAAACCCATTCACCCATAGTGGAACGTAGACACACGTAAGAATACTATGGTATTGTCACTCGACCCCAGAAATCCGACATTAAATATCAGTGAAAGGTAAAGGTAATCTAAGAATTACTTCAGGAACAGGAATAATATGCTGTGTAAAACTCCGTGGTTCGTCCCCCCTTTTTCTCTGTCAACCTATTAAATCGTACTTCACCAAAACCTATGGGATTCCTTATCGTCCTCGGACCGCCCAATGTCAAGTACCTCACTGTTTCTCAACTGTGCTGATTCGCTGGGTGTGGGTGTGTGGTTGGGGGAGAGGGGGTCAGTTCCACTCAACCTGACCCCTCTACACTGAAACTACTCATACCTCTCTCTCCTTCGACCACCATGAACCCGTGGAGCTCCGTCTCCAGTGTACCCTCCTTCCACGAAACGACAGTAGTCGTTTAAAAGTAAACACAAACTATTCAGGCATAATGACCTTCACGTAATAAACACTAATAGTCACCAGTATGTCTGACACTTCATCGATCCAAAGGGGTCAAATAGAAAATAGTCCCAGTTGTAAAACCGGGTCAGATATTGTCACAAAAAGCCACCACCCTGTCATGACGCAGGTCCCTCCGTAAAATCTCTAGACAGGCCCTCGGTGACCACAAATCACCCCTCCACCCCTGTCTCTAGATCTCTCGAACGTCACGGAGTCCCTCAAGGCGGGGAACTTCTTAACAGGACACAGGAGCTAAAGTCCTACAGGGTAGTCCTTAAGTACGTCGACTTTTGGACGGATGGGTCGGGTCTTACCTGTCTTCCCCACACCAAAATATATCAACATTCTATGAGACTTAAAAGACCCCTACGTCGACGAGACAGTGTCATTGGTATCGATAACGTATACACCACCAAATTGTCTTTGAGTTCTCAGTCGGACAAAATAACATAGATCACATCTGAACTCCCGACTAAGGGACCACCAAGTCACCACTTCTTGGCGGACGGTTACGTCCTCTGCGTCCAAGCTAGGGACTCAACCCTTCTAGGGGACCCCTTCCTTTACCGAGAGGTGGAAAGACCATAAGAACGGACCCTTTAGGGTACCTGTCTCCTCGGACCGTCCGATGTCAAACACAGGCTGAGACTAATTTGTTGTCGTTGTTCACGTCCGAACTCGTGAATGCATGATTTTACGGTAATAAGTAATATTTAATTAAAGAGAGAGAGAAAAAAAAAATTACCAAGTGAATCCCATAATATAACTAATTTTTGGAACCCAGACATAATAGACAAATAAAAGTCGTATCATCTCCCTCACAATGTTTTACGAAATAAAACATAAAATGGGATACTCCCACTTTGGGTGACGAAACTTGTCCCTGGAAAATATAGTAGGCTCCACAAGATTTGGTCAATGTAGGATTCGGAATTCGTGTACTATATTGACGAAGACTTTCTGTTTCACGACTTACCGGAAAGAGACACATTGTGATCATACTTCCTCTAAACACCTAAAAATCCTTATATTAGTATTTACAAACATGGTAAGACAACTCAACTTGAACTGACATCCATTTGAATGAAAATCTTTTTTCCAATTCATGTAGAAACACAAATTTTTTGTCCGATCCCGGAAACAAGAACTTTAAGAACACGTGCGCGAACAGAGAATTTCTACCACTTCAGTGACCAACAGCCACTGAAGTGTCTCGAAGGCGTCACGAAGTGTCTCTTGACAAACCAAATAATCTGTAACGTTGGCGTGTACTGATGCAACTTTGTCTCAAAAGACTCGTTATCCATCTATAAACAACCTACCTCCTTTTTTTATTGTCCCGATATCTATTTTCGTTCCGACTGGAATTAAAAGTATCACACTTTAATTTTTTTTTACTTCGAGTCCCATAACGTGATATCAAATTACTTTTTATAATATGGTTATACATAATACGACGGAGTGTCAAAATTATATAAACTTGATGGTATTTATTTTATACTTAGTTCGTACCCACATTTTAGAGTTAACGAAATGAATTTTGAAGGGTCCTCTCCGGTAACAAGATGTCACCAATCGAGTACCCAATTTATCCAGGAAAAACCGTAGAGTGGGAATTACCTGATATTTACTTCGGTGACTTCGAGTCTCCAGACTGAGTCTAGACGACGACGACGATTCAGCGAAGTCAGTACAAGCTGAGACACACTGGGGTATCTGCCGTCGGGTGGTCTGAGGAGGCAGGTACCCTAAAAGGTCCGTTCTCATGACCTCACCCCACGGTAACAGAAGAGACTGAGACTAGACGGATCACCACCCGGTTATAGATCTTTATCCTGAGATCCAAAAAAAAAAAGAAGTAACCCAGTCTTGAAAATGAAAGTAAGTCTTCTTCTTTTCAGAACTCCAACCTCGATCAACTGTAAAGGGTCCCGACATCCACCTAATCTTCTATCTAAGACAAAAATCTGAAAACGAAAGGAACCCGAAGCTTATGCACGTTTCTATCTAAATTTCAGAAGAACCTTTTATCACAACCAGTCTCAAACTTCATGATTTATAAAATCAACTTAAATCCTCAAAATAATCGTCATTACCTAAAAACCGATTTTACGTCAAAATAGTGATTATCCTTCTTCCTTCTTACTAAATACTGAACGATAAAACTGAAAGATAAATGGTTTCGTTTAATGAATCCAATCCTGTAATCAGAACCAATTTCGGGAAATCGTGTACTCTCATCCGAACAGGTGACAACGTCACAAGATTTGACACGCGAATCTCTTTACACGACACTCGGAACGAACGTAGTCGCACCGTTAATCCTTCCTCCCGACCTTATACTATTTAGTCACACTTGACCAGGTACGACGACATGTCGGTCTAGAAACACTTATTACATCTGTAATATCAGAGATTTAATGAAAACTCGTCGCTGGTGATCGTAAGTAGTCAGAAAATATTGAATCAACGTCTAATAACTAATACTGACGGGAAGTTTGTACGTGTCCAGAGATGGTTAACGCTTTTAGTAGAAAATAAATATTAAAAAGGTGGAGCAAGGAAAAACAAAGTAAAGATTTGAACCACTTCTCTCCGGACATTAGCGACGGAAGACAACAGAGGAGGGTGACCAAGGACTACCGGCCTGATGGACTGAAGGTACGTGAGGCACCCTGTCACCCAGCACCGTTCGGCACGACGTCCAGAAGGGCGACACGAGTCCTATCCGTACTCAAGTGACTTGGACCTGCTCCGACACCTCAGGACGTGTGTCACAGGGTCCGGCGACGACGGTCGACTAGTCTCAACCGTGTACTCAGCTTCAGACAAAGTGACAAAGACGTGTCCCATGAAACCAAGTATAGAACGAAAAGGGTAAGGTAAAGAAGAACCAGAGATTACTACAAGAAAGTGCGGAGAGGAAGTAGACTACTTAAAAATTCCGGATAAGAAATCGGAAGATGAGAGAAATATGTAAAAGAAAGAAAGAAAAAAAAAAAGGTCCTTGTAAGTGACTAGAGTCTAGACATTGTCAATAAAGGTTTAGTCGTAAAGGTCGGTTCAGAGTTTAGTTTAGACTTAAAATCCAAGTTTACAGATTAACGGACGGTAAGGTACACCACTAAGACGGTAATGAAAGTTGACTTATACAGACTGGACTTTGAGTAATAGAAAGAAGTGAATCAACTGGTAGCACCCACAATCAAAAGACCGTAGACCCACGTGGAAACTGAAAGAAAAGAGTAAGTAGAGAGCCAGTGTCTACTAGTCAAAAAGGGTAGTTTCAGGAAAATAGAGTCTTAGGTACAAATGCCGGTCACAGGATCAAGTCCAGGAGTAGTCGAATGCGGTCGTGTCGAGTCCGAGCTCACTCGTGGAGGATAGACCACCCGAACAATCGTGTGTCTAATGACCCAGGGTGGGGGTCCCGAAGATTACATATCAAGACCCCACGTAGACTCAAACGTAGAGAATTGTCCAAAGACCACTACGACGACCCCCTGCCCCCGTCTCTCTTACTTCGACGTAAAACTCTTGGTGAGTAACGAAATGTAAAAGGGGTAGGTTAATTAGACGTTTAGAGACACTCTAATGTGATCTAATCTGAAGGACATTGTACGTCTCATGTAGTACTCTTTGTGACCTGACCTTCTTCGTGTTCGACCTTAGTTCTAACGACCCTCTTTATAGTTATTGGAGTCTATACGTCTACTGTGGTGGGAATACCGTCTTTCACTTCTCCTTGATTTTTCGGAGAACTGCTTTCACTTTCTCCTCTCACTTTTTCAACCGAATTTGGAGTTATAAGTCTTTTGTTTCTAGTACCGTAGGCCAGGGTAGTGAAGTACCCTTTATCTACCCCTTTGTCTGAAATAAAAAAAACCCGAGGGTTTAGTGACGTCTACCATTGACGTCGGTACTTTAATTTTCTGCGAATGAGGAACCTTCTTTTCAATACTGGTTGGATCTATCGTACAACTTTTCGTCCCTGTAATGAAACGACTGATTCCAGACAGATCAGTTCCGATACCAAAAAGGTCATCAGTACATACCTACACTCTCAACCTGACACTTCTTCCGACTCGCGGCTTCTTAACTACGAAAACTTGACACCACAACCTCTTCTGAGAACTCTCAGGGAACCTGACGTTCCTCTAGGTTGGTCAGGTAAGACTTCCTCTAGTGGGGACCCTAAAGAAACCTTCCTGACTACGATTTCGACTTTGAGGTCATGAAACCGGTGGAGTACACTTCTCAACTGAGTAACTTTTTCTGAGACTACGACCCTCCCTAACCCCCGTCCTCCTCCCTAACCCCTGACTCCTACTCTACCGACCTACCATAGTGACTGAGCTACCTGCACTCAGACTCACTTGAGGCCCTCAACCACTACCTGTCCCTCCGGACCGCACGACACTAAGTACCCCGACGTTTCTCAACCTGTGCTGACTCGCTGACTTGACTTAACTTGACTTGTGGGGTAAAGTAACGTAATAAAAGTAAAAATTTGTGGACAAATACTATGGGAGAAAGAATTGTAAAGATAGGTTCGAGGACGGATCAAAGGTTCTGAGGAGTGTTTACTCGTATTTAATGGGAAGTAAAAAGAAAAAAAAAGGGAATGTTTGTTCGAAACAAACAAAGGAAAGGAAAACAGATCTGAATTCAGGAACGAAGCCAGGGAGAAGGAAGCACTTTGTGAGGTACTGATGTGGGGTGGAAACATTCAAAGTAATAATGATTTGGGGGTCTTGTGAGTAAGTCTGAGAATGGAGGAATTACCATCCTTGGTATACAGAAGTAGAGGATGTCTCGGATCCTGTCCTAATTTAGTCACACCTAAATGATGGACCACTTACCTAACTAAAGAGATCAAACATATAAGGAGCTCCGACGAACCCAAACCCTCTTTTGTTAATTCGTTTTTATTAAAGTATATGAATTCGTAATTTGGAATATCGATCATGTTATTCGAACATTACTTATAGGTAGGGAGAGACGAAACACTTATCAGGTGACGACCATCACCACCGAGTCCTCACAGGTGTCCTCGTCTTCGGACCACTACCATCGGCACCGTACGTCTCGACCCCTCTGCGGTGAACAAAACTTAAAGAAAACCGTCACGTGTGAAAAGGGAATCCATTGTACACTAAAACGTCTCACACAAGAATCAAAAAAGACTTAGTAGGGATTCAATGGACTTTTCAACCACCGAATGAAGGGGATTACTGACTACAACTGAGGTGTCTAGTTCGTCAATTCTACAAATAACTTGTCGACGACACACGGATCGTCTCAGACGTGGTTATAACGACAGAGGGTGGGACAGGAAGGAGGGGAGGAGACACAAAAACCAAACAGACATTTCGCATCTCCTACAAAAACGATCAAAAGTCCCACTCATGAACGATCTGTCAACAGGGTTTACTTACCTTACAGTCAAGTCTCCTTGTCAACCGTCATATACAACAGTCACTATCTTGGAAATAAGAGAGCGGAAGACCAAAACCCGAAAAAACCCCTTTACCTCCGAGTTCGTACTTAAGTCAGGACAGTCCGAGAGTAAATTGTATCGGCACAATTCCCCTTCCGACCACCTCTCAAAGATCGAACCCAAGAGTAAAATGTCTCCTCTGTCGCAACAGGATTTCGTTACTGCAGAGAAACTTCTTTCAGTGTTTTTGCGTAATACCGTTTCGGTCCGATCTACCCTTGACGGAAATGTAGGTCGAACCAGGAGAAACACACAGTACCCAGAAATACCTCTTCGGAAACTTACACCGGTGTGAGTCCTGATAACCTTTCTTTGTCTTTTTCCAAACCCACCAAAACCTTGAAGTAAACCCCAACCTCTAAATTGCGACGAGTTAAATATCAAAATAGGAGTCACTTGTTTTATGTAGGTAAACACTTTGTTTGTTTTTTTAATTCGATACGTAGTTTTTCGTTATAGGTCTCCATTAATAATAAAAAATTAAATTTAATATCTAGAATAAAAGGATCTCCGACACACTCTAAAACGTCGATAATAAGTCCTATAATTCTGTACTTTATGATCCATAAAGACTAAGAGTTATGACCAAATACTTAACAGAAGAATTTTTACATCTCTGACATCTTATACTTACTACTCGAACAGACGACGATATGTCGCAGGCGTCGGGTATAACTACTAACAAAAGTACATCTTACCTTGTACCTCGACCAAAGGTCCTCACGAACAACACTCCGTTTGTTATTTTCCTTGTAATAAACGTATAATACGGTAAGTTTAATCTTTAAATGCTTTCGTATATTTAGGAGTACCTCATTATTATGACACTTTATTCGGTAATTGAACTACGTCAACTACAAATCCAACGGTTTGAGAAACACTGTGACATGGAAGACTAAGCTATAAATACCAATACTTTCACGTCAATTCCTAAAAGGAAGGTTGTAGCAGTAAGCGAAAATACATATTCACCGGAGTCAATGGGACGGTCCATAGATCTGTTTGTCGTAAAAAAACTTCAGTCAGGACACAGTGTAATGTGAATTCCACTACCACTTACAATGACAGTCGACTTACAGTAGTATCAATTGTGAGGCACACACACACACAAATTTAGTCCAAACAGACGATTGATCTACCACGGGGTTTACCTATTACCGTGTGGCAATGTACAAAGAAAGATTGGAGCCTCTAAATAATATCGGTAGAAAACTGAGAAGATTAGTTTGGGACATGGAAAATATTCTATTCCTCGTACTGTTCTAAATAGGACGTTGGGTACGACACTCAGTAAATGAGGACTATGTGAGACACAACATAAAGTAACTAACGTACCTACGAAGGTAATAATAAAAAATTTGTTAGTCACGAGAAAAACATAATTACTTAAATAACTTTATTATTCTAATTACCTATAAAGACACCTCGACTTTTAAATTAAACCGACATAAAATACCACAATCGAAACCGAGTCGATAGAGTTAGGACCGTCTCAGTCACAAATAGATTTTAGACGACGAACCCAATACGTTAATGTATGTAAATAAAGGAAGACTCTCATCTAGCGGTATCAAGAGAAACCACAAAAATTTGATCGTATACTTTTATTATCCGAAATATTTTAACCTATACTATCCATAGTCGTTTGCCATTCTGGTCTTTACCTTATTTCCTTTTTAGGGTTTCCTGGACTGTAAAGAGATTCTCCGTTCGGTATTAAAAATAATTCATTGAATACCTCTAACAAAGTCTTTATGACATTAACCCCTCCCTTAATGTTACATTCCTAATACAATTCTTTTACTTCCTTTCCCTTTCAGTATCACCTTTTTCAACTCTTTCCTTTAACCATACAGGGAACTCTAGGTCCCTTAGACACATTCAATTTAGTACCAACATAAAAGTTAGGTCACAAAAGTACTGTATTCGGTAACACAGTACCGAACCACTCGGTAAGTAATGCCGTAAAACAGAAAACCTCAGTAAAGACAAGTAGTAAGTCCCTTGACAGAATTTATATAAATATCACAAGATAGAGGAGATGGGGAAGGGAGAGATGGGGTGTAAATTGGTCAAAGACTTTTGTCTCTTAATCCTGTAACAGTACGTTGTGTCTTCTGTCCACTTCACATTCTTTAAATACGATGAGAAAGAGAGTCTTAATTCTGGTACCATAAGTGTCAAGGACTTTTATGATTCTTAGTTCATCATATTCCAATCCTCAAACAATAAACTAGGGGTCCAATCTTTAAGAATCTCAAAGAATTCTGAAATTAAATCATTAAATCTTACACCGATTCTCCCTGTTCTCAAACGATCCACCAGTAATTTCTTCTTAGAAACCTGATTGGTTTTGTGAAAAAAAAAAAAAAATTCTTACGACAAATGGATTTCGTTCGTATTTAAACTCAACAAAAATTAAGTCTATGAAGAATGAAAGTCATCATCAAAGTCTGTTTCCCAAATCCCGTCTGAACGACAGTGGTTCGGCAACATTACGAACTGAAAAAGAGTGCATAAAACACCAACCACAGTATAGTACATGTTGATTAACTGTTTTACGGTCAGAAACACAAATAATTCCATGTAAACGGTAACTCTTTTTTGAATCTCACCAAAGACTCTTGTAAAATGGTTCAGGTACTCAATGTTCATACACTTCTTTCGTAGGAAAACAGAATTATGTAAAATTTTCCTTTCACTCTTTACATACACTTTCGAAACCTTGGGATGAATGACTCGGACTTGATCAAAACGTCTAAACGGACCGTTTAGACTACGTATACCAAACTTTTAAAGAGTAAAAATGAAAAAGAGTAAAGTGTTTGAAACGGTCAGGGGTTTCTAGACGAACCTTTGAGTGACACGATTATCCGTTTCAACCGGAAAGGACACGAAGACAATTTCATCAGGTAGGACTTTGTGACTGGAAAATCAAATTATTGTCAAAATAAACTCCTTTACAAATCTAGGACTTCGACTTTTCTCACAAAAGTCTTTCCGGTAAAATTTATCACCAGAGGTTTACCATATAGACAAAAGGGAGTACGTGAAACCTGGATAGATGGACCTTCTTTACATAACAACGAAAGACATAAGATAACTAAATTTTTGTTTATTGTACTTTGAATCTAAACGAGTTTTGGGTAATGGTGTGGTCAAATAAAAGGACGGACCCGAAACTTAACGATAAAATCTAAAATTTGAAATACGAACCAGTACAAAATAGAAAACAATAAAATTTAAGAGGTAACATCGATTTCATTAATGAAAAAGTCGACACTGGAACCTGAACCCTGGACTTTCCCCACACACACAAAGAAAAGATCCTTATCGATACCGTAATTTCTCTGTCGACACGAAACTGGTCTTCGTTTCCCTTGATCGGCCAGGGAACCCACACAGAAGAAGTCACCGAAGCCCTCGTAGGGACGGAAAACGTAGAGACCACGAAGGAGGAGAGTGGAAAGAGAGAGGTGAACACCGGATGGACCCACTAACGCGGTGCAAGAGTAGGGCACCGTCCACCGAACCGTCTGTACTCTCCGTCCTCCCTTGTCTTTTCCTTCTGTTCGGAAGACGTGAAGGAAGAGACGTCAGAGAGAACCGTACCGACCGAAGGGTCGGAGGGTGAACCGGTAGTAAACCTTTACCTCAGGAGTGGTAAGAGAAACTCCAAATAGTGTCGTAGTACTTTTTGAGTGACGACTTAGACCGAAAAGGGGACCATCCTTCGGGGATACACTCTCCGTCAGTACCAACAACAAGTGGACGATTCAGTACAGACTGAGAAACACTGGGGTACTTGACGTCGGACGATCCGGGGAGACAGCAGGTGATAGAGGGTCTGAAACAAGTTTAAGTACAGGTAACTTAGCCACTACGACAAAGTGGTAGAGTACGAGACGATGACGGAAGAGTAAAACGAGAAGTTAGAAAGGGTCATCGTCCCAGAAAGATTACTCAATCAGATTACCGGTTTCATAACCTCGAAGTCGTAGTCAGGAAGGTCACTTATAAGTCCCAATTAAAAGAAATCCTAACTGACCAAACTAGAGGAACGTCAGGTCCCCTGAGAGTTCTCAGAAGAGGTCGTGGTGTTCAGTTTGGTAGTGAAGAAACCACGAGTCGGAAGAATACCAGGTCGAGACATGTAGGTAGGTACTGACGACATTTGTGGTCTCGAGACTGACATGTGACAGGAGTGTCACGGGACAGTCCCGTACAACTTAGTCGAGGGAATCTTCTAACTCGAGTGACAAAGTACGAATCTGGACCATATGGTTCCAGAATGGTTTCGGATCAAGGACAACTCACTTTAAGTTAACTTAACACTAGTTCTTAAACTAACTTAAAACGGACTCTTTTTAAAACGACACTATTAAACTAATAGGACCGTCTAAACACACTAAAGTGTGTACCAGACTGGGTTTGACTATAATGATGTGAAGTCTCTTATCAAAGTAACCCATCATGATTGACCCAATTTACACACAGAGTTAAAAACGATGATTATCTCGATGGTCGACACTTGTTGAACTTTTTGACACAGTGCAACGAAACGAACCACTATTCTTCCGCTCCTTTGGTACTTTTGGTAGTGGGACACCGCCCGTATCGGACCCCGAAGTATCGGTCGACTGGGGACACATCGGATGGGCCGGAACAAAAACCTACTCCTTTAGTTTTGAGTCGATCCAATCGACTAACTGGATTTCGGACCGACTATTTTTCTGTTTCAGATAGGTCTGAGGAACTGCTCGGTAATGACAGACATTAAAGAGACGACCCAAAACATAACAAATTAGAAAATCACGACCTTTTCTTTTGCTTTTTTTCAGACTTCTAAACGGACTTAGTTCGTTAAGGAAAAAATCAAAGAATTTTTCAAAAACAAAACCCACTGAAAAAGTTTCGTCTCTGAACAGAGTGTGAAATCTGCTGGTTCATCTTCTTACCGTTTGTCGTCTTATCACACATATATGTGTGTGTACGTATGTATATATACACATATATATCAAGATTACCTCTTATAGGCAAACTCTCGTTGAAGAACTCTTTTGACGGGTCTCTCCGATCACTGAAAGGGTCCCAGGGGGTTCAACGACTGCCCGTTTGACCCTAGTTTGGAGTCGATCAGGCATGTAGAAAGAGACCAAGGAACAGGTAGTAAGAAAAGTAAATATAATATAAGAAAAAAGTCGAAATAACTCTCTGTAAATTGTATAACATGATAAGTGAGTAATTTCACATGTCAAGTCATTAAAAATCACAAACGTCATAGAATGTCAGATCAAATCTTGCACAAGTTATGCGGGGTTTCTTTAGGATATGGGAATCGACAGCGAGAGGTAAGGGGGAGAGGGGACGGGGTCTGTTGGTGAGTGGATGAAGGACATAGACGTCCAAACGGAAAAGATCTGTAAAGTATAGTTACCTGTACATGTCATACACTGGAAAACACAGACTGAAGAAAGTGAACCTAACAAAGTTCTAAATAAGTGCAACATCATGCATAATCATGAAGTATTGATACATACTAACTTATTATAGTGTGACTTACCTATATGATGTGAACAAATAAGTAGGTAGTCAACTACTTGTAAATCTAACAGAAGTGAAAACCCTACAATCCTTATTACGACGGCATTTATAAGTCGATGTTCAAAAACACATCTGTACAAAAGACAAGAGAACCAATATGTGCCATAGATTGTCATCTTAACGACCCATTATACAATTGACAAATCGTAAAACTCTTCGACGGTTTGATAAAAATATGACTGACGCAATAAAATGTAAGGGTGGTCGTCACATAATTATACGTCCAAAGTCAAAGAGGTGTAAGAGTGATTGGGAACAATTAACAGAAAAACTAATACAAACTTAACCATTTAGTGACACCGAAACCAAACGTAAAGGGATTACTACTTGACAACTCACTAAAAAGTACGTCAATAACCGGTAAACACATAGAAGAATCTCTTTACGGACAAATATAGGAAACGGGTAAAAATTAATACAACGGTAAAATAACAAGTCAAGACAACATTCACAAGAAAATATAAGACCTATGTTCGTGGAGTTGTCGTTTACTAAACGGTCATAAAAAGGGGTAAGACACCCAACAGAAAAGTGGAAGAACTACTACAGAAAACTACAACGATAAAAGACTATCAGACGTCAATTCTCTTTTGTAGGAATTCTGGAAAGTATATAAAAGAAAAGAACGACAATGGGTCACAGTCGATTTAAAAACGTATAAAGGATTCCGTTCCAACAATATTACAGTTCTAATAGTTTATTTTACAGTAGCTTCTCGTCTCTACCATGACAGATCAAAGGTAGATTATCCGAGTTGGTCAACTCTAAGAGCCATTCCAGGACACATATAAGGATCTCAAATTTACAAAGACCAGAATTAAAACCCATCATCCAAAACCCATCGTTTCTCCTTTATCAGGAACGAATAAAGAACCCCTCCCGAGAATTTTTCATATATTTTAAACAGCTAAATAAACGACAGTATCGACATTCTGAGAATGTTTTGTATAACATGTTTTAGTAGATTAACCTCTCTGGTCGACAAAGTTCAGTTCGGTGGTCCATGAATCTTTCGAGGTCGACACAAGAGTCGTGACAAGACACAGAGAGAGAGGTCAACAACCCTGAACTTAAACTTCCTGTACAAAAGGTTTTTTATACCAAAATTGTAAAAGTACTCAGTCACTTAAGGGAAAAAAGTTTTTAGTACCTTTTTACTTACATTGGTGTTTACTAAAATAAAGAGATTATCCACTAAAAAATTTTACAGGTCAGTAGTTTCACCCTTACAAAACTACAGTAAAAGAAGAGACTTCAGGGAAGGAATGTCGGAGAGGAGGAGGAGATGCGTCAACAGTCTGAAGTCACCATCCTGTCGTAAAATTTCTTAAACATGAATTACCGAGTCAAGGGTGACCCGTCATTCGTCGAGGAACCCAAATAATATTGAAAACCGTCCATACCTCTAAAGATCCAGTGGTCTCTTGAGAACTAATTTAATGAGGACTTCAAGTGATTAACCAGAAAGGGTGTCACGAATCCACCAAGGTTCCTCTATGACTGGTCGACCGTCTTGAAACGGACAATTCTAGATTGGAGTTAAAACAGAAGGACTCATAACAGTACGAAAACAAATTTCTTCAGTGAATAAAATAGAAAAAGGAGAGAAACAACTAAAATCAAAGACTCCTTCTTAACTTTTCTTCTCACCGACTCCTTGACCGTAACCTCGTCCGGTTCTTTCTTAGACTTTTAGTCTTTGCCACTCAAAGTACCATAAACTCTGTCTAAAACCACCTGGACAGTATTAATACTTTATGAAAACCTCGTCTCACTAATACTTCTCTGAGTAGTAACCACAGACCGAGTTGAAGTCCTATACGACTTGTATTTACCTACACCGAGAAAAACCAAAACCTAACACGAAAAATTTCGGGATCCAATAGGGAAGGGGTTTGAGTTAACATTCAGTGGTAAAATAGAAAACACAACAAGAGTCAACGTACTTATTGACTCGGGACCAAAAAGTCATACACTCTTTATCAAAAACTCCTAAGAAGACCGTAAAGAGTCCGATGTAAGAAAATTACTTACATAAAAACTATCTTTTAATGTAATAGACGATACCCATAACGGTCATAGACTAGCTAGTAACTTTTTCGTGTTCTCAAGGTCTTCTTGTAGATGAAGACGAAATAACTAATGAGGTGTCGGAAACTGACACACCTAGTGTTGTTTGACAGCTTTTAAGAAGTTCTCTACCCTCATGGTCTGGAGGAAGGGACGGTGGACTCTTTAGACATACGTCCACTTCTTCGTTGTAAATCCGGGCCTGTACCTTGTTGTCTGACGAAGGTTTAACCCTTTCCTCATGTAGTGTCGACATATAACAGTGGGACGAATAAATTGAATGTACGTCTCATGTAGTACTCTTTGCGACCCGACCTTCTTCGTGTTCGACCTTAGTTCTAACGGCCCTCTTTATAGTCATTGGAGTCTATACGTCTACTGTGGTGGGAATACCTGTCTTTCGTTTCTTGATTTCTCGGAGAATTACCTTCACTTTCTCCTCTCACTTTTTTGACCGACTTTTGAGTTGTAAGTCTTTGTCTCTAGTACCGCAGACCAGGGTAGTGAAGTACCTTTTATCTACCCCTTTGTTACCTTTGTTACTCTCTGAAATAAAAAAAACCGAGGTTATAGTAACGTCTACCACTGACGTCGGTACTTTAACTTTCTGTGAACGAGGAACCTTCTTTTCGATACTGGTTAGATCTGTCGTATAATTTTTCGTCTCTGTAATGAAACACCTGTTTCCAAGTAGATCAGTTTCGATACCAAAAAGGTCATCAGTACATACCTACACTCTCAACCTGGTATTTCTTTCGACTCGTGGTTTCTTGACTACGAAAACTTGACACCACAACCTCTTCTGAGAACTCTCAAGGAACCTGACGTTCCTCTAGGTTGGTCAGATAGGATTTCCTTTAGTCGGGACTTATAAGTAACTTTCCTGACTACGGTTTCGACTTTGAGGTTGTGAAACCGGTGGACTACGCTTCTTCCCTGAGTAAACTTTTCTGGGACTACGACCCTTCCTCACTTCCACCCTCCTCTACCCCTGATGTCTCCTACTCTACCAACTTACCATAGTGGGTGAACTACCTGAACTCAAACTCGTTCGAGGTCCTCAACCACTACCTGTCCCTTCGGACCACACGACGTCAGGTACCCCAGCGTTTCTCAGTCTGTGCTGATTCACTGACTTGGCTTGATACCCATAATTCCAATTGTTATAACATCGATTATTACTTACAGTATCTATCATGGGTACAATTATTTATCGCAATTAATCATTAGTCAAGTCATCCGAGTGAATTTTTAAGTTTCTGAAATGTGTACACATTCCGACTTTTTTGTTTTAGCAGGAATTAAAGCAAGACAACTCTATTAGTGTAAAGTAACGAGATCCGAAAAAAGACACAGGTATGAAGACACAATAACAACAGAAATCCTGATGAAGATGATCGTCCTCGTCGATTTTCTCAAGTAACTTCAAGAACATTATTTTTTGACCTTCGTTAGGTACACGGGTAGCACCCTCTGATCTACTTACTTAATGCCGTGTTTTGGCATTACCTTATAATCTACGAGTTCATCTAGAGCGTAAGACTAAGTTTTTCTACAACTTTTCGATATTTGACTGGTGTCATAAACTTTGTTACATCTATCAAAAAACACCCATTTCGTCGCGGTACCTGACATCGGTCCGAGGAGACAGGTATCCTAAAGAGGTCCGTCCTTATGGCCTCACCCAACGGTAAAGGAAGAGGTCCCCTAGAAGGGTTGGGTCCCTAGTTTAGACGTAGAGAACTTGACCGCCACCTAAGAAATGGTGACTCGGTGGTCCCTTCGGAACCCCCATTTTCAACATGAAAAACTTCTCAATTTCATATCAACGAATAAGTATTTTTATGCACTTATGTAAAACTAGGTGTCATCAGTTCACGAAGGGAAGACACGACAAAGACTTTAAACGTATACCGCGTTTCGTAATAATAATATACTAGTACACTTACAGAAGGTGTACGTGTCACTGACGATGGCCATCTACCAAACACTCTAAAACACACACATAGACACACACACACAAACAAAACCTGACGAAGTGATCAAACGAACTTCTCTCGATTTACATTTCTTAGAAACTTAACCATTTAGATCAGAAACAACCGATATCCACCACCACCAAATCAACGATTCAACACAGATTAAGAACACTGGGGTACCTGACATCGGACGGTCCGAGGAGACAGGTACCCTAAGAGATCCGTTCTTATGACGTAATGACCTCACCCAACGGCAAAGGAAGAGGTCCCTTAGAAGGGTTGGGTCCTTAGTTTGGTCCGAGAGGACGTAACCTCCTTCTAAGAAATGACTGACTCGATGCTTCCTTCAGGATATCCTGGAAATCGTATATTAATTTGGAGTAACCGGGAATTTACAAAGTATAGATTTCACTTCTCAAATACTTCATAAAAGATTATAAAGAAGAGAAAACTACCTCACGAACCATGCAAACCAGGTTAAACGGACTTTACAGACCTTGTCCTGTCCTCAAAATTCAAATATGGTGGTAAAAGAGTCCTTTATCTCTTCTGAGTACCGAATCCTAAAATTTTTAGTTCTACATTAATCATGACGATTTTCCTACATGCGTATAAAGTTATCAAAGAATACGTCGTGAAAATTTAATAAATTAACCCCAATCCAACTACCTCATATATTAATCTGTCACTTCAAATAAGTTTTTGTAAAGTCTGGTAAAAAGAAATTCTTCGTCTCTTTTAGTCGCACAAATCTTAAGGTACATAAACTTTAAAATAATAAAAATTAACTTAAAATAAAATCATTCCTCAAAACCCTAATCTGGAAGCATAAATGAAACGAATACAAAAAGTGTATCTTCAAAAAACAGAAGAAAAGAAGACGATACCATGACCCACCATAATATTGTTAAGATTGACACCACCAAAAAAGGGGGAGACAATGAATCGCGGGTAGACGAGAGGGACAAGACACTTTCTATTTCCCGTCTGCTCCACCTATTTTCCACGGTCACTCTCGGCGAAAGTAGAGAGTACACCTGATCCCAACCGTCGAATCGACATTGGACCCCGTTTACTGATAACTACTTCTTAAATAAAAGACAGTGTAAATTCCTTTCATCTCCCACCATGTCGTAAAAAAAAAGGGGGAGAGAGAGAATTTTACAAAACAAACTTTGGAAGTACTTTTGAAGGTCGACAGTTTAGAACCGTTTTTCTCACACAAATAGACATATTATCAAGAATATTCTCAGTTATCGATAATAAAAGAAAGAAAGTAGTTGGTCCCTTCTTTGAAGTCTTTTTCGTAATTCTTCCAAAAGTCACAGTAGAAAATTTTCGTCGAAAAAATCTCTTCGTGTCTTAAATACCTAATAACATTGACAACGGAATTAACTTACTTCAGAACTCTTACCAAGGAACACGGAAACCTAGCAGTGAGCGTGTAGGAACCGGATGGTCCAGAAGACAAAAGTGGGGTTTACGTGTGTATTGACATCGACTCAAGGACTCGCGACTTCTGACCCTGTATCTGTGTTAGGTTGTATGCGTCTTTCCTGAAACCTTTAATAAAGGTAACACTAGAAAAAGAAGCGTCCTACAATTAGTAGAAATCGGAAAAATAATACCTGTCAAATTTCGTGGAAGTTTTTGTCTTCTCACTCAGGGGTACTGTGACAAGGTTGTTAAAAACAAAGTAGACATAGGACAAGTGAGGTGGATACACCACTCACCATACCTCTTCGTGATTATAAAAATTATTCAACCACTTAAAGCACCGTCCCTTGATGAGACTTTATAGAAGACAGTCGGATCGAAGTAAAGTCAATCACAAAAAAAAAAACCAACTTTCTGACCTTGAATTGAGACCGGTTGAACCCTTCGTTCCTTTAAAAATCTTCGTATAATCTATCAAGTTTTCTTTGTTTTCCTTCTGATCTCTTGGTCATCCATCCCTTCTTAACCCATGATGAATTTCGAAATGTGTCACCGGTTCTTCATTAAGGGGACCTATTACCAAGGTACTATTTCCCCTTTCCTACCACACACCGGTTTAAAGAAAAAGTAAAAAAATCTTAAATTTTGATAAAATAACAACAAGTTTTTTCATGAATACAAATACAACTCCAATATTAACTCGTAAAAAAAAAATATTCAAATAAGGTCGGAAGTGGAAAACTGGAGAGTGGGTAGCTGTTGTAAACGATTGGCATTAAAAGGAAAAAAAGAAAAAAGACATAACAAAAGAAAAATTTAAAAATAAAAATGAAATAAAACGAAATATTATGACATAAACAAAACGGTATGTAACAGTAACTTACCTTCTACGGTAATTAAAAATTCTTCGAAATATAAACCACATGGTGATTCTTTTTTTATCAACGTCTATTATTGTGTCATCAATTATAGAGAATCTGAAAAGAATAACTTTCTCGAGTAATTCTAACTGAAACTCAAAAATTTTTCGATAGTGGACACACAAGTACTTTTCCTTTTACATTCCTTTTATTTATCCAATTCCGTCACAACAGTTGATTCCCTCTCAAACCAAAGGTCCCCTAGACACTTTTACACACCTCTGTAAAAACCGACAGTGTCGATCAATCCAGAATGACCACAGATCACCCATCTCCGGTCCCTATGACGTTTTCTAAGACATTACGTGTCCGACGAGGGGGTTTTGAGTGTTTTCGTGGGTTCTTAATAGACCGGGTCTTACAGTTATCACGACATCACTCTTTGGGTTGCAATTCATTCCCTAAGAGTTTTGAACAAGTGTAACCAGACTAAGAAGATTTAGCGAGACACCGAGCCCCAGAACTACAGACATAAAAAGGTGTATCACAGTATAAGACACGGTAGTCTTGGAACTACTACTGTTGTCGGAGGACGACAACAAGGACCCTAAAAAGGTCCGACGACTTTTGGTCAAAAATGTTTAAAACTACGAAGACGTGTTCGATACTGTTGACGAGTCCTGTCTGACCGTCTTACGTTCACACTCTACGAAAGTCCGTACACCTTTGACCTGTCTACCCTAGGATCTTGACATAAAGCAGTCCTATCAGACGTTTGTGAGATCTGGCACAGACGGAGTAGAGGATGGTTTACGTCTTCGGGAAAATGTCGTAGAGACTGACCAGTACGGTGTGTATAAATCTTGGGTGACTCTTAGTAAATGTGACTTCCATAAAATGATCCTCTAAATTTTACATAACCTCAGGAACTTCAAAGGTGAACGAATGAAAATTAAATGAATCTCTTAAAATAAAAAAAAATTAAAATCAAAACCGACACGACCAGAAGGAACAACACGACCCAGATCAACTCCACTAGTCCCGGTGAGGCCAACGTCACGTGCCCGAAGAGTAACATCACCGAAGAGTGCCTCGTGCCCGGGATTCCCGCGTACCTGAAGTCATCAACACCGTGGACCCGAGTCATCAACGTCGGGGCTCCGAAATCTCGTGTCCGAGTTATCAACACCACGTGTCCGAATCAACGAGGCTCCATACACCCTTGAAGGGGTCGGTCCGTAGTTCGACCCCAGCGGACGTAACGCTTCGTCTAATTAAACCTGGTGGCCTTTTCGGGACAAATAAAAAATTTAACTTCATATCAACTAAATATTATATAATTAAATACGATATGTCGTCTCACTAAGTCAATGCATGTATATATATGTGTAAGAAAAAATATAAACAAAGGTAAAACCAAATAATGTCCCATAACTTATATCAAGGAACACGATATGTCAACCTGGAACAAATAGATTCAGAGGTGAAGAAATTATCCGTCTATGTCGGATTAAATTTCAACGAAAGCTCCCTTTCCAAAGATGATCCCAGTGTCACTGCTGTGTCGACTAATACTCGTACGACACATACAAAATAAGAGTAAACATTTTCTGTAAATGTACACCTTAGAGTTAAGTAGAATCTAGACTAAGACAAAATACTCTTACGACTCACTAAACTACGGGAGGTTTTAGTGACTATATTTAAATCACGTGTGTGATTTTAGTGACCCAGATTAGACCTTAGTATCAAAACGAATACTGTTGTGGATTATCTACCTTACCAACGGACCACATAACCCTCAGTTCTCGTTTAATTTACGGGCACAGTCGTCGAACAAAAAGACACTATGAGACACACAAAACCTAATATCGACTGGTATAACACAACGTCGATCTCGTCCGGTCATATCGTTCCTGCGTCACACGATGTCAAACTCATATCTGAAAATTTTACACTAAATGAAGAGAGGAAACGGGATGGAGGTTTTCAGTCAGAGACTGTCGTTCTTCTTACCCTGACGAAGACTGGAGACTGGAAACCATAAACTTAAAGTGGAGACATGGATACTTCTGTTCATTTTCAACGGAAGTAAAATTATTGGAAAAAGTTCTTTAGTTCTTCTTTCTCTTATCGATGAACTACGACATTGATCGACATATAGGTGGTTCTAATAACTACGACGAAAATCTACCCACAACCAACTCTAAAATGGGGTCAGAATTAATGAACTCTTTAATTTACGGTAAAAAGTCAGTAGTTGTGTATAATGTGTCAACAATAATACTTTAATATATGGAGGTTGGACGTTCATTAGAGATCCATATATTATTACTTTTTTATTTCGTTGAAAGTCCCTCATTGAAGACAACTAACGATTATAAATAGTTACCGAAAATCGTATTTTTATACCAAACATTCCCTGGACTTTTCTACTCAATCGTCAGTGTCCGTCACTTAGAGTGAAGACTAAATATCCATAAACGTTTCTTTCACTAATGTCAAACATGTGACGACACTACACTTGTCTAAAGGGTCACAGACCGAGGTCATCCCCGTCACCTGTCAACCAACCGAAATAGACGTTTGACAAAGAAACACACGAGACTGTAAATGCTCTAGGAAGATATTATATTTTTAGGGTCACATAATCTAATTAAAAAAATAATTGGAGTAATTTCGAAAAAAAATTTTTACATACAACACAACGAAAAGACAAGGTAAGACGAATTTATATTTCTAAATTGAGGGAGACTTACTTTATCTAGTGTAGGAACGGTGGGTCATGTAAAGTGACCCCCTACTGACTTTCACGACACATACATGATCCATAACTTTAGAAATCGGTAGACGATGAAAATAGAAATAAAAAAGGGTTCACAGTGAAAAGATAAAAATTATCTCTGTTGACGAAAGATATTGGTTGTTAATGTCTTTCAACCTAATAGGACAGATACAAAATAAGTGTAGAGAAATGCGGAAAAAGATTTAGGTCAAAAGAAAGGATGACTACAATACGACAACATCTGAGGATGAGACTTAAGATAAACTCTTAGAAAAAAAAAAAATGTACATCCTTATAATTTGGACCTTTTGATCTTAGTTAGTTCGTACGGTGTCTTTAGACATTGGGGGGGAAAAAAAAATAACCTACATTATCGTCGGCACTATAGGTTGGTGAAGAACAAGTCTACAAAGAAAACTGTCATTAACGTCAAAAGAGCGAGTACTTCGTGCACAAACTCCATTAAACACGGTCTCGCCCAAAAACGTAAACCTTTAAAGGTCCTTGACCTAAAACTCACAGGATATCGGCGTCATGAAGAAGGACTTCAAAGCGGTAATGGGTCTTGGCAGAGTCCTCTCATCCCCACCATTACATGAGACATTTTGTAAAAAATAAGAAATGTATTTGATAATTACAAAGAACAGTCGCAATGGTGGTAAATTATTTTGTCTACTGAGTTCATCTGTAGACATTTCAGAAGTCAGTCGTCCCCTTCGGCCAGAACCCGGCGGACGGGGTGTCGGGACGTGAGACAACGACTCCACTAGCTTAGTATAACGCAAACCAGAAACAAACACGAGTCGCCAAGTCAGCACAGACTAAGAAACACTGGGACACAAGACGTCGGACGGTCCGAGGAGACAGGTACCCTAAAAGATCCGTCCTTATGACCTCACCCAGACGGCAAAGGAGAGGTCCCCTAGAAACGTCTAATCCCTAATCTGGGCGCGGAGGACGTAGCCGTCCGTCTGAGAAATGGTGACTCCGTGGTCCTCTCGGAGTGGTGGGGCATTTGTAAGTAAGTCTTCTCCGGACTGTCTTGAGGCCGTGTTTCGACCAGGACGACGGTAGACCAATATCGACCCTGATCCTCAACTCTCGAGGGACAGTCGGCGAAAGGGAGGAAAGGGGAAGGGTCTCTGGACCCTTAGGCCCCCGAATCTCTTTGAACACCACTCCCATTATAAGAGAGTCTAACCCTGTAAAGTACACACTCCTCATTTGAAAAGAGAAGGTTTGTCGTAAACAACCTATCTGAGTCGAGTCAAAGGCAAAGTCTTCCACTCACCCGTCCGGACTACAGGTGAAGGAACTCAGGTCTTCAGACATGAATACCTGTCACCGGGTGCATCCGACCCGGAATGGGGAGACTTGGAAGTCAGGACTCGGAAGACCCCTTGGTAGACGACTCGGACGACCACTACTTGCGGGACAATCCTCCTCCCCTCGTCTTACTCTCCGTCCAGACCGCCGAGGGAGACGTTGGCCCCTCTTTATGTGTCCGAAGAGGGGAAGGAGAAGACTGGAGTTGTCGAAACGGTCACCTCGGAACTCGACTCCTCACGTCCGTTGTATCAATGTCAAGTCTACAGTTAAAATAGAGTTGTACTAGCATAAAGATTGATAACCGTGTAAGTACAAATTCATTAGGGAGCAGGGGAAAAGGATCAACCTCTTTTGACAATTTCTTCTCTCATAGAGTTCAAAGACTATTTTTATATATATATATATATATAAAAAACTCTCTTGGGTATAAGAAAACGTAGGATAAGAATAGGTCTCGCCAACAGTAAACAGAAACTACTTTTGAAAGGAGTGTCAAATATCTACTGTATGTATATCTTATGTGTGAAACCCCAGTGTAATACAATACTTTTGGTAAGGTCTCATGTCCTGGGTATACAGGTTGATTTTACTTTTTTTTTTTTTTAATTTCGTTATCCACAACCTAAGAACATAAAGGACTCGTGAAATATATAAAATTGAGTAAAGTAGGAGTGTTGTGGAGACAATGGGGGAGAAATATTCACTCCTCTCACTCTCTCCTTCTTCTTTAATGGGTTTCAGTATAGATTATTCACCACTCGGACCCTAAACTTGGGTTCAGAGGCAGTTCAAGTACGTGAAGTGGTAGGACGTCATGATGTAACGACACACATGTCCCTTATGAGGGAAATTTTAAAAAGTAAACGTCAACACCCTTCTCCATTGTTTGTAAATGAACTCGAAAGTGGAGATTTGGCAATCATTTATTTTCTAGAGAACTTTCACTGGAGCCAACACACGAAGATCAATAATCTAGAAACGTCGGTGAGACCTACCATAAAAATTTTAGAGGAAATAGAATCATAGTTTTAGAAAACTCTCAAACACAAAGTTCAATTATAAGAAATTAGTACATCCGATATTGAGTAACAATTTGCGACCAGACACAGGTGGAAAAGTCACTACCACCGTTAAGCTTAAAGAACAAACGAATTCTAACCTTGTGTCGTTCCCACCCCACAGACCTCCGTCTGCCACCGGACGGAGTACTTGAAACCTCCACTCCCGACGAAGGACAGTCCCTCCGTGCGTTCACGGGTCATCAGTCACGAGGACCCTCAAGAGACCTCGTTAGTCCGGGCGGGGGACACACCCTTCGTTATTTCTCCGTGTCGCGAAAGAAATTATCTACCAGTACTTCATCTTTCGCAAAACGTAAAGATGAAGAGATAAGTAGAAATCGGAAAAAAAAAAGAAAAAATTCTCCGAAACGGAATAAGAGAATGACTACGAAACAAAAGGTAACACAACCAACTGTACAACCCAAAACCAAACATCATAAACAATGACAAATAAACGAAAAACACACTATCTCATAAAACTCTTCAGTAGTGTAAAAAAGTTTGAATGTACAAAAATTTAGTTACTTTTTTTAGATCGACGATCCTGTCACATTGAAACCTTGAGTTCATACCTTAAGGAGGTGACTTATTACATGTCGATGTGTGCCGTTAAATAATTAATGTATGGTAAATGTCAACGAAGGAATGTGTATGTGACCCATTAAGGAGGTCCGTCTTTGGTAAAGTGAACCTTTAAAAGAGTTCAATAAGGTAATTTTACTAAAATCACACTAAAAACCGTAGTTCTTATTCCATATTTTCATCTGTAATAGGTGAATTCACAAAGTTAATTACTAAATTTAAACTTAAAGAAGTGTTGAAGAATCTTACCTAGAGAATTTAGGAAGTAAAGGATCATGGTAAGACAATTACTAATAGTCTAATTTTGTTTATAGAGAATTAATGTCAAAACGAAAGGACTCCAACTATCTAATTTTGGTTTGGTTTAGTTTCGTTTTGGTTTTTTTCAGTGAACTCTGGTGATTAAATTATACCCTTTACAAATAATCAAATTTTTGATAATGGATTGTCAAAGATATCAAAAATAATAACGACGTCTTACACCATCCAAACTTAATCCTTCCAATGGGTAAGGAGTTTGATGATTTATGTACCCATTACAACTAAATAAATTTTGGTAATGTTTTCTTTATATATAGTTTCTTTAAGTCTCTTGTATGTACGCAGTTTTCAATCAGTACAAATGGGGTAGGAGGTAATGAGACGAGAAGGGGAGAGGGGGTTTAAGTGTGGATTCCCTTTATATATGGGATTCCCTTGATATAAGAATATATCAAAAAAAAAAAAAAATTTGTTTTACTCTAACGTCATTATTACAACAAAAAGGTGGGGGGGTAGGGTAGTACAGGAGAAAGACACACGTCTTATTCCTCTAGAACTTATCTGAATTTTTAGACTACTATACATGGTGAATTCTGAAAATGGACTCTTCATTATGATTGTCGTCATTGTAAATTATTATTCATCATCATAACCGATTGCCAAAGACATATGAAGGAAACAAGGTTCGTGACAGACTCGTGAAACGTGTATTACTTGAAAATTAGGAGTGTTGTTGGGACACGCCGACAAAGGTCAGACGACCATGGGAGTGAAGTGTCTACTCCGCCGACGAAGATCAGTGTATTGGGTCTTTCGTCTCCTCGACCCTACAGTCGGAAACGTGAGCCCTTGGACTTTGGTGAGAGTAGTAGGGAGATCAACCAACGTAGAGGGTCCGGTTGAACAAAAGACCGAGTTGTCCCCACGAAGGATGATGTACAATCAGACTTACGAGATTCCGGGAAAACTACACTAAATGACTTCTACATGCAAAGAGTCCAAGATCATGTTATTCAAAACGGAACTAACACCTCGAGTAATTTATTCCTTAAATCAATACTTTTCTTAAGTGTTCCCTGAAAGATTCAAAAAAAAAAAATTAAGTGTACTACTGTAAAACTTTATTTTGACAGTTTTATGACAGTTTATCACCCACTTTCAATTATAAAGACACCTAAAACGATATTTCACAACCTTTAACATATAAAGAAATACTTATATGGACAGTCAACATGTTAAACCACAAATATCTGAATCTCTTTTCCTCAGGTTCGGTAACAGGTTCACGCAAAGACATCGAATCGAACAGACACGTCGGGGTCCATCCAAACCGAATCTTTTGTGAAGGGAGTTTGATGACTTTTGAACCTGCAATCAGACTGTTTGGCTCCCATTACAGTCTTTAAACTAATGACTAATAAGACCGAGGAAGGAAGAACGGAAGCACAAAGACGAAAATTTTACTGACGTCTAAGTAAGGAGAGTGATAAAGGTACGGATCAATCAGATTCGGTATCTAAGAGTTGACTCCCCGTAAAACGGGGGAGGAGAGTTGGGGTGGAGGTGCCCGGTAAACCGATGTAGACCTCTTGAAATTCCAACAGTGTTGAACCTCCCACGACGACCGTAGACAGAGTACCTATCACAGGTCCCTACGATAATTTGTAGGACGTTGTGTCCTGTCATGGGGTGTTGCTTGTTACCAAACCAGGTGTACAGTTATCACGGTACCAACTCTTTAGGACCTGACAGTAATAGTGAAGAGCGAACTCGACAATGTTTCAGAGGTACGGTCCTCGGTCAGGACAGGGGATCTAGGAGGAGAGGTGTTTCGTCACAAGTACACGAAATTTTCTACGTAAGAATTGGTATCGTCAAATAAACGAATTTTAGGAAAAATTACCGAAAAGAGATCTAAATCGTATTTTAGGTCTAGAAGGGGGTCTAGAAGACCAGGAGGAGACGGGAAAGACAAATATGGGACCCCTGGGTAGAGAATGGTGGAAGGGTGACTTGTAAAATCGATATCGTCGACGGTTTGGAGAAACAAGAACACAAGTTCAGAAAGGGATCTTGTGAACATAAAACGCACCGACTGAGGGCGAATGATAAATCACGAGAAGAGTTGGGGTACCTCCCAGAAAGGGACGAACGAAAGACATCAGTAGCAGAAAGGACAAGAGACGGAGATCGACAGGAAAAGAGACGGAACGAAGAAGTCTCGTGAAATAGACAATGACTGACAGAGGAGGTGACCTTATATTTCCAGACACTCCCGTTTTGAGTAACAGTATACGATTCACAGTTGGTCTTTCGTAGTGATTTAATGTCGTCATGAAATACCAACACCACTTGTCTAATTTCACCCTATCTGAAACAAGTTTTCCCTTTTTCCCCGTCCTCGTAGTAGTGTCCCGATGTCGGTCCGTGGTGACTTACTACGGATGACAAATGGTCCGCGACAAAACCACGTCCTCGTGGCAGTGTCCCGATGTCGGTCCGTGGTGACTTACTACGGATGACAAATGGTCCGCGACAAAACCACGTCCTCGTGGCAGTGTCCCGATGTCGGTCCGTGATGACTTACTGGCGGATGACAAATGGTCCGCGACAACACCACGTCCACGAACCTTGAGTGGTCGTCGGGAGACTCCAAGTGGAATCCAAAATCCGGTACCGGACATTCCACTACGGGAAGTGCAAGGGGAGTCTGGGGTTCTATTCACTGGGTATAGGAGGCGTGGTCTGACCTTTCTGAGCCAACACATCGACACGACAGATTCCCAAATAAAATGTTAGTCCTGCGGGGATCCTCTCCGATTTAGGGAACGGGTTCCGACACAATGACTGTCTTCGGTCGGAGTCTTAAATTCGGGTCAAGAGATAATGAGGTTCGGGTTCGGAGAAACGGTTGTGAAAAAGTCCAAAAGAACCAAAAGTCCCTTGTAGAAGTCAAGTGTAGAGGACAAGATCGTCCGACTCCACCACAGGTAAAAAACTATAACCCTGACATAAAAATTGAGGTCTCCTTTGTTAAAGAAACCATAGACCACTGAATCCGTTTTTATTACTGAAAAGAGAGAATAGGACTCTGTACAGGAGTTACTTGTACTTAAACTCGTTTGAGGTCCTCTGTCACTTCCTGTCCCTTCGAACCTCACGACATCAGGTACCCCAGTGTTTCTCAGTCTGTGCTGAATCGCTGACTTGTTGCTGTTGGACTCTGTCAACGAATCATAACAGATTTTCATTTTGTTTTTCGTTTTGGACTGTAATACTCTTATATTAGATCCGAAACCTGACAAAAATGACCGTTGGTTTTGTAAGAGTTTTCAACATTGACACTTGTACACTTTGTAAATGACACAGTACGTAGGTCTAAAGACTCTGACTGGGTCTTGCACTGAACAGACAGAAACTCGGAACTTCAAACCCTGCCTTCAGCCCTTCGGACACCGAACCGGGAGTACGGGGTCCTTGGGACAACTACTGTCGGTCAAAAGAAAACGTGTAAACAACGAAATTCAAGTTCTCCTTGGTCCTCAGTGTACCTAAACATATAACTTTTAAACGTAGGTAAAACACCATACTACTCTCAAAAACTAACTTTGACCTTGAATTGACGAAAGGAACCGAAAGGACGGAGGGTCCTTAGGTACGAACGAGCTCCGTTGGCCCCCTCCACCTTCGGGTCCCACCGGACACTACCGTCTAATAAGACTTAAAGTCGTAAGGATAATACAAAACACTCAACTTATAACGAAACACGAAGTACGAGAGAACATAGACAAGGAGGGTGATGGAAGTTTTAAAAAAAAAAACATCCAAAAAAAAAAGAAAAAGTAAAAGATAGTCGAACAGTATCCTACTGTGTATGAGTCGTTTGAGTCGGAGTCTGTCGTAAAGTGTCTGTTGTTCTTGTTGTGTAAGTGGTCAGTCCCTTGTTTCACTCTCTTTTTACTTCTTGTTATAATCTTTTCTTGGGAAACCCTTCGACGTGTTTTTACAATATAATTTTAGCTAGGGTCCCGAACTGGAAAACACCATCACATATAAAATTTCGGAAGATAACTAAGAGAAAATTATTGTACAAATAAGATCAAATGACTGTCTTCGGATCCCTCTTACGTCTTTCTTTTCTCGTTTAAGAAATAATACTGCCAGTAAATTTAAACAGAGCCCGTGAAAAATACAGACTGATGACAATAGAAAAATACATAAATTGTATGTAGTAAGAAAGAGTCATGTTCTGACTCTCTACAATACTCCCACCCTTACACTAAAATTTTAAATGAAATAACTTTTATACGAGTCAGAACGACAATGTATACACACGGGGAGGTGGGAGACTTAGTCTTAAACAACGAAAAGACGTACACACAACTTCTGTCTTCTCAGAAGTAAAACTAAAAAAAAGGGATTAGGACTTCCGGCAGTCATTAGATTTGTTGGTGTAGACCCTCGCAAACCACTATCAAGACGTGTATTTTTGTCAACAGAAAATGACACATTGATTACCGTTTTAAAACTTCTTGTCCTTTTAGAAGTATGAGCTGGGAAAACTAGTGAGTCAAAACAGTAAAGTTTGAGTCTTTATAAGTAATGAAACGTGCCACTCCCAGAGAAACATGAAGTGCATCCTTCGGTCAAGAGAATTTTCACAGCAGGTCAGTACCTACTACCGTGACACAGGAGTAGGGAAGGTCAAAAGTAGGTAATCCCCCTTTTCTTTTCTTTGTCTTAAGTAAAAGAATGGGGTAGTCTACTGAAAAGGGTTGTATGTCTAAAGTCTCCATAGGTCTCATCGTCCTTCCTGAACTTTCTATGTGGACCTTGCCAATAAGACATTTACCGTTTAACTCACTCTAAGACGGACATCTTGTAGTTCAATTATCCGAACCCCTCTTTACCCTACGAACCTAGATTAAGTGCCGAGATTATATTATCAGGACAACAAATACCCTGTAGACTATAGTGTACAACTCTTCGGTCTGTCGTTAAGGTCCTTCCGACATTACTTAATCTCCTGTAAAACTTTCCCGTTCATTTAATTAGTTCTTCGATTTCCTTCTAACCCTCTATACCTAACATCGTAACGTCCCTCGTCCGAGGCGTCTCCCATGTCGAGCTCCAGGGATTCCCACAGGTCTCTCAATGAGTAAAGGAGACGGCACCTAGCACCAGGAAGTCCGTACGGCATTCACCTCAACAAAGACTCGTGCCTGGGACGGAGTTGATGAACATCTTAGACAGAGACGAAAGAAGAGAATGGAACAGGGTGTCAACTAAAACATAACATCGGACCGGACGAAAAGACACAAGACTGTAGTGGAGCGGGTGTCATAGAAGGATCCTGGATTCTTATAGATATCTATTTTCGTTTTCAGTGTTCGGTGTACTATCATTATTCACAAAGAAGATTAATGTTTCTATTTATGTGATATATCTTTTAATCTCTATTCATTGATTTGTCTTATTTCGCTTTTACCGGTGTCAGGGTGATTAAGTGCGTGTTGACAACATCTACAAAGCCATTTGTCCGTGCGTATGCTTCCCCCTCTTATCGTCTTCACCACAGTGTGATAGGGACAAAAAACTCCACGCAACAACAATAGTAATTCTACATAGCACCTATATAAGACAGTCATCCATTAAAGTATCATCAAGTGACATTCTGTACCTCCGAAGGTTTATTTACCAAGTCTTACCGAGTGATAGTACTTGTGTGACGAAACTTATATGGACAATAATTTAAATGTGTATGAGTCATAATATAGGAATCCCATTTAAAAATGGTTCACCTTAATGATCCAGTTTCCAACATGTCTTATAATGACAACGGTTTAATGAAAGTTCTTTGACACGTCCAATCGAGTGATGGTTATACTCAAAGACGAAAACAAAAGAGCAAGGTCTATAACCCTGATATTATTACTTTGTCCACTACCAAAACGTAATACGGGTGTCCCGGTACGGAACAGTATGGACAAATAAGTCGACCATAAAAGTAACTAAAATCATCATCAATCACTCTATCTCACACGTCAGAAAAACAAGGACTACCTCACGGTTCTCTCAAGTCCGTGGATCATTCATGAACGGTCTAGTAAAACCTAATAGCAGTTCCGTGGAAGGTTCCACGATCCGTAATCCCGACTGTTTACTTAAACTCTCCCTGACTAAATTAGGTATTGTCTAACTGATCTGACTAACTATCTATGTACACACACTCAACTACCCATACCACCACCAGAAGGAGTCATCCTTTATTTAAGAGGATAATTAAAGAAACTTCACAGAAGATCCAGGTTTTAAGACTCACCACTAAAAGATTACTTTTGATAAAAGGAGTCCTAAAAAAGTCACTAACACCGAACTTCATATTTTTCCCAATTCCGATCCTAAATTGACTAAACACTTTTATTACAGTATATAGAGATAGGTAGACAAAAATCGATTCATCCATACAAATATCATTATTTTGTTTATCCGGTTTCTCATCGGAGAATTTTTACCGTCTACTGAACCCCGTCGTAGAACTCGACTTCGTGACTCGGAGGTGTCCACATTTTGTCTTCTGACAGATATAAACTTGAACTGTTGATTGATAGTTAATATCACCGAAGAGTACCGTTCCTTCCGTCACTCTGGCCAGAAATGTCGGTGGCCACGGAGAAGTGACGACATGTAGGTCCTGAGACTGGTTTGCTAGAGGGGAGGCAACAATTTAAAGACTCGATATACTCACAAATTGATCGAAATACATAGAGTGTGTCTATTTTTATTTTTGAGGTACCACAACATACGATAACAATTAAAACGAAAATTTTTTATCACGAAATAAAACACAAAGGTAACTTTACTGGGTTTGAGTCTCTCCAATTAAATGGTAAACTTCGGGAAGAAGAAGAAGAATAAAAAAAAAATTTCGGTCGTCAAGAGACAAAATTCCTCGTACAAACGGTCAAGACATGAGAAAATCGGGACATCTACACCTTAAAAATTCTTAACCCTTATTACTCTCAAAGTCCAAGATTGTCAGAAAACATTTAGAACAACGTATAACAGAAACTTCGTAAATAGAATGAACTCTTAGACGAAAGACTCCTAATAGAACCAATTAAAATTTTGTATCTAGGAATTACGAAAATCCTAATTAAAAAAAGTTTTTCAAAGACTTAACCAGAGTAACCAATGAATAAAAAAATGGGGTAAGAGTCTGTGCATATATGGCATTGATCATCTTTATGTTTACACACAAAATAAAAAGACACTGAATCGGTAAAGTAAAGTAGGACCTCTGGTAATACTTTGAATCTTGTTACAGTGAGTAAAAGTAAAAATAAGAACACGTTAGTGATAAATTCACTTACATTCAATTATAGTAACGTCGTAAATGACGGTCACACTAAAATAACACATACTTCTCAAGTCCTCTACAGTAATAATACACTGTACATTACCTTCTCGTCAAAATTACTCCCAAGATATCTATCAACTTTTTTTTTACATTAACACAGGGACAAATTTATCATGAGGGTAAGACTCAATTAAGATAATTTCGTTCGATTTTTACTAAATCTTTAATAACATCGGAGACCATCAGAATATACTCACCAGAAAGAAAACCACCACGAGTGGAAGTAGGTCCAATAGAGATATGTCTCACACAAAAAACACTTGACAATATATGATGCTCACTTTAATAAGGTCATTGTCCTTTCGCATTAATAGTACCTAAAGATGGTAATATGATTAATGTTCAGGTGGATTTAATACTCCCCCCTTTTTATTCCTGGTTCGTAACGGAAACCTATCTCTAGACTAGACTCACGGCCGAAACGACGTGTCGTCACTAGACACTAGGGCTCATCCACTGAATCGGAAAACGTGGATCATAAAGTGTTCTTTATGAATGGACTACTCGAACAGAGATTCACTTCTACTTTATTCTATAACATATATCTCATGGACCGTGTGAAATTTGCAAGTTATATTTTACGAATAAGAATGTCTCCTGAGGAAAGACAGAAACTTGACTTCTCGTCGTCTCGTACTACACACCAGAGTTTCCAGTCCGACGACGACGACGACGACGACGATTCAGCGAAGTCAACACAGGCTGAGACGCTGGGGTATCTGCCGTCGGGTGGTCCGAGGGGATAGGGACCCTAAGAGGTCCGTTCTTGTGACCTCACCCAACGGTAAAGGAAGAGGTTACGTACTTTCACTTTTCACTTTCACTTCAGCGAGTCAACACAGGTTGAGAATCACTGGGATACCTGACGTCGGGTGGTCCGAGGAGGTAGGGACCCTAAGAGGTCCGTTCTCATGACCTCATCCCACGGTAACGGAAGAGGTTTTCCAGTCTGATGAACCGAAATTAAGGTCGAAATGTCCAATGATCAAACCTCCGGTGTTTCATTAACGAATTGAAGAAGTTCCCAGTTAAATGAGTAATCAATCTACCTCCTGTCATTACTACGGATGGTAACCAATAGTAGTCCCAATAAAACTTCTAATTTACCCTATGAGGCACATTTGAAGAATCGTATCGGGTCACTGAATGTGTCTTAGTATCGTTTACGAGATATTTATACAAACAGACAGACTAGGTAGGTAGGCAGTTAGGTAGGTAAAGTCTCTTAATAAGAGATCAACATATCACAAAAGAAGTTTATGGGAAAGAATAAAGAAGAACGGAAATAAGAATGATTCTTCATATCTTTTAGAAATATAACCACTTTTATGTCCTTTCTATTCGATTTCCTCCGATATACTTAAACAAGAGAAAACGTATTCGGTAACTAATAGAAAAAAGTTCTCACACGGGTCCTTACTCCCAAGGAGTCACCGAGTCGTCTAATTCTTAGACGGACGTTACGTCCTCTGCGTCAAAACTAGGGACCCAACCCTTCTAGGGGACCTATTCCTTTAACGTTGAGTGAGGTCACAAGAACGGACCTCTTAGGGAACCTGACTCCTCGGACAATCCGATATCAGGTTTCCCAGCGTTTCTCAACTGATACTGACTCGTTGATATGTCCGTACGTACGTACGGACTTCACCATTCACCCTCTTTACTCTTGATAAAATAAGAAAAGTCTCGTTGTTCACTAAATTTTTTGAGTACAACGAAAAGTAAACTTTTTATAAGAAAACCCATTACACTAAAGATTTTAACTACCAAAAGGAATACATAACTACGGAATGTGAAAAAAAAAAAAAACGAGCCTTTTAACAAAAGTTCCCCAACCCTCTATACTTCAGGCACGTAGAGGTAACAACCTTACAACGTCACAATACACACCGCCCTTTCCTACGTCAAAACAAATCAAAAAATTTCTATAAGACTCTTCTCTAGGTCCACTAATCGACATCGGTGAAGACGATTACACAGTTATCAATTTTGAGACTTTACTTCTGTCAGTCACCGTAACGTGTACTTTATATATACATGGTTTTTTTATTTATCGTATGTTCCCAACCTATTTCTAGAATCTTTAGTCATCACTCCGTCATCGAACGGTACTCGACTCTTGACTATTCTCTTCAAAAGTAAATAAATAATAAATAAATAATAAACAGTGAAACTTTAAATCCTTCTTTTTATGGATTGAATGGGGAACTATCCGGAAAACTTTGAAAAACATCGGGACATGTCAATTCGTGAACTTCACACCAACCAGGTTTGACCGTCGACGAGATTTATATTTTACAGGTGGTCTAAAGTTTCTGAGTGATACTTTTTTTATACTTTATAGAGAAATTATTAAACATAACTAATGTGTACCGTCACTATTATAAAACCTATATAACCCGATTTAGTCTACTTAAAAAATTTCACTTAAACTGGACCAAGAAAAATGAAAAAAAGTACACTGAATCTTTTAAATTTTGACGTAAAAATCAAACGTAAGACAAAGATTATCAGTCACGACGAGATTGAATAAATTTACATCAAATGCATTTTACAGTTATAGTGTTCACTTTTTTCGATTCAGGTCATGGGGTAGAGTGAGGGGTCACTATTGGTAGTAAGTGTCAAAGAACACATAAGAAGGACAGTAAAAGGATTCCTAAGACAAGACGGGAATTTATGCAACATTTGACCTCTTATTAGCATTTGCGACTACGTAGCTATTAAATTATAAAAAAAACCTGACCTCACACATCTTTTACGGTTCACTTATGGACGAAAAAGCAGAGTCAACAAGTGTGAACTCTTTTGGGATTAATGAGTTAGACACGTGGGAATTTCTCTGTGGTAGTAATGGACATCCTCGTAGTCCTGACTACGAATCCTCTTTAATTAATTAAAAGAAACTTAATATCGTAGTTAAGAAATTTTACCAAATTTGTCTTTTTTTACCTGACAGGCACCGTCACCACCATTAATTCTAGAATGTCACCTGATTCTGACAAATACATAGTAACCGTTCGAACAGTTCTAAAGACGTCATGTGTAAACTTTTGTCAAAATGAAGAAAAACTTTATTAAAAACTATATCAACGACTAGACCATTTTTACCTTATCTCACTTGAATCATCATCATAAATCTACAATACTGTATTTCCTTCCCTACAATGACACCAACTACCATCTCAGTGACTAAAAATTAAAAAAATTGTAACACGAAACATATGAGTCGTGTATTATGTATGAGTTATTTATGAAATTAATTACTATTCTTGTACAATATAGTTTAACCAATTATGTCGTAACTCATAGTGACTATGAAAAAAAAGGGGTTTACTTCCATGGAATATTTGATAGGTTTATTCTGTAATGCCTTCAAATCCTACTCTTCGATAAAGTCGGTATATAAACACAACTAAGGAGTTAATAAAACACGAATAAAAGGAGGAAATAACATCTTTGATTTCCTCCGTTGTATCTTTAACGACAACGGACAAGAAACACAAGGGTGGTGGTACCACTAGTACAGTCACTTCCGGAAAGGGTTCTAGTAACGTCCACGAACCATTTACGATGGGTCCAAAAAGAAATAAATGAGTGTAACGATACTTACGAAAAGTAAACTGAATCACGAATGGTCATAGTAAATTAAACTAAGACATTGTCAACACACTGTCTCCCACACTGACACGGGTAGAAGGACACTCTTTTGGTCGTCTTATCTCTCCAATATAACTCTTTAGTAACGAACCGTCTCAACTAAGAATTGGAGCACTAATCACTGAACCGACGACACTTGACACGTACGGCTACTTACACCCCGTAATCCGTAATAAGTGTAGGAAACTGACCCCAAAATATTATCACTGTAAGGTCACTCCTCACGAAATGTCAGGAAGTGTCACGACTCCAAAACGCATAATGGATTGACTAAAGTCATTTAGGACGAGAACAAGAAAAACACGAGTAGACATTCTGTATCATAACAAACGTTTACTCCGTTCAGGATATCACCCACGCCTAATAGGTAAGTAACCTAATCTACCTGTGTAACTTGATCAAAGTTGAAGGGACTTTAAAAAATCTAAGCGTCGAAGAGAAATATATATGTCTTCTATACCTCTATTCAGTAATAACTAGACTTGAACGATACTTATTAGCTTAACTGTACAACTACGTGAACCGTCTAAACCAAGGAGTCATATAACCTTACATCTGGTGCGTTACGACAAAAATGTGATTGGGAGGAATAAAAAAGGGGATGTGGAGAACCGTGTCTACACACTCAAGGATCATTAAATTTTTAAGACAACTTACTGTGAACTATCTACCACACTATAACACTTATGACTATTCCAGATCTTTAAGTCAACCGTCTCGTAGTTAAAGTGTGGACTCTGGAGTCGAGTTTCAAATCCAATTTCCAAACGGACCTCAGGCATCAGAAAAAACGTCCAGGGGTCTATTTACTTCACTAAGGTTTGGTGTAAAAAGAAGGCGTAGTTTAGGTCCGTCGTGAGACTTAGTAATTTATAATTTGGAATATAAGTTCTTGTAATAAGTGAGTAATTATAACGTAACGCCGGATTTGACGTAACAAGTTTTGTAAAATCCTACAATACGTTCAGACAGTTTTATGTAATTGCTTGAATCAGTACAACTTGATTCGTTTTTTACTGTTTTGACAAACGTGGTGTTTGCACAACAGTAACTTAAAAACATATCACATTCGTAAAATGCAACTCTATAAACCTATAGTGACATTTCTATTTTACCTAACATCATCTTCGGTCTATCCTACTTATAAGTACAACGTACATTGTAGACGATATATAGAATTACTTTAAATATCAATAGGGACTTTAAAAAGAAGGAACTGTCATAAATAAATAGAAGTTTTAACAGAATTGATCCTCAACTCATGTTAAATCATGTTAAGATCGACGAATATTTTGACGCCATAGACGAAGTCCCCGGTAAAAAGTGTAGAGGTGCTACCGATAGTAGAGACGTCTTATCTTCGACCTCTCCGGAGGACGCGTGGCACCTCACTGACCCTCCGAAGACTATGAGACGACTCTCACTCTCTCACTACCTCAAGTTCGAAACCAGAGACTGTTTTAAACAACACCTAGTGGTCCTTGTGTAGACCAAAGAGCGACGAAAAGTGTTAGGACAATCAATGTTACTCTCAGGTATTTTTAAGAAGGGTCCTTCCTTTTACTATCTTTGTAAAACAGATTATACGATTTTAACAGGGAAGAATTACTTTTTCTTTTCTTTAGGAAAAACAGACCACGTTCTTCTTTCAATTTTATCGTTTTCCACACTTTTATGTGTTAACGACTCCTCTATGAAACACACACACACACACACACACACACACACGACACCTCTGTTGTATCGAATACTCGAAATAGTCTTCATACCAACAGAACTAATATAATACGTAATCACTAAAAAACCGTAAACTACCCAATCCTAAATTACTCCTTCTGGTCATTCTCCCTTCCAACTACCATGTCGGAAGTACTGAAACTAAACAAAAAAAAACCTTTACTTCCTACCTAACTAAAAGGACACTATTACACTTAGTCTTAGACACATTCATCGGTCACCCGAGTAGAACTTGTGGATGTCGACAATAAAGCTTTTACTCTCCTTACCCACAACACTCCATTTATTACTTGCACCGTATCGCTTAAGGACGACCGACCCTCAACTTAATAAGTAAAACAACCAAATCGATTGTACCAAGCACGACGTACCCTAACCTTGTGACACAGTCACTGCTTATAACGTACTAATTTTTCGGAGTCAAGGAGTCCGGACATTATATCAACTTTAAACCTTTACCAACAATTGTGGGACTTGCATAAAAGGAAACACACCCAGCCACGCCAAATGGACGGTAAAACTTCAAAAATACAACAATTTGTACCCACATTGCTAAGCGACATCAATTATAACGAACGTACGGTAACTTAAAGGGACGAACTATCAGACGGGGTATCAGTTGCCAGGTAAAGTTTTCGGACCACTCGTGTACAGGAGGAGTGAGGCTGTGGTGCGAAGGAAAAGGAAGAGTGAATCTTAATGTGACACCTAATCACTTCCCCAAACCCTCCTAGGGTGAAGACATTGACGATTGAAACCCGTGACGGATCCGTGACCCTGGAAACGTCTCGTCGAATCTGTCACTAAATAATGGAAGAGTCGGAACCATTGACTTCCCGTTTTCTGGTAGTGTTTGGAGACTTAAAAAGTGTCACAATATGTACCACAAACCGTGAGTATGAGTCGTACTATGAGAAATCAACTACGAAGAAGTAAGTACATTAAAATATGCACCCAACCACGGACACTTTGTCGTGACATCGTCATAAAGAACTGGAGTCCTCAGACACCCACCTTTTTCTCTTCGCACCTTCGCGAACGACCTATCGGACTGTCGGCGAACAGTGGTACATCATAGTCGCAGACACAAGCTTAGACGTCGACGTAGTCCCGGTCATCTAACACAGGAGGTATCTGCCTACCTTCTTCCTTCCCGAAGCAATTCCCTCCGTCCTTTTTGACCTGCGAACATAATGATAAACCTAGTCTTGTACCTTGCAAAATGAAACCCCTCGAAACTGACTTGCAAAATCAAGTGTATCAGTCCTGGTGGATCATATCACTGAACGTGCACCACAGACCTCAATGTTTCCATCTTTTGTCAATGGCGGGACATAAAACTCGTCAAATAATTTGAAGAGAGTCAAAACCAAAGAAGTCAAGACTTTCCACTTACCGTTGCTGAGGGCCCCAAAAAAACAATCCTAATTTACTTTATTACATACATTTTGAGGACAATTTTAGGGACCGTATACCTCCATGAGGTATTTACTATCGACAATAATCAACTTACAATGTGTAAAAAGACAAACTTACTGTATTCAACATAGATTTCAGAAGGGATAATTTTCATTGTTTAGTCTACCTTGTCTGTTTTCCAGGCAGATCAGTTTCGATGTCAAAAAGGTCATCAGTACATACCTACGCTCTCAACCCGATATTTCTTTCAACTCACGACTTCTTAACTACGAAAACTCGACACCACAACCTCTTCTGAGAACTCTCAGGGAACCTGACGGTCCTCTAGGTTGGTCAGGTAAGACTTCCTCTAGTCAGGACTTATAAGTGACCTTCCTTCGACTTTGAGGTCATCAACCCGGTGGACTACACTTCTTGACTAAGTAACCTTTTCTGGGACTACGACCCTTCTTAACTTCCACCCTCCTCTTCCCCTGCTGTCTCCTACTCTACCAACCTACAATAGTGACTGAGCTACCTATACTCAAACTCAATTGAGACCCTCAACCACTACCTGTCCCTTCGGACCACACGACGTCAGGTACCCCAACGTTTCTCACCCTGTACTGACTGACTCGCTGACTTGACTTTACCTTGTCTCTCTCTTTCCTGGTGTACTCAGACTTACGAAAACAACCTTATTTCTCCTCGACTCAAGACCGACCGAGGAGAGAAGAGGCGACTCAGAGGACGTCCCGCTCAGGAACAGGAGTGTGATACCAGACGTGTCATGTAAAGACTTTTCACGAAAAATTACGCAAAAGTAAAACCCTTTGAGGTAAACAAAGAAAATAAAAACAGTAACTACACGCAAGACTTACCATTAAGAATAAAGAATTTCATACAGACACTAAATTGAACACTCAGTCTCTGCCCCTTTACCGTTCATTTCTTTACTTGTCCTCAATGGGATTCTACTGTCATCCATTTTAGTATGTCTCAAAGTGAAGTAAACGAGAAAACTATGCACAAAGACGGCAGAGTAAAACACAAATTCCACTTTTAATTTTGCTTTAGGTTACATGACTTATCACACCGAAAGTCTAGTTACACAAAGATAAGCTTAAATAAAAAAGAAGTCGTACTAAAACATCCCTTACGATCTTTATTTTGTGGACGGTTCCTTACTTTAAAATCGACTACTTATCACAGTTTCTCCGCACTCGTACCTAGAACAACAAACCCCTGTCGTGTCACACCCCACCCGTACCACCCACGACTCCGACAGACAGCATGAAGGACACACCAGGTTCCAAATTTGCCTTTCTACTCGGACCAGAGTGTCTCTTTGGGGGAAGTTGAGAACTATAAACAAAACTCCAACATCTCATCAACCTCATTTTTCGTACCCCGGCAGAAATAATTTTTCACTCTGACTGTCTCCAAGAAAAACCTTCGGACACAAATCGCTTGTTATTGTTAACACCGACACGAGTCACTATGTTTTAAACTGACAAATAGGAAAGGAACCTCACCCAAAGTTTATCACAAAACCCTTGTCTTAACGAAAACGTCGTGTACGGGAAACCTCCACCCAACAGGGGAACAAAGTGTACGTTGAAGTAAACGAGAAGTCGAAAGGTTTCTCCTACAGGAGGAAGAGAATCGATCTGACGCGAAATACCGTTAACCGACTCGTAAAGTGGTCGGAATATCCTATCCACGAACGGCACCTCAAATTAGAACTTGAATGATGACACATTGTGAATTAGTCTCGTTATGAGACACTATATCCACCAAAGAGAAGAGAGGTGACTAAGAGGTTCCGGACAGGAAAGTTAATATGGACTACTAATAGCCACTCGACGTTTTGGCCTCTTACAACAGATCGGGGTACACTTTACCGAGAATAAACTAACCAAACCACAGTCATCAAAGATGGGACATACATAGATCTTTCTGACGTATCACGAACGCCATGTCCCCCTGACACAAAGAAATAGTCAAGTCAAGTCAGCGAGTCAACACAGGAGAGACGCTGTAATCCCTGGCGTCGTGTGGTCCGAAGGGACGTAGTGGTTGAGGCTTCGGATGAGTCTGAGTACAGGTAGTTCAGTCACTACGGTAGGTTGGTAGAGTAGGAAACAGCAGGGGAAGAGGAGGACGGGAGTTAGAAAGGGTCGTAGTCCCAGAAAAGGTTACTCAACCGAGAAATGTATTCCATCGGTTTCATAACCTCAAAATTGAAGTCACAATCAGGAAGGTTACTTATAAGTCCTGAGAAAGGAATATCGTTCCACACAGGAAAAAAAAAAAAAAAAAAAAAACTCCTTTCATGTTGTAGACGACCTAGTACCTTTTTCGTTCTCTCAAGGTCTTTTCGTAGATAAAGACGAAATAACTGATGCGGTTTCGGAAACTGACACACCTAGTGTTATTTGACACCTTTTAAGAAGTTCTCTACCCTTATGGTCTGGTGGACTGGACGGAGAACTCTTTAGACATACGTCTAGTTCTTCGTTGTCAATCTTGACCTGTACCTTGTTGTCTGACCAAGGTTTATCCTTTACCTCATGCAGTTCCGACATATAACAGTGGGACGAATAATTCATACGTCTCATGTAGTACTCTTTGCGACCCGACCTCCTTCGTGTTCGACCTTAGTTCTACGGCCCTCTTTATAGTTATTGGAGTCTATACGTCTACTGTGGTGGGAATACCGTCTTTCACTTCTCCTTGATTTTTCGGAGAACTACTTTCACTTTCTCCTCTCACTTTTTCGACCGAATTTCGAGTTACAAGTCTTTTGCTTCTAGTACCGTAGACCAAGGTAGTGAAGTACCCTGTATCTACCCCTTTGTCACCTTTGTCACAGTCTGAAATATAAAAACCCGAGGTTTTAGTGACGTCTACCACTAACGTCGGTACTTTAATTTTCTGCGAATGAGGAACCTTCCTTTCAATACTAGTTGGATCTATCGTATAAGTTTTCGTCTCTGGAATGAAACGGTTGTTTCCAGGTAGATCAGTTCCGACACCAAAAAGGTCACCAGTACATACCTACACGTTCCTCTAGGTTGGTCAGGTAAGATTTCCTCTAGTCAGGACCCACAAGTAACCTTCCTAACTACGATTTCGACTTTGAGGTTATGAAACCAGTGGAGTACGCTTCTCAACTGAGTAACCTTTTCTGGGACTAGGACCCTCCCTAACCCCCGCCCTCCTCTTCCCCTGCTGTCTCCTACTCTACCGACCTACTGGAATGACTGAGTTACCTGTGCTCAAACTCACTTGAGGCCCTCAAGTACTACCTGTCCCTCCGGACCACACGACGTTAAGTACCCCAGCGTTTCTCAGCCTGTACTGACTCGTTGACTTGACTTGTCGAATGTCACTTCTGTGTTATATCCCTCTACCAAAGGTATTCTTAATTACGTGTCACGGGGTCTAAATGGGTAGGTCGTGAAAGTTAGGGAAGGGGGACGGGATTTTGCGAAATTCATCATTGGGAAAATACACCCCATTCTTTCAACCTACCTTTACATTTTCCACCTCTCCGAAGATCCCTCCTCAACCTCCGAACTTTCGTAGAGGTAACAGAAGAGTAACGTTAAAGTCAGATTAAGGGTCGACGAAAAAGAATCGTCTCGTAGACCACCTACCCACACTCGGTCATCCAATCAAAACCGTGTGGTGTTCCTAGCGGTCACAACCGGGGTCAGATAGACTCACGACGTCTCTCTTGGAAGACTAAAGAGACGGCGACAACTGACGAGACTTACCCATCTCCCACCCTCTGTCCTCGTCTCTCTGAAAGAGAACCAAGGGAACTGTCCCCTGACTCGTTCGTGGGGACGAATTGTATCAAGTCTCGGGACTACTCATCCTCCACTTTTCTTCGTCGTCGAACCCTCTTTCCGAGAGTTTTTTCCACGAAGACCGTTCTTGACAACCGGATAAACTTACCACGAAAACCACAAACACCGTGACCACTGATAACGGTGAACCAACCATTCTATGTGACTAAAATGCCATACAGAATTAAAGTACCTATAACTTCCTACCACTCCTCTTATTGGGACATATAAACTACTTTATCTGATTTAAGATCTACCTTTATTTCCCTTCACCCTCCCTCCTCGTCACTATTAATTTACTATATTTTTGTAAGGCGACTTGACTTCTTTCTAACCTCCGACGTTTAACTCTCCGGAGATAAGACCCTTCCTAACTACTCTTTTCTACACGTGGACCAGTCTGACGATTTTAAAGACTCGAGATTCCTATTTCTCTTTTAGAATATTCGAAGGACTGTCTTTCTTGGTGATTAAATATTTCCTTTACCCTAGTCAGACCCAAATCCGGAAAGAAACGGTTTGACCTTCGAGCTTCCGTCTTACTGTAGATCCCTAAGGACTCTTTCCCGACTCTCGGGGGTTAAGACACAACGCGAGAGCAAGTGGACGGTCCCACTCTTTCTCTGAATGTCTATACATTCCTAAACCTCTTGAATAATGACATTTGTTGATCGTTAGTCTTAGGTGATTCCTCTGTCTTGAGTAGTCAATGAAAATTGCCTCTCTTAAATTACGTTCTTAACAATTACTCCGTAAATCCTCGACTTTTCCGTTTTGTCGGTATTGTTTCGTTGAGTGTCCGTCACGACAATGAGTTTTATATAACACCCGGTAGATACATTAATATTAAAAAAATCATCGGTGTAGTTTTTTTCCTTTATTAAAGTTCTAAAATAAAAAGGGTCATATAGGTTCTACAAGAGTAGAATTGTATATTAGTTATATTTTATACAATCACCCCGTATAGTGTAAGAATAAAGATATGAGTCATAATTAGGTCATACATAAAATATGACTGTCGTGTAGAGTCAGACCTGTCTAAAGTACCCGAACCATCGGTACACACCAATTAAAGTCGCCATAAACTGTCACGTCGAGAGTCGATAGGGTCTCCATTGTGACCGTCTCCAATGCCCAATTTTGTGACTTAGACCCTCCTCCCCGAGACACCTCGACGTGGGGTCCTTTCTCCTCCGGTCACCAAGACCGTGAGTCTAAAGACTCCTGGGAGGTCCATCCGTACCGACCACAAAGGTCTCCCTTCACGTCCTTCCAACGAAAACGTCCACACTCGTCGGACGTTTGACCTAACTTGACGGCGACGTCCCTGTTCACGACGACGACCGCACTTCGTCACTCCGGACTCGCTACGACTTTCCGCCTCTGACGTTTGACCTCGCAAGGAAAAGGGAGATGGTCGGACGCCCGAGGGAGACCGTGGGAGATAACCGTCTTGGATTGTCCCTGGGTCGACGTTTCGTCCGTACCCCAAATCTCTGAGGACCGAGGGTGAAGTGTTTCATCCCCGCATACTTTGACTCAGTGTCGATTTTCAGACTGTACGACCAGGTAGAATCCTTCTAAGAATTTCTTAAACTTGGTTTAACGTTTAATTAATATTGTCTCTAGAATTGGTCCCTTTCCACCTCTCCTCATTGTCGTGGGCACTCTTAGGCAGAAAAGTGACACATAGCTATGTACCTACTATCTCACCCTTGTAGACTATTTCGATGATTATTCCCAAAAACTTTTACTTCTCTTTAAGAATTACCCTTTTGATTCTTAACATACTTAAATTTTCGTGACTTGAGAATCGATTTTCAACCCCAACTCTCAGTTTCGTAAGTTTACTAAAGTAGAATGACTGAAACGTCTCCCACCACCAACTCTTTTATCATCCTTAAAACAAAAATTTGTTCTCATCCCTTCACAAACACTTATAAGTCTTTCTTTTACTAGTGATTAGACTTTCTTTTTATGGTTTCTAGAAAACCCCTACCCTTCTCGTACATATCATTGAACTATATTGACCCTTTTATTCCTTTCCACTTTTTCTTTATACTCGTTTCATTCTAATTACCATCTATTTCATATTTTACTTTCTTTATTTCAATTCACATAGTCAAAGGTTGATAATTATTAACGCTGACCGGTGTCAACGGGTGAATTTCTAGTTCCCACGGTCTAATAAAATTCTGTGTGTATGTGTGTGGTTCTCGATACATAATAAACTGTATGTTCATTTTGTTTCAATAAACAAATTAAAATTATTTTCAATTTTTTAATGACCTAACCATTTCGACATGGTTCGTCTTCTTTATGCTCTTTTCCATGTTTACTTCCAACAGTCGGGATTTGTCTTGTTTTTCCGTGTTAATAAATAACTATTGTTCGGTCTAAAATTTCTGTTGTCAGTAATTGGAAATACGTAATTAGTTTAATCGTCGAGTTGTACCCTTAGTTTTTACTAATTTTTAAGTTTCTGACGAACTAAATTTTTTATTATTTTTCTACAAGACATTAATAAGAAAGAAATTTTTACAAATGAGACCCTAACTACCACCATAGACGATTCGAAATTGAAATTTTGTAGATGGTACTTTTCACAACCTCACTCAATCCACCACACATATACAAACATATAAACCTCCCACTCTCCAACGTCAACCCAAATTCGAACTTTCAGGAAACTTTGTCTTTTTTCCTTTTCATAACTAAGAAAGGGAGTGTTTAGAATCCTTCCTCTTGCCACTATAGAAGAGAGACAGACTGGTTTTCAAATGGTTCCGAATGACTGAATTGTTCCGGTTAAAGTTTTATACACAAGACCACTTTTACACAGAAAATTATTTTTCGTTTACATTCATGTCTTTTGAACTACATAGAAAATATATACACTCCCACACATGATTCGACGACAGTAAAGAAGCATCGAGACCCGGGTGGGCACAGAGTGCCTAGTGAACTTGGTCCTTACAACAGGATCAAAAGACAGAAGTCCTCCTGTAGAGTACAACGGTAGACAGGACCGAGTTCGGGTAGACCCTACTCCGGTCACGAATTCGACTACAGAACAGGTGGACCCGGGTAATCTCCCTAAACGGGGTCTCTATGGACAGAAACTGGAGACGAAGGAAAAAGGATCCTTCTGGGACACCAGGAGGAGTTGTAGTATCATTTATTTGTTGACGTCACGGGTAGGCTATGTACAAGAGTTCCCTCCCCTACATCGATGAAACTTTTGTTCAGAAGTCATCATTGTCCAGTGCGGACCCGTAGGGGACGATGTCGAAGACCCGTCGTCAAACAAATTTCGGGGCGACTGGGTCGTGTCAAGTCACACACGACGGTGACAACGAGTGGACACCAAACTCCTAACATTGTTAACCACATACGAGAGATTCTCTTTTTCTACTCATAACATCGAATTCGACGGAGATTTATAAAGCAAATTCGGTCTATTCTTTCTCCGGTTCAGTTCCCGCGAAAGCCCACGACACATTGAAGGAGTCCCTTCAAATTAACACTTAAGGACTCCCTCCCCCTACACCCGGAACCTATACCACTGTAATTGAACACTTGATTTTGGTCTTAAGAAAAGTGTATGTCTAGATAAAAAGTCACGTCATTCTCTTACATAAACTATTCTTTTTTTTTTTTTTTAGGGTCTTTTAGGTCCCATCCATCTTAAACAAGAGTTCACTCCGAACTTTAGCCCTGAGCTTCATGTTTCATTATACGGTACACACTTGTTCCCCACTAACAGAGTTTACCCCTCCACTCTTGGTAAATCCTAATATTGATACCCATTTAGGGGGTACAAATGGATATAAGCGACATCCATTGGATATAATCGACATCCGAAGGTCAATCTCCGACAAAAAGGAAATCCGTAGTAAAACTTTCGGTACGTTCTTTTACGGGTCTAACACCGGTGTAAAACCATACGAAATTTTGTTTTTGTGAATTTCTTTTTACAAGAACACATTTCGTTCATTTGAAACAATTTAAGACTTACTGTAAAATTTACTATAAACGCATCTTTATTTCTACTGGTTTTATTTGTAGGAGAACCAACATACGTCTTGGTTCAGAATTACGACCAATCCATTATGACTAACTGACATCCAGACGGTCTAACGTCAGTAAGTCAAAAGGTTCTGTCACGGTAAAGAACGATTTAATGGTAATATATTTCTCATGGACACAAGGTAACATAATTTGATCCGAGTAGGAGACAATTAAAGAAAGTTGTCACGAATGACTTACGGACGGTTCTCGGTCCGTGACACCTCACTGGTTCAATGTCACTACGTATTCTGTTTCAAGAGGGGGACAGGGCACCGAATTATACATATATATGTGTGTATGTAAGATTATCACATATACATAAGACACACACACATAGAAGACATTCTTACGTCCGAGACTTTAGTCGGACGGACCGACGTGGAGAGTGACCGAAACACTGGGGTCCGTCTAATGAAGTATTTAGGAGATTTCGGAATAACAATCTTTTGAAGAGACACGGAGTCGAAGGAGTAGACTTTATCTCATTTTGTCAAAACTATCCCCACGGCAACTCCTAACATTTACTCAATGTGAGCAGTTCACGCATCTGGACAAGGACCGTGTTTCACTCGTAATTATTTACGACTGAGAAAATAGACAATATGTGCATCTACAATGTGTAAGTCATATGTGTGTGTATGACACATACTTATCGTGTGCCGGCATAATATATGTCACGTACATATAAAGGAAGATCCTAAACTTTAATAAACTCGACTCTTTATAATTCGAACGATACATGAAAATAAAACCATTTCAGAATAATTATCTTTCGATATATGAACAAAACAGTAATAAAAATTATCAGAATTAGTAATCAAGTAATCTAATGGTCGAGTCGAAAAGACAACTTTTCTTCTCATCATTTGTCATAAAACTTACGATCAAGTCGTACAAAACTGTTTCATACTACGTAATTTTATTTTAAGTAGTAATCGTAATTTTGACTGGAAACACCAGTATCAGCGAGTAAAAAGAGAAGATCACAAACTTTGTCAGATTCATGTAACGTCATGATACGTCTATCAGACACACATTACCAGTATCAAGTTAAAATCTATTTAGTAAAGGAGTTTAGTGAAATAGACCTTGTCAGAGTCAAAGGGTAAATAAGAGTGGGTAATAGACTCCAAGAATAGTTGAAAGGAAGTCATTATATTACCGGAATATATAATTTAATATTTCATTAAAAGATTCGATCTTAACACATCGTAATGAATACACAGTTGGATGTACTTCTATTTAGACTCATAAACACTTAACGGTTTACTCGTCACGGGTCCAAGTCTCTTTGTAAATCCCGGCAACTTTCGGTTTGGTGAAACCCTTTCCCGACCATTATTAAAGCTGAGACCGTTTGAGCCTGAACTATATTACTTTCGTTTAAAATTTTACTCGGAGAAAATTTTATTAATACTCATTACACCGAACACTTTTGACAGGAATGTACTGGTGTTTCCACTCGTTGCATTACTTTCGACTAAGGACCACCACCACCACCGCAACAACCAACCCACTGAGAAGTCCAAATTCTTGGTACCGAAACCTTTGGTCTAGGCCAGTAAAGTACAGAGGACACACGAAAAGGTGTAAAGTCAAAAAGAGTATATATACAAAAATTTATCGTTACGGAGGAAGTATCTGTTGTTGTTTCAACTTAGATATTTTGTACGGATCGATTTCACTGGAAATTTTTATGAAGAGGGTAAAAGAATTTTGGAAATCCAAGAAACTTTATTTCTTGGAATCCAAGATTTATTTTGGAATCCAAGAAACCAGTCAAAAATGTGTTTGACTTTATGTATTTAAAATATATAGGCTATAGATATTCTTGACTTGTATACACTCATTTAATAATAATAAAAAAGGTAAATTTCCTGTGTACATTACAACAAGTAGTATTCTCTAAACCGAGTAAAAATCTTTAAGTAAAACGACCACATAGAATGTAGAGAGTGGACCAACTCTTATATAACTTTTGTTCTCGAGTCAACGATCCCAAACTCCATATTCCTGTCTCGACTGACCATAAACAAAGTAATTCGAATCCGTTCGATAGGTTAATGAATTACGTTTATTCTTTTCAAATGTGATTTGAGGATGAAGAAACGAATTTTGAGATCTCTTAAATTTACTCCTCTCTATCCATAAATTTTCTTCCTTTAAATTTACTTTGAATTTAGTTCCCGAATTACATCTTATTATAATCTGGTCCTCTAGACTTTATCATTCACCCTCTACGGTCATTTATTTTTTTCTCTTACATAAGAGGTCCTATGAACCATACAAATCAAAATAGAACTCTATTAAGAAGTTAGAAACCTTTGCGTTCAATTATTACTGAATAAAACAGAGTATGGACGGGGAGGGGGTGAAAATTTTTGTTGTCCCAGGAACCACCGAGTCCTTGGAACCCGATATATTTCGAGTCGGAAGTTTTAAATTTCGATTCTTTTGATTACAAATAATCTAACATGGTAATTTGACGATTATCCATCACTCCTAACCAAGACCCAAGATAACGGTCTGAAGAATTTCTATGCTTTAAGACAAGTCCTTTGACAGTGACGTGTCTGGAAAGAAAAAAATTAAAATAAAAGTCTGTAAGGAAATCTTATTTGATAAACTCTTAAACTTGTCCAGATAAACATTCTTTTACTTTCATTGACATTCTTATTCCTCTTAAAGAAAAACCAGTCAAACACGGTAGGGGGTTACAGAGAAGTTGGTTCTCAGTTCATATTGATCCACAACCATCAAATCTCCGAAACTTTTCAATCCTTTACATTTTGTCGGAAGAAATCCAACCACACCAGGTCCTAGTAGGGTGAACACTGCGAACCGTAGTGTCACCGAACCGGGAACCTCTCGAGACAACCACAGATCAAAACATTCAGGGGGCCAGAAGATAAAGGACGTCGAACAAAAGGTAAAAGGTCACTCAGCCTTTATGCGGTGAGTAAGTAAGTGCGTATATGAGTCCATAAAACACTCGCGAACACCACACCCCGACCGTGACAAATCGTGACCATGTATCGTCACCCTTTTTCGTCTGGTCTAGGAACGGGAATACCCTTCGTTTCTTTCCTTGCACACGTTCCTCCCCCGACGATCTCAGTGATATCAGCTGAATGAACAATTTCCACGAACAAGTATTTTTATTTCGTCTTGAAACTTCTTAACCCCCTTTTTTCCACCTCTCCTGGTTCGCTATGCATCAATACCATATAAATTACTTACACCTCTAAAGGAAGAAAAGTCTTTTATTGACGACGAAGACATGAGGACTAGGGTATCACCTTTGACAACAATAATGACGACGAATGGATTGCGTAACTCACGAATAACACAGTGTCCGAACCATGATTCACGAAAACACATATCTTAGGACATTCCATCCACAATTATGGTCAGACACAATGAGTACTCTTATTGTCCTGGTCCCTCCAATTGATGTGAGTTGATCATTCACCATCTCGGAACCAAATCTGAGTCCCAACCATAATCTATAACGTTCGACTTATTAGAAATCAAAAAATAATATTGTACCTTCTGAATACAATAACGAAGTAAAAATTAATTGAAACGGGATTGAAATACAAAGGTTTCAACTCGATGAAAATTGAGGTAAATATTAATTTTGAAAATACGGTATACGTTCATTTGAGTCTTTTTTACAATAATTCTACTTATTATGAAATTTTGAAATGGTTTAACACCTTCTAAACTCTTCGAAATCGATACTTCTTGAACGAAATACAGGTTCTTGATTATTAAATTTTACACATAAAATATGATCAAAATACATACATATATTTCACGGATCGTGTCACAAACGTATATCGCCCACTAGACAGCTAATATCAGCAGCAATAAAAGGCAAAGGCGGAGCGAACATTAGATTCAGTACGGAAAACGACGGCTCACTACCCGACCGTCTTACGAAACACACAGAACAACAAATTAGACCACGTCATTGAAGTCGTCAACAGTCGTACGACAGGAATACCCCTGGTGAAACAAGGAGTACAACGAAAGGAAAATATCTTGAGGTCCTAAATAAACCCATTTTTAACCTAAATAAATAGAAATAAGTTCTGTATTCAAATGTGTCTAAATTAAAAATCCCCCTTTGCGTAATAGTGAAACCTTACATAAAATGTTAGACTAAAATAGACAATCTTAGTTAAACACTCTTATAGTCTCATAGTTCTACTATGTCGTTAAATTTTGATCATTGGTTTTCAAAAGAAAAGTTCTTAGGAAAAATTTTGACTTTAAACTATCTGATCATAACTCAAGTTAAACCAAGAGTAGTAAGGGTGAATACTTCATCTAACGTGAGTCTTAAAGTGAATATCGTTGTATGGTTAAAATGAAAAAGAAAAATATCGTGGCGAATATTGAAGTCCCTATACTACCATATCTCACCAAAAAGAGAGTTTCTTCTTTTCCGTTAGTTTTAGAAACAGGTACTCTAATCGGAGTACATGAGAGTGAGTCACTAATGACTTATGGAAATACCCGGATCCGTGTAGAAACAGTACGTGTCCTCTCTCCAACATCACCTAACGTCGAATCATACTAGATTAACACACTACTCCAACTATCTGGATTACGTCAGTCTACGAAGTAATCATCTTAATCGTAACCAACCCTTAGAGCCCTCCACTCCAAGGCGACAGAATGAAACGACCTGGTGCAGACGTCACAATTGTAAATCAAACCTCGATTCCCTGTTTAACCTCAGTAGGGTGTTCACTCCTTGGGACGAGGACTTTCCAGACCGGTAAAAACGTCTATTTCTAACAACCCTTTACTCTCTAAGTGACCCTCCTTTCTAGAAAATTATCACAAACATAAAGGACGCCACTACAGTCCAGACGCTCTAGCCCCGGACCAGGACAAGTCGTGACACAGTAGTCACGGAACGTGTTACGGAGCATATCTCAGTTATTTATCGCCTCAGTCAAAACTACCCTCCTACTACCAATGGAAGTTTATAAACAGAATATCTACCGAACAATTAATCTACATAATGAAAATAGAGGTCTCCCGTCTACCTCAGTGGTCCCTATCTTATAAATCAACCCGTCTAAAGTTAAACTGTATTCTTCTTGAATCACTTTTGATTAAATCGTCCATCTAACTAATCGGAGAACCATATAAATTTAAGAGAAGAAAATTCACGAACCTATTTCCGACGTACTCCTAAATAATCTTTTACATGGACGACAACTATTTAAACTCCGGTTCTACTGAAGTCGACGATTGAGATGACGACAAAGATAGAAAAATAAGTTCATAAGGTAATTTGTGTACTACAGTTGATAATTTTATAAAAAAAAAGATTCAATCTTGAAACAACAGAAAAGTCTGACTTCGTTTCGTTTCTTGACCTACGTCTCTTCCGAAAACGGTTGCTCGTCAACTGGTCTCGATAGGAAGCACTCTCCTATAGTTTACTCCTCCTCGCACGCTTCCGTTTCGTGGACCACTCGTACTTCTAAATCATCCTCCCAGAACAGATGTTCCTTTGGCCATTACTAACCCTTTTCGAACGGTCGAAGGTCACACCTACTATCAGTACGAGAGACGAATCTAAAAGAAATAGAGACGGAAAATAGTCACCGACTGTGAAACGACTCTAATCGGTAGTTCCTGAGATTCCGTCCACATTACTCTCAATAACTTCTTTTCTAGTTGTGTCTCTCTGTCCGTAGAATGGACTCCCTACAACAAACGAACAAGGGTGGGCTCAACATAAACTTTGGAGATCCCACTCTCGGATCGAACCAGGAGAGGAACGACCGTCGGTGGTTTACGATCGACCCTTCTGAGGGAGTCTCCGCTCATTCCAAACTAGGTAGTGAAAGACCTGAAATCTTTTCCCTTGGTAAAAAATATTCTTTCCTTTATTAAAAAAGTTTCTTTTATAAAAAAATCTTTAAATTTCTAATGTATTTGTACAAATTTTTACTGATAATCATCGTCTTTTAAATTCTCCGTGGGTATTTAGACGGTGAGAGTGTATTGGTGCCAAATGGGGTTCCACAAAGGGATAAGGATAAGGGATAAGGATCCAGACAATGGATAACTTCTGAAACCCATCACGACATGGATCACAAATGTAGTACTTGTATGGGAAATATAGTGCTTTTACACCAAACATTACCGACTTGTCATCACAGAAGACGTACGTTGTACTAACCAACCTGTAGGAGGACAACAATTTATTTTCACCTCGACGAGACCCACTTCGGACCCTAGGACTGATGAGTCACGAGTGAAATCGGAAGGACCTTTGGGAGTACAGCAAAGGGACAGAAGAGTTACCTTACACCAACCCTTGAGTAACCTCTCTCCTTACATTGGTATATCACCTCTGGAACCCTACGTTCTGAGTCCCCTACAGGGATCAGGTCGTCCGTCGACCCCTAACAATGGTTAATTAGTCTTTTCTCAGTCAAAGACAAGAGAGGACAAGAAAGAGAACCAGGTAGGAAACTCTCCGATTGGATGCTGGTCAACGGTCATCTCTTTTATCCTTCGGTTACACATGCCTTAGGTAAAGAAGTCACTGATTAAGTCCTAGGTCCGATGTACCACCCGTCATTTGGTCTTGTCTCCACTACCTGATTCTTTCCTTACAGATCCCAGACCGGTCGCGGGGACACTCCTATGTGTGTAACTCACCTTGACTCCGGATCCCTACACCTTCCTTTCAGTACGCTACACTTACCCCCTATTAAAATCTTAATTTTCACAATCCACAACTCATTAAATTAATACTGTAGACAACACGAGGACTCAAACTCCCAAAAAACCCCTTCAACGTTTGTACAGCCCGGGTACACAATTCCCAGTAAGGTACTTACAATGTCGGAGGGTTAACCTTCTAGTCCCTACCTCTCCTCTCTCAAATTATCACGCATACCACCTCCCACCGCCCATCCCTAATACCTCGTTCGAAACTCCAAAGATCACCCGTCTCCTGGGGAACCAAGAGTAAAAATAAACACAAGGTCGAAAACGGAGAAGAGAAACTTCGTAAGAAAAGAGATGAAGAAAACCAGATTTAAGCTTATACAATGGAACAAGAAAATCAAATCCCTCTATTTGTTCTATTTCTAATTTTTTTATTGTTGAGTAATTTGTGTGAACGTGTACTGTTCCGTATTTTTCTCTTAAAAGTGTTCTTTACACTTTTATTTTTAAAGAATTACGTATCATTGATCTTATAATACATTACACCAACCCAACCTCGTCACATAGAAGTCGTGCATAAAAGGAACATGGAATATTTAGGAGAGACAAAGGATAGATATATAAAAACAAAACCCCAATTTGTATGCTTTAGCCGTAATATATAAGAAAAAACGTCTAGAGAAGAAATAACTAAGACCTCAGTATACCATACCCACCGTTTAATGACTGTTGAGGAATTAAATTTAGACAGTATTTAACCGGTTTGTCTCAGGAGTTTCGTGCAACCCTGATTTTCATCTTAAATACGTTATCATAATATGAACTAGATCTCCTAGGACAAGACCGAACTCCTAAGAGTCTATAACTTCACATCAAGAACCGGTGTTGTTGTACCGACGGATGTCGTCAAATCCATGGACCACTGAGGGTTGAATAAATGGTACAATAGTGGAAATAAAAACAATAAGTAATAATATCTTCTGTAGGTATAAACAACCCATTTCTAGTCCTTTATTTATGTTTTGGTTATTTTATTTAATTAATGGTAATAGGTCTCTATTAATGATAATTGAAAGACCAAACAACAAAATATAAGGAAAAGTGTAACGTGACTCAGACATATTTTGTAAGTATAATTATACATATAAACATAAAGAGGTTTGTATCTATCATCATATACATCAAAATACATTGAGAATGTCATTGAAAGTATAGTTTTTTTTAAATCTGATAAATTCCGGAAAGATACGGTTATTTATACATAAACGTACTAAGGAAAATTACCAACTCACATAAAGTGACTTAAAAGAGACTAATAATTTTATTATGTTCCTATTTGCAAATTCCAATGATTCTCTAGTAGAATACAGAATCCTACTGACGCCAATTCCAATGGTCATTCCATAGAGTCCCTGGACGAGTTACAAAACACCGTCGGACCTACCTCACCTCTAAATCTCCTCTCACCTATGTACGTATAAATACCGACTCAGGGTAGCGACAAGTCGACTTTGACACTGTTGTAACAATTAACCGGGATGGGTTGTCTTTTATTTTCCAAAAAAAAAAAAAAAATTTTTCTGTCATTGTTCATAACCGTTCCTACAAGACTCTTGTATTTTACCATGTCAGCGAAACCTTTTATCATACCACCAAGGAGTTCTTTTCATTTTGATCTTAGTAGCATACTAAGTCGTCGGGTGAGAAGACCGTACACACATACGAGTGAGGGAGTCAGTGCAGACTGACAAACGTTGGGGTACCTGACAGGAACCCTAAGAGGTCCGTTCTTGTAACCGCACCGAACGGTAAAGGAGGAGGCTCCCTAGAAGGGGTGGGTCCCTAGTTTGGACGTAAAGGACACCGAGGACGTAACCGTCTACTTAAAAAAAAAAAAAAAAAAATGACGAACTCGGTGGACCCTCCGGGGTGAGAAGACCAAGAAATAGGTTTTCTTGATTTTCGTCCTGTAGCTTCTCTATAAACATATAGGTACAGGTAACGTTGTAATAAGTATTATCGGTTCCCCACCTTCTTTAGATACATAAGGAGTCATCTAATTACGTATTTGTTTTAACAGTATATGTATGATACCTCACAATAAGTCGGAAATTTTCCTCCCTTTAAGATTACATAGTACGTTAAATCTACTTGGAACCCCTGTAATACGATTCACTTTATTTGGTCAGTGTCTTTCCATTTATGGCACACTAAGACTAACACCCTTCGTAGATCACATCAGTGTAAGTCTCTGTCTTCCGTCGTACCACCAGAGTTCCCCGGCTCACCTTCCTTCTCACCACTCGGGAAAGATTACCCAGACCTCAGAATCAAAACGTCGTACTTTTCTCAAGACCTCTAACCAAAACGTCGTTAGACTTACGTGCAATATGAGGCTTCGATATGTGAAGATCAAAATTCTACCATTCAAAATCTAATACATATAAAATGGTATTAATGTGGAATACTTTTACCACATTTCTTTTACGGATTCCTTTATCGTAACGACGTACATATCAAGTACGAGTCCCCCACATTTCAAGGAAGACGGGGAGGTGAGGGTGGACGGTACATATGTGTCCCAGACGTAGAGGGGTAGGACACCCTGTACACGACCCCTTGTGTTGAAGTTCAGGCATAGCAGGTAGTCACGGAGCTAGGGGTTCGACACCGTCACCCGTAGGAGTCTTGGGCGCTGAGGACACTCTCAGTGGGTCCTGGTAATCGCAACAAGACGACTCACGACCTGGGGGTGCCGACGGTAAGAATTGGGGTCATACACCCTGAGAAAACTCACTACCGGTTTGCAACCACAGAAGGAGAAATAAATCTTGGGTGTATAACGTCGGTCGTTCTCTCATTTCCAACCTAAAGTGTGTAACCTTCCTTAACCTTTCGACAGAAAGTCATCTTGATCCCCTTTCCTATTTTTGGGGTTTGACTGCGGAACAACCACGACACTTATTTTGAGGAGAAGGGAGAAGGGCAGGAGGCGGGTGTGCGTCAACTGTAAATCTAGTGACAGAGGAATCTACGCTCAGGTCCGCCAAAGAAGGGTGTCAACAACATCGTCGATCGAAATAACTTCGAGAAACTTTCCGTTTCAGTACTACCGGGACAACAACTTCAAAATTTTATCCTAGTCTACTTTTGAAAGGAAAAACCTTCCTAACACAATCGACCTCTTCGGTGCCCGGGACGAGAGCTAAATTCTTCTCGCATGGTTAAGGAGTGGGATGGAGAGTTCCTGTCGTAAAAGTAGTGGACTAAGATGGGTCTTCAAAACCTTTTCTTGAAGTGACAATTAAAATAGACGAACTTTTACAATTGATTTTAAGTACACTTTCCTGACACCGAATCCTCGTCCTCTCGTTGAGACATTTTTTTCTGACTGATTTTCCTGATTCGACCCTTTGGACATTTCAATTACACTGAACGGTAAACACACAGAGACTCTAGGGCATATAGATTTGGATTATAAACGATACAGTAATTAACAAAAATTTAGTTTCTTATTCCTGAAACGTAAATGTAAAAAAATTTTACGGTTAATTCTAAAACAAAGTGAGGAAGAAAGACAACATAATTTGACACGACCAAACTGTAATCAGTAAAAAAAAAAAAATGTTGGTGTCTTGACATCATAAAAAGAATAAAGAAAAACTTAGATTTGAAATTTTCTTCGGTGTTAAATGAATTCCTTTATCAACGAATTTATAAAACTTCGAATATTTCGATTTACACTTTCTCAAAGGAAGTAAAAAACCCGTCTACAAAATAACTCACGAATGATATACTTTTTCCACCACGACGTATGACTCCGATATACTTACTTTTTCTGTTTTAGGAATTCCTTAAGTGTGACGTTACGCCCTCTGTCTATGTACTTTTTATTACAATTTTTCACGGTTCAGAGACCTCTTCCTTCACCGTTGGGTGAGGTCATAAGAACGGACCTTTTAGAGTACCTGTCTACTCGGACCACCCGATCATCAGACACCGTAGCGTCTCAGCATGTGTTGAATCGTTGACTTGTTGTTGTTGTGTGTTAGTCCGTCTAACACTAAACCCCTTTATCAAGAACTACCTTTACACCGTATGTTACTTCTCACTTCACTGGATCGTTATACCTTATGTCTCAAAACATTCTTTAATTACAAACACATATCTTATTATTAACGTCTATAAGTTTATTATTTCAGGTACCGATTTCTTTTTTTTTTTCACGGTTCAAACACTATCTCGGAACGATGAATGTAGGAATACTCTTAAGAGTGAAGTCACTTTCGTCTCTGACTGAAAGAATATTGGTAAACCATAGACGTAAGTAAACAAGTGTGTGTAAACTCTCGGATTATATATAGCCTCGGACCGTTTCTTATCTCTCAGTTATTTACGAACGGCTAAAGTATTCACTCCTTAACTCAGATGAGTCCAACACCTTTACCCTCCTCTACTTCATCCTTTCTACTCTTTTCTAAAGGATCTCTCACTACGGTCTCACCTTACAACCTCATCCTTAACGGAGACACCAACTCCTCATCCCTACCAGGTCGGATGTCATAAACGGCCATTTCGTACCTTCGGACCCCTGTGACCTTGTAGTGTCCTCGATTACTCACCCTGCATTTCCCACTCCTCACAACTCTCTACTCCGTCTCCTTCAACCGTCTCGATTTTAGTGCTCCGCGTGCATACGTCAGGTCTATGGGGACCTGATATATGTACGCTTCCAAACTTTACGTCACCAATCTACCCGTAAAACTATCGAGACACATCACTTCCCATGTTCTACCTGATCTCCTCCCTTACTTACCTTTCTCTAGTAAGAACAGACACCAGGGGCGGTAGTGTGTAAATACCTTGTGGACCACACACGATCCAATGTAGTCAACGACCCCCACGTTTCTATCTAGCTAAACTAGTGAAAAGGACTCAGACGGAAGAAGTCAGTTCATATTCGACCCACCCCTTCCAGTAAGAATTGAACCCAAAAAAAAAAGGAGGACCATTTTAAAAACTTAAACATTTTGGAGTATCACAAATCTTTTTTCGTGTTTTTTAATCCCATTCACTTACGTATTTAAATCAAAAACGTTTAAATTCGATGACAAAGAGGTTTTACAGTGAAAAATAGGGACCAAAGGGAAAACAGACTTTACGCGATCATTTCGTTGGTAGTTCTTCTTAACTAATTAAAACATGATATACGAAAAGTGAAGACACAAAACAAACACGAAGTTTGACACTGTCAACTTTAAAGTACCAATTTCTCTTTTTCCAAAACTTAAACCCCGACCTCCTTTTACTGATTTCCTTCATCTATTCTTATAACGACGACGTGTTCATATATTCACTCCCAGAAGGGTTCTCGTCTCCAATGGTAACCCCAACATTAAAACTTTACTGGTCGTCCCAAGTACAAGTTCTCAAGACACAACTTCTTTCAATTCTCGCTAGTGAACCCCGAAAATCGCAGTAATTTTAATTGGTTTACTTACTTCGACGTCACATCGTCGTCAATAGGACTCAAGAAAACAACCTGTGAATTAGGAAAATTTTTTTACAAACAAAAAAACCCCCATGTTAAATCATGAAGTCTATATTAGAGATAATTGTGTGAGGGAGACTAATATATACGGGACCCGACCAAAAAGAACGATATCTGGACTTAGGGGTTAACAAGACTGTACGTACCTCATAATCAAACGAAACTTACGGTTTTTACTTCAATTACTGAAACTCGAAAGTGAAAACTCCTGATAAATTTATGACCTAAAGACAAGACACAGTCTTTAAATTCGGTAAATCCGTATTCTATTAAAGGACCTACAATAACCACTCTTACCGTGGATCCTAGACAGACGTTCGGGTAAAGAAGGACAGAGAGCGAGTCAAGGATAGACTGGTCCTTTAAATTTTCCGTTGTCGGGAGTCCTGTCCACCCTCGTCGTCGCACGTCGTAGTAAAACACAGGACACATTTACAAACTTAAGTCGTCCGGTAAGATCAAGGGTCCTGTTTCGGAGGCAGAGGACACAAGAGGGGAGCACACGAAACAATAGAACACACCAGAAACGGAGGACACACACAATTTCGTCGTGTGACAACAGTCGACTTTGCGTATGTCGGGACACTTCTTTAATAATCCTTCTCTAAAAATCAGTCTATAAGGTACCTCACGGTCCGGTCTAGAACCATGCAAAAAAAAAAAACGGTGTCATCATCTTTTTCTCTTTGTTCAAAACAGAGTCATACGGTCGGAGTAGAAATACAATTCTCGGGTCTTTCTTATCCTGACGATAACCTCTAAAATCGTAACGCACGCACGTACGCACGCACGCGCGCAAGTCAGTACAGGCTGAGAAACGTTCAGGTATCTGACATCGGGTGGCCCGAGGAGACAGGTACCCTAAAAAGTCCATTCTTACGACCTCACAGAATTGGTCTACTTACATAAAGAGTTTACATACACCAGTCTGGGAAAGGAGTAGTCCTAAACGTCCTTATGCATCTGAGAATTGTAATGACAGATCAGGCTCTCTTCTGACAACAGTACGACTCGTCTATGACCCCCCGGACCTCCTCTCTTACCGACTTGTAAGAAGACTTTCACCTCTAATTTAGAGCGACAGTTCCAACCGCTCAGACAGGTCACTCGCGTAACATCTCCACTGACGTTAAACGACCACAACGTAAAAAAGGGGTTCCTTGACAGTGTCAAACACACTGGACAACTGTCTTCCTAATCTCTCCTAGACTCCTATTACACCAACTACAAGAACAGTTGTTCATCAACATAAATTTCTGTCGATATTCCTCGTTGAGACGAATTTTCCACAACAGTATAACAGTAAGATTTACGTGAAATGTTTAAGAAGTTCAACGAACGTGTGACCAACCGAGTCCCGTTGAGGACAACTCACCACAGTATGCACCAGTGGGACGGTATTTATCGAATAACTGTAGGGTAGCCAACCCAGTAATACCCACAGTTCCACTCCATACCTCTCGTGACTCATTTTTAGGTATCCATTGATTCCACGTTTCCCAACCAATATTAAGGTAGAGAAATATCACGGGACCGTAAATAACAATTGAATAAACGAAGTGACGGACCAGACTCTACTTGACAGTAATCCCGGAACCTTACAATAATTTGACTGTAGTATTAGAGAAAAGGATGACTTCTCCGACTCTTTATACCGGAAGTCACAAAAGAAATTGGACACTGTCTAATTTTCAACTTGTCTTCGTATTACTTGAGGTAGTTAGGAAGGTTTAGGGTTTCTCCTCACGAAACGTGTAATACAAAACTTGCTCTGACATTCCGGTTACCCGAGATAAAACAAGTCTTCGTAGGAAAAATCAGACAGAAGGACCGTTCGGACTCCTGTCGACACCTCTTAGCGAAAGGTGGACATCATGTACCTGGAGACCAAATCACTTAAGTCATCACTTGACTTCTAGTCAGTACAAATGATCCACTGTATCGTGTCACCTCACTCCAGACGAAATAAAAACGAATGACTGTAATTCAAGAAGTGTCACGACTTGTAAGAACTCAGTGACATATAAATGAAGGAAATACATAAGGACGGAAATCACGAATCTATACCAAGGATTTACCCTGACTCAATATAAGAAAGACACAAAGAACTACAAAACTCGATACGGGACGAAACCACCCATCCTCCCGAATGAAAGTACATCGGACCCCAATAAGGGAAGTGGTATTTCTGTAAGTTGTAAAACAAGGTCCCACCGAGAGAGGTGGTAAAAGAAATGATTGATATAAAATTCCTACTGAAGAGGACTTTTATGGTTCCCCGTCTTAATGGTTTACTTCATTCCGGACGCAAGAGATCTCTCGTCCTTAGACAAATGTTTGGACGTCATAAATAATGTATGGAGTAAATCGAGTAAGTAGTAAAATTATCTTTTTACTCAGTAAAATCTACTAAGACCTTATTAAGCTCCATTCGATGTGTCGGGGTCCGTCTTATACTAAAGGAGTCGGTGGTTCGACAAAAGTTTTTTTTATTTTACCTTACTAGTCGTGGTTATTAAATACTAATGAACACCATTTGAATAATCTACAGAACAATATCTTTAAACAACTCTAATTTTCAAGTCTCCTCAAAAGATCGTTTGAAGACGGTCAAGAAGGTAGAAAGTACTGTTTACCGATGTTCTAAGACATGAATCGACACACAAATTCATGAGAGACAAACAAATTTTGTAACATTTAAATTAAGGTCTAAACACAAATTATAAGAGGACTATTCTTTCTTGTCTTCAGTCACAGTGTCCCGGTCAAAATAACCTCTAATAATATTTGGATAAACACATGTAAAGACAAGTCCGTAATTCGCAACTAGGAAAAGAAAAGGAATTGGACAGACTAAGAGTCCTTGTGTCGATCGACTACCGGTCCTTGGTATTGAGACTTTGGTTTTACTCAGTGTTTCATAAAGGTCTAACACGGTATTACGAGTGCCGGAAACAATTATTTAGTCGTGGTGTCGTTTTTGTTCAACCATGAACAAAGAGCACAACAAATTGGTTCTCGAAAGTTCAGGTCGCAGAATAAACCACAATTATTTACGAACTATCATCATCCTGTCGATTAGTAAGGGCAAAGATTCCCTAACATTTGGATTTCAAACGTGTTGCATTGTCGGTCACGACGTCTAACCTGGAGGCGACGGAGTCACTAGAATAAACCCCGTGTCAAATCGTTTAAATCAATAATAATGAAAAAAAAAGAAACCCACACTCCCCCTGGAAGGGACCACCGAGTTTATCATTTCTGAGACGGACGTTATGTCTTCTGGACCCACACTAGGGACCCAACCTTCCTAGGGGACCTCCTCCTCTACCGTTGGGTGAGGTCGGAAGTACGGTCGGACTTATACAAGAATCGGTCTTCACTTAACCTGGGTGGTATAACCATAACCAGGGTGACATCTTTCCCACTCTCCTGAAACTCCCTGTCCGTGTACCTGTTTCTTCTTTAATGGTGTCTGTATCTACTATTGTCCGTAGGTCTTCGGTGTACATACCACTCGTGTGTGTCCTGATTTTCGCAGTTGTCGCACTACCCGGATGAGTAGTCTCTCCGGCCGTCGGTACCGGTGAGCATTCGGACCACACAAGGGCGGATCACTTCATTTATCGTATGAGTGTCAGTATGGTGATAACCCCCAACTATTAGACAAATTCTCGTGGCTTACATCATTATGTGTAACGTTGATTTCAAAGGTAGATCCGGTAACACTTAACTTTATCAAAGAGTCATCAGGTCTTTTTAAGAGTGGACACTTAGACGCAACGTTTCCTAAGACCAATTTACTTCACAAAAACACATGAAAATATGAGAAAAAACTCACCCGAATAAAAATTTTTTACAAACGACACCAGACAAGACAAAACCAGTTCCTCACCGACTATCTCCATGTTTTCCTGAACCAAACATAGTTAATAAGTAAGGAAACGGGAGTCTTGTAGCTATATATTTCCGTCTTTGAAGCAAAAACAACAACAAGAACAATTGAAAAATAAACGTCCCCTCTATTTTCTGTTAAGCTAATAAAAAGACAATGAAACACTTTTCAGTTAAATATTCATATGTCTCGAAACGCAAGAGATTCTTGAGGACATAAATATATAAATAAGTAGTTCCATTGTCTGAACTTTCTTTTCATGTCCACTTTCTTTTCATTACTACGGAATCGGACCATCCTACTAAGAACGCCTCTTATCTGTGTCTGAACGACGTCATCCATTAAAAATTCTCAGTCACATTAAATACAATTATCACAAATGCAGTGAGTACTTCACCTAAGTGAGCACACAAGACACAAAAGTGACTTGAAACCCTTTTGAGTCTTACTTCTGTCAGGTGTCCAAAAAGAACATTTCAGATGTGTGTACGTGTAAAAGTCTTGGTAACCTCGCACCCCATGTTTGTAACCCGGTTAAACGGGGGAATCATAAAGATATGGAATTTTTAATCACACAAAGAATACATTGGTTCATGTGAACAGTCTTAGTTTTTCAACTTGTAACTACATCACAAAATTAAAAATTGGTCTTAAAGTTATTACAAGGAATATCGTTTAAAAGGAGGACCTTTTCCCATATAAGACCCCGGTGTATAAGGTAAATACATCAATAGCACAGAATTTTGTAAAAATTGTACTAAACGCTCATTATCCTAGATCTGTCTATGACACAATCGGACTCAATTACTTGAGAACGACAGTAACGACCTCGAAATCTTTCTACTTTCATCTTACCTGCTTCTCCATTCCTTAAAGTACGTCTGCATACCTAACCACAAGACACAACACCCACTTCCTTGTTAACAAAACCTATAAAAGAAAATACTTGGGTTTGATTTTGTTTACGAAAGTGGCTCCAGACAAATCTAAGGTACAGAAACTTTACATCGTCCGCAGGTTCAACATAGTAATTTTTATTAATCTCTCATTTGACAAAAGGATGAAGAGACCTCTCAAAAAACTTCTCGTTAAAATAGTCTTTATCGGAAGAGAGGTGTGGGGTGGTGGTCGTGGTGGGGGGTCCATGACAAGGTACATTAAAATCCGTTTAACGAAAAAAAAGGAAATACGGAAAACAAGGTAGACAAATTTTGCTCCTGTTCCAACACTTACATGAAAAGAAAGTTCAGACAATGGAACTTCTTATTCATATATTTATGCCCTCAAGAATCTCTTACGTGTCAAGACATATGAATATTTAACTGAAAAGTATGCAGGATTCATTAAAACAAAATACTTATCCAATGGTTAAGGTTCTCAGTGTAGATAAAATTAAAAGATATCAATAATTTTTGTCAGGTAATTTTTTTTTCTTTTTATCAATTTCAATTTTCGGACATAAAGGAACCAATTTAACCTAAAAACAATAACTTTTGAATAAGACTAATCATCTTCACTAAATCAGCATCCGTGTCATATTTACGACAATCGTCAAGGATATATAACTTTCCTAGTTGTACTCTCCACAGGAAAAGAACCTATACTCTTCCACCCTAGAAAAACGATTATGCACAAATAACCGAAATTACTTTTAAGTAAAAACAACAACAACAATTGAAAAATAAACGTCCCCTCTATTTTCTGTTAAGCTAACAAAAAGACAATGAAACACTTTTCAGTTAAATATTCATATGTCTTGAAACGTAAGAGATTCTTGAGGACATAAATATATAAATAAGTAGTTCCATTGTCTGAACTTTCTTTTCATGTCCACTTTCTTTTCATTACTACGAAGGGACCACCGAGTCTCCACTTTCGCAGACGGAGGTTACGCCCTCTGGACCCGAACTAGGAGCCCTTCTAGGGGACCTCTTCCTTTACCGTTGGGTGAGGTCATAAGAACGGACCTCTTAGGGTACCTACCTCCTCGGACCATCCGATGTCAGGTACCCCAGTGTTTCTCAGCCTGTGCTGACTCGCTGAAGTGGAAGTGAAACTTACTTTTAAGTCTGGAAACAATCGTTTTATTTCATTAATTTTATGTATATAGTCAAGTCAAGTCAGTGAGTCAACACAGGCTCAGAAACGCTGGTGTACTTAACGTCGTGTGGTCCGGAGGGACAGGTAGTGGTTGAGGTCCTCAAGTGAGTTTGAGTACAGGTAGCTCAGTCACTACGGTAGGTCGGTAGAGTAGGAGACAACAGGGGAAGAGGAGGACGGGGGAGGACACATATTTATGTATATATCTGTGATAATTTAATTTTCCATGTCTTCAACTAGATGAAATATGGAAATTTTTTACTGATAATTTACGGAATTTAAATACATAATAGCACCTAATTTGGGCAGACGATGGATTCTAGTTCCGAAGTAGAAAAGTCTACGAATCAAATAAAAGGTAAATAAAGGATAAATGAAAAATTGAGTAATTTTCAGTAAACAATAAAAAATTATGCTGACAGTATAGAGATGGAACGGGAACGGACTGTACTAAAAGGAAGGAAAGGATTGGTTGGGAGTGGGGTGGGCATAGGGTAAAATTTAAAGGACGGGTACCTGCCACCGCAAAAACTTTACAAGGGTAGTAAGGGACAGTACGTATCCCTAGTCCTCTTACAGAACCACGAAATCTGAAAAAAAAAAAAAATTTGAGGGACTCCTTGGGTCATATAATATTTGTTTGACCGAGTCAAGGTCGGGGCTTCCGTGGTTTTTCTTGTTCAAGATTTATTATAGGAGGGCATCCTACGTCGTACAAAAGTCGTACATAGGGGTAGAACCTCTAGTGGTAAAGGTTCTATGTAGATATCGAGGCGTATACGAGACACACATATAATATTGTAACGCGGGGGGGGGCGGGGGGCGACGGCGGGAAGCAGAGGAGAGAGGAGACTCAAATAAAAAAAGAAAAGACGCTCGGAACCCTTGTATAGGTATCCGGGCATCTCACTATGTTGTTTTCGTCTGTGAACTTCATCAGTCCAAAACAGGAACAGTTACTGTACCCTGTTTTACGTGCGCCACCTAATTTTATACAAGTGGGACTGTCTTTAGAAAATTGAACTTCACTTTTTCGGAGGGCAGTCAAGGCTAGCGTTGTTTCCAATGCGACGACGGTCGTTCCCACCGAACGGTTCTTACGGTCGAAGAGTTCGAGACAAGACCTCTATGTAAACAATGAACTCAGAGTCGAAACTCAACCAATATTAGAACAGAACCGTACGAAACAAAGGGCTTATGTAGTCAAAAGTCAAGGAAACCGAAAAAGAGTCCTAAATACTTCTCCCCTCCACCTAAATCGAAAAACAGACCGCTCATCGTTTCGGACAAACTCAAGGGATTAGTTATTAACATTTTATTGAGCTTTAACTAGGTACGGACGACATTTAGGTAGGTACGTAAAGATAATTACAGACAGTAGGATCTCTTCGACATGTTATCTGTAAGGACAGGGGTATAGTGACTTCCACCCCGTACTTGTTCATTGTCCGACGACACATAATTCCCCTACAAGAATTCCACAGGAGTCAAACTATGTTCCGAAAGCCTCGATAAAGGATCTAAACATCACATCTGCAACGTCCCCCAACTTTTTTCAAACACACACACATTGGATCACCTCCCCCGATGAATGATGAACAGGGAGTACATCTGTCTTATCACTGTACTACAACAACGGTCCAATACGGATAGAGTTTTATGTGAAATGTGACTAAACTGTAGTGGAGTCGGAACAGAGTCAACTAGACCTTAAGAATAAAGGGAGGGAAAGAGTAATTCCCCCTCTTCACGACCTACAAGTCAAACTGGTGACGACTATCTGTCCAGACAAGGGACCCGCGTTTCCTACGATCAATCATAAACCTCTCCTCCCGGTGTGGAGGAGGAGGAAGGGTCAAAGGTACTACTCCATCACACAGAGTAACGGTGACACAGTAGCACCTCCAAAATATTTTGGATTCCCAAAATTGACCTGTCCCTCCAGACTAGACTCGAACATAATTACGTCCCTCTCCGAATAAAGTCATTGAATCTTTGTCCCCTCTTTATCAACAGAATTTATTTCAAGTTTTATATGAGACTCACTGAGGTCTTGTTCTGAACGGACAGTGACTAACTTATATAATTGTGCAGATTTCTTTCTTATACAGTTAGAACTAAAAAAAAAGACAGAAATTTCAAAATTTTTCTAATAAATTATAGTACTCTGAACAAATGTTACACGACACGTCATCTTATTTTTAACCGTACGAGAAATAATAAACATATAGACGTTCCTGTCTTTCGAACCATATCCAAACACCAAAAAAAATTAAAATAAAAAGAAAAAGGAATATATACAAAGTTTGTAAAATACAAAATGGACTAACAGAACTGATACAAAATCAAATAAATGAATATATATCGTGTTTATGTATAGAAGTCATTAATGAATCATGAAAAATATATCTCTTCCTTTCTAAATACTCCAAAACATATATCTTCCTTTCTTTACTAAACTTTTCTGTTCACTGAGAAACTCAGGCAGGGCCACGTCGGGACCAGATTGCCAACAGACCGGGACCACCTACGACCGGAGAACACGTCCAGGAATTGTCATCGACAGAATCAAAGTACGGGTCTATGAAAGTCCGGCACTTTACGTAGTTTATTCGGAGACTAAAACTAAACCGAAGGGCACCGGACGTCTTCCGTGAGCAGAACCGCCCTCCAGGACGTACGGAGAAGAACCGTCCACATCAAGAATAAAATTTCACTATTAAACCGGAAACTCAACTAAACCTTCAGAACTTTGAAGCCCCGGATAATCGTTTGCTCCGAAGCTTTACACGTTATGATTCAAGTGTTTTGATCGATTAAGAAGTGACCCCGAAAAACTGTCCACCGCACTTCGACACAAGTCAGTGTCGGGGCTACGGTACACGGTCCAACCCGGAGAGAAGAGGGTCTACAGTAACTTATTTCCCTTGGGCTCTTCGCACGCGAGCCTCCCGTACGGAGAACTGTACCCTCGGACTACGAGTATCACGACGCCGGTAAGGGATTAGGACGAGTCTCGGGCGAGAACCCCAAACTCGAGGAAACAGAGCAGGAAAGAGTCTCTGGTCAGTCGGCACCACATCTACCTCCGCGTCAGTAGAGAACACTAGTGACATTGAAGGACCATCTTGAACTCCTCTACCATCTTTAGGGGGACGGATCGCTGGGGGAAAAGATCCCCCTTCTCGCTCCGGGCCCCGACAGTCCCTGTCTCACTACCTCACTCCTGGTCGTGAATTTAGAGAGAGATCCTACTAAAAGGAGAAGAAGTCACTAGGAAAAAGTCTATCCGAGGGTCCTAACGTCTGGTCTCTCGTTTCTCCAGTCGTTAGAAAGACGTTCGACCCCGACCGACCTTCTTATCTTCGGAGGGACTCCTACCCGTCGGAGAGACGCCGCATTCGGCCCGTGACTCCCGTAAACCCTACCTGTCGAGAACTCGTCCCACTTCACCTGTACACAAAGAGACCACAGTAGTGGAGACGACAGAAAGGAAATATACGACGTCAAAGAGTTGACGGGAAAGATGATACACGCATAGAGGAACGGATTCTCGGAATTCATAGACCCGTCTCTAATTACAATATCGAAGGATCTTTTACTTTGACTACGGAGACGGTAGTAAAGAGAATTTATTACCCCCTTTCCGGGTACCATAAACAGTTAATAGAAGTTCCGGTGACAATACTGATCACTCTATCCCTCATTTACAGGGACTAGAGAAGGACAAGAATGGAACTTTGTTTCTCCGTCCTTACGTCAACAACTTATGTCACTTATTACCAGTACCTATCAGGAGTAACATACTAATGCTCTAATACAACATGAATACACCTTAATCACGTCTCGACAATGTCATTAAATTTTGTATCGAACGGGTAGTGTTGGTTACGGGTAATTAAATCGTTCTCACTCGACGAAGATGAACGAAAACACAAACACACACATACAGTAAACGTAAACGTAAGTCCATAATAAATAAATCTTGGATGACATAAGATCCGTGACCAAATATATGACCCCTATGTAGTTTTGTTTGGTTTGTTACTACGGACGGGATTAACCCAAATATAATTAATCCTTAACAGACTTTGATACAGACTTTTCAATGTCTAATCCCTCTTTCCCTCAATTAGGATTCCCTTATTTTTATAAATTGAAAATAAACTACGAGATTAAGTTGGAGAACTAGAAAAAAAAAAAATTCATTGAATAAGTCCAGTAAAATTGAAAATATAAACTTAACCTCTTTCAAACTATTAACCTACTCTACTGTCTCAAAAACTTTTGTAAGAAAATTTGATATGTTTATGATTTGTGACATGTTTATGACCCAAATTCTAATCCATTTGGACCCAAAGGAGACCGAAGCGGTCTCTTTGTCTTGGTCAACTCCCACACACGCACATGTATGTATACACGGACATGCGTATATTTCTAACTAAATAAAATTCCGCAGTCGAGTACACTACGACCCCTGGTCGTTCAGTTTTTGAGTCTTTTTTTCAGCTACAACCGCCAGACCTCCGTCTTTAAGAAGGAGACACCCTCCTAGAGCCAGAAGAAAGGATTCTTGACGACGACGGGAACACCGAAAGGACCCGTCTTAAAACACCGAACAACCTCGAGGCGGGACACTCGTCGACCCCGATCTCGACCCCCAAGGAGACCAAAGACTCGTACCATCGCAAGGAAAAAACAACTCTGCGGGCTCCACCGTGTCCACTCCCGAGTCCACCGTACATAACCGTGACAGGGAACCAGAGTGGAGGGTCGGTCAAGAGTAATTAGGAACAGAGACTAACCAACAGAGGGGTATTGAAGACTGGGTCACTGACGTCTCTGAACCCAAGAGGGTCGAGATCCACAAAGGACATGTAAGAGACTTTGACACCCCGACCACTTTTCACGATCATGGTACCGGTAGTAGAAGGAGAACTTTACCGTCTCGACACATTATCCTGTATCCACCGTGTCACAGTGAATGAAACTAAGTAACAAACTTATCGTCGGGCATCCGAAACACGCGTAGGAGACACGGACCACGCCACAGTCCTCGGTCTCTTTGTTCTCACTTGTGTCAGAAACGAGAGTTCTTCGAATGTCAACCGACGTTATATCTGGTGGTGAATCTTTTCTTCGATCAATCCGACTGCTGTGGGTACGGACTGACACAGACGGGCTTACAGTAGGACGTAAAGAGGTGAGTGAGAATCGGGGAGTAAATTTAAAGTAGGAAGTAAAGTCTCGGGTCGTATTTACAACAGAAACATTTTCGGAAAGACCAAAGATCGAGTCCTTACTAGTGTCGGAAAGGTATCAAGGTTTTGAAAAACAAGTATCGAAAAAATACTCAACCCACTTGGGATATTAAATAGTAGGTTTGTCTCTTCCACTTTCTTCTGTGGTAATTAATGAAGAAAGTCCTGTCGTACGTATTTGACCCCGCAAGGTCCTTTCGGTCCTACATCCCAGTGGGGTCCATACTGGGACAAACTCATTTCCTACCATACCAGTTCACACACAAGTAAAGGGTAAAATATTACACTTAAGGTAACATGCCAACCCCCTCCGGTTCTCCTTGGTACAGTAACTACGAACGGCCAAGTGTACCCCTAAATAAATGTGAGTCATCCTCGAGTCATCACGAATGACTTATAAGGTAAGAACACGACAACTGCTCTCTACAGTCTTCACCACGTCTGGACGACCTTGGAGGACGTCTAGACAGTCCTCTGCTAAGAACACTTACCCGTCTCCACTCCCGGTCCCTCTGAGTCGACACTTCCCCGAGGAAACCCAACAGGTCATCAGGCGTAGAACCCTATTACAGTTAATCCCCAGAAAGTCCCGACGACACCAGTTGGTCTACCGTTCTGACAAGACAATCCACCTCGTAACTGTTATCCCTTCGAGGACCTTCGTCAGTCCTTCCACCAGCTCGACACCGAACACCCTGTAACACCGTCACCTCTCTCCTTGGGTCGACTCCGTCGACCACTGTCGTAGGACAAGGGTGAACGACACCAACCATAGAAGTCACAAGTAATGTGGACTGAGGAAGGTCCGTCCCACAATTTAACTTTCGTAGACTTTTCCACTATTAGTGAATCATTCCGACGACTTCCAACGTGTCTCATCTCCTGAAGTATTCCAAGAAAGTCTCTGATCCACAGCGACTGTTTAAGAAACTACCTCAGATCTACTGTAATCAAGTACCCGAAAATGTATATTTACTTTGTGAATAACTTTCTCAGGAAAAGTGACCGGTCTCATTCGTCGATAACCATTTTACTTCACTCCGTGACCCACATATTATTATGGCTCAAATAATGGTGTACCAAGATTTTATTTATTGATTACCTATGTAACTGAAGACGAAATATCTACTGAAACCTCTGGAGAAGTCTTGTGAAGTTTCCAGAGGAATTTCTGCATCATAAAACGTAGACAATAGTGACAAGGAATTACGGATCCCCGGTGACAGATGCTTTTCCACCTGTGAATTCTCAGAAAAACACGTATTATTCGTAAACCAAAAGGGTGTCGGACATTAAACATCATCGATCATGATTGAGAACTCGGACCCCATAATGTCGTGAAAAACCGTCTGTGGATACGAGTCGTCTGAGATATACCGTGCTCGACTAACACAAGTGCAGATACTTTCACTTGAAGAGTAGGTAGGTAAATACCGACAGAACTCACCAAAGGAAACACATCAATTTTTAGCGAACCAACCTATGATGGAGGGACCTTCCCTAACAAATTAGGAAAGATGTGAAGGACAGGAAACGGACGAGAATATGTTAGATATCTACTGAATGTTTCGACACTTTAAACGTGGCCGGAGGTAAAGAGATAGTTGACACTTATGTCCACAGTCTCCTTCTCGACACTAGAATCCGACCTCCAAGGGCTCGGACTGGTTCTCAGGGGACAGTTATATCCACGGGTTCACCTGAGTCTAAATGTCCCGTCCTGGACTCATGTACAGAAGACAACCGAGTCGGGAGTAACAGTGGTTGACTACTACCCTACTCTTTTCGTTCCGTAGGAGGAGGAGAATGACAACGAGCCGTCGTCGGGACACTAACCTTGTCGAAACCACAGTCAGGTCACTGTCTTTCCGACAAAGACATATGTCCGTGGCGGTTCCGGAACCACGGACATATGTAAAAATGTGGTGGCACAACGTACTAATATTTTAGACATAACTTGTACAATACTACAGTATTAGAAGGACAAAACACTTCTAAGTTTCTTTGGTAAGAATGGGAAGAGAGAACAGGGAAGGGGGAAGCACGGTGAAGTAAGAATGAACTAGAAACTCTTTTCTCAGTACCGAAATCTCCCTCTTCTGGACTGAAGACTTGCGAAGTTGATTACTCGAAAACGACAAGTCGGTCAGGGGAGTCAAAACAGACCCACAGTCCAAGGAGTTAAGGTTTTAGTTGTACCACAAAAGGAATATCGAAGGAACCGTCCTAGGACAATCGATCACTCATGTGTCAGGGAAACATTTTTACACTGCGATATCCAAAACTAACGGTGTTACCGGTCTACAAATAGGAATTTTACCCAGTAGTTGTTCATAGGATTGTCTGACATCTGTCTTCTATTGAAAGGTCCACCGTGATCACTATTTCTTGGACGGACGGTCACGTCCTCTGGAGTCTCTGTACCCAAGCTAGGGACCCAACCCTTCTAGGAGACCTCTTCTTTTGCTGGTACGTGAGGAGACAACAACGGACCTCTTAGGGTGCGTGTCTCCTCGGACCACCCGATGTCAGGTAACCTAACTTCTCTCAGTCTGGGGGACTTCGTTGAATCGTGTCTGTCATTTAAGAGGCTCGTGACTGCGCAAGTGTAGCGGAGAACGATTTGAGAAGAGAAAAGACGGGGTGGGACACTCCGACCGTCAAACTAGGATCCAAGTAAGGGCCCTTTGCCCGGAACAAAGGGGGCGTCACCCACAGAGTACCACCTCTGGGTGGTCAGTCATTCGTGTACCTTGAAGAGGAACCGGAACAGTCGCCGAATTAAGGTTAGTGCAACAATTTTGTAATAAAGTGATGAAGACAAAAAGGATTAATAGTACGTCTATTTGTCACCCCTAGTACTGTAATCTTATTCACTCACGGAGTACCAAAAACGGAGTCTTCCTCTTTGAGAACGACGGAAAAGTGGGGGCACTCGTCGCGTCGTCATTATTTACTCGTTCAGGTCTCCTGAAATACTATCTATCAATTACCACGACGTGGCGTCGGTTGTCCGGACAAAGGTGTCGTAGACAGTGGTAAGTCTCAGTAATCGTATGGAAATTACCAAAGAAAAGTTTTATTAAAGATGGTCCCGTAAATCTTATGTAGTTCCTTTTTATAACTCAACATCTTTACTCCTTAAAATTTACATCTGTTTACCAAAAGTAAGAGCGTCTACACTAAAACTATTTTAACTCTTCGGTGTATCGTTGTATGACATGCCAGAATTGTGTTAACTGTCATGAATTACATGACGGACCCTTAATTGAAAAAGTCTGTAAAATCTTGTCAATTAATTCTTTTTTAAGTAATTTATTTCGAATTAACTTTTTTACCATCTCAAAGAATCGTGCCAACTGGGGTGGTCTCCGGAAGGGGACCACACACAAACCTGACAGGTGACCAACGGAAGGTGTGAGACAAAACGTTAGTTAGTACCTTAGTTACGAAAAGAGTAAAATATTCTACTTTTTACAGAACAGTCCATATTCAGTAAAAATGTATTATAACCATTTATGATCCGAACAAATAAATAAACCGAAACTCCCCCTTTAGAAGTCTCTTCCTTTAATTCGGTAGAAAAAGGACTTTACAGTTCCCGTCCACTCTTCTCTAGAAATAATCTAAAATTTTATACTTACGTAAATGTTACTGTATACAGAAATTTTTTGTTAATGAAAGAAATGAAAAATTTACACTTTCGGTCACATATAAAATCCTACACATGGAACGAAATACTTATTATAAAGGAATATAAATATTTCACGTAGACGAAATCTAGACAAACGTATGAAAAAAGTAAGAAAAAAATTTTTCATGAAAAGGTATAATTTTACAGATGTTCTCCTGACACTTCAGTGTCCCACACATAATGGGGTAAAGGGTTTTGGTGAAACTCTTGGAGACTCTCCTTTACCTGTGAAGGGACCACCGAGTCTCAGAAAGGGGACACCGAATCAACTATTTCTTAGACGGACGTTACGCCCTCTGGACCCAAGTCAGGGACCCAACGCTTCTAGGGGACCTCTTCCCTTTCCGACGGATGAGATCATAGAACCGGACCTCTTAAGATACCGAACATATCAGGTTCCCCAACGTCTCAGCCTGTGCTGACTCACCGAAAGTGAAGCGACACCGAGTTAGTCATTTCTTAGACGGATGTTGCATTCTCTGGGCTCAAGATAGGGACCCAACCCTTTACCGTCACGTGAGGTCAAAAGAACGGACCTCTTAAGGTACCTGTCTCTTCGGACCGTCCGATGCCCGGTACCATAACGTCCTCAACTTTTGTTGAATCGTTGTTTTGGTGGTGGTGGTCTTCTCCTTTAACCTATACCAGGTCAAATATGTCCACTGTCAACCTTACTGGTCCCGAAGACTGAACACAAAAGATTCGAGAAAAGAACTTATAACAAAACCGATAAGACATGAGAAGACCTTACTAAAAATATAGGAGTGACTATGTCTTTAAAGGTGTGTAGTCAAAATTGTGGAAAAATCCTTTTTGGAACAAAAAAAGTCATAGGAAAAAACCACGAGTCTTTAGTCTCTCAAACTAAAAAAATTTTCCAGAATCCTGTAGACTAATTGAGATCTTAGACTCCAAAAATTTTTAAATAAAGTTGATAACTGTGACATACTTCAGTAAATAAGAGTAACAACGACTAATAAAAATTTAAATCTCAGTCAACTGACTTAACCTTTTTCTATAAGTAAAGACTCATGTAAAGTATATAAAAACGTAAGACATTGTTGACGACAAGATAATCCTATACCTGAGTAATTTTCTACCTCCAACGTCCCAAAAAAAAATTTTAGGAAAAAAATTTTTTTTAAAATTGCCCTTCGATTAATGAAATGTTATAACATCACCAAAACGGTTTGTAGGTGTACCTAGTCGGTACCCACACGTACACAAGGGGTAAGACTGGGAGGGAGGGTGGAGGTACGGGTAGGGCAGAGAGTCCCAGTAGGGTCACGTGGTCGGGACTCGTGGGACGGAGTACGTAGCTTGGACCTGACCGCTAGATAAAGTGTATACAATTATATGTACAAAGTTACGATAAGAGAGTTTAGTAGGGTGGGAGCGGAAGAGGGTGTCTCAGGTTGTCAGACAAGAAATGTAGACACAGAGAAAACGACAGAACGTATAGCCCAGTAACAATGGTAGTAAGATTTAAGGCATATATACACAATTAAAAATTTCAAAAATAGTCATAAACACATACCAATCAAGAATAGGTATCCCACGTCCTTTCGACTAAAAGTGTAAGAACAAAGTCTGTTGTCCTGTCTTATCCCCCTCTTCCCTCTATCCCTACATAGGAAAGAGAAAATCCTACTCAGGACCGAAGGGTCCACCGCAATCACCGTTTCTTAGACGGACGGTCACATCCTCTACGTTTTCTGTACTCAAACTACGAACCCAACCCTTCTCAGAGACCTCTTCCTTTACCGTTGGGTGAGGTCATAAGAACGGACCCTTTAGGGTACCTGTCTCCTCGGACCACCCGCTCAGGGGGTCAGCAGCTTCTCAGTCTACTTCGACTCGTGTGCACGGGAGAACGTGACCTTCCATCGTGAACGGTGGAGAGGGACGTCAGAGAACCAGTGTGGAACCAATGGACAGGTGTGGACCGTGGTTCCCTCCGATCCCTCGCACAAAAAGGGAGGGAGATCCTACTATTACTCGATTTGTAGTCTCGGGAATAATGTCTATTTCCACTCTACCTATAATGCTCCCCAATATCTAGACGGGTTTAACGTACCAAAAGGTTTCGTCATCAACTCGAAAGACTACGTTTCAGTTAAATTTTTTATAAATCTATAAATTGTAAAGAACTGTTGAGGAAACGTTAATATTTACTATAACTGAAAAACTAATATATATAAGTAAACTTTTGTGGTTTAAGATAAGAAAGGGACTATAACACCACTATTTTTCAACAGTCATTTTAGACCTTAGAAATTTATTTAAAACTTTTCCCCACTACCTGGTTTACCTTAGGATTAATGAACTAAAGTTGTGTAAAGAGAAAGTAAACTTAGAAAGTTCTCTTTTCACTTTTCGTTGTAATAGGAAGTCTTTTGAGAGAGAGTCGTAGATTCGTCGGCAAAAATTAATGTCTTTTACAGCAGTTTTAGACAAAACGGTAAAATTTCGAAATCGACACTTTTTCAGTTAACAGTCAACACATTACCTCCTTTTTTTAGAATGTGACTTTTCGGTAAACACATAATACAACTCACCTGTGTATACAATAAACTTGTAATCACCGACTAAAAAGTATCTTTTAAAAAGAAGAACTTAAACAATAGTAACCAGTGTATTTGTGTCTTCTCAGAGAAAACGGTTGGTTAGGTACGGACATCTTTATACTGATATTAATCTTGACAAGTTTTCACTTGGTTTTAGTACGTACTTCAAGAAGGAAGATTTCCCCAGAGGAACCTTTCGGTAACGCAAATAAAAGAATCTTTACGAAAGAGGTTCAGGGAGAAGGAGAGAGAAAGGAGGGAAGAAAAAAAAGAAAGTTCTTAACGGAAACTTTCGTATAAAGAAACGTATAGGAGGCTTTATACTTAGAAGTAGTCAACTCTTATCTAGACTAAAAAACTATTGTCAGTCATCAGTAAACCTCAGTTCCGACCGCCCACTACTTTGACATTATTGTAAAAGTGAATCTATGTTCCTCACTGATGTTTCATTACTCTGGCTAAGATAACTGAACAACCTTCCGACTGGCTTTTCCTTCAAGGTTTTATCCTTGAGAGCCAGACTACGAATACAACCAATTTTTACGTAGAATAACAGACCATTACTATAATTACTTCACACGCATACTAAATAAGTCAGTAATTAAAGATATAAATGGGGATTGAGAAGAGGTCCCCGACACAAAGTACAGACGGACACCCTAGTAACAGTGCCAAAATAAAATTACTACTGTCAGGAAAGTCTCAAACATGAAGATAGACATACAGTATAAACTTCATATCATTAACTTAACTGTATATGTCCTCCTTTAGTTTGAAATGAATCACAAATTAATATATTTACCCGATGGACTACAAAAAAAGAAAACCTCAAATTGTAAACTTTTAACCATCATTCTAAAAATACGAAGGGAATTTCTGGTAGTAGTACATCTAGGTATAATAGTTTACGTTACTATAATAATATTAAAGAAGTTTATTTATCATATAAATCGTGTGACAGTTGAATGTAACGAACTGTTGACATTGAATGTTTTCATTTAACTCCACAAGTCGTTAAGGTGATTTGTAAACTCAGAAAGACATAGACAATTTATATTTCGAATTACTATAAATAATCTGAAATTTATTAGACACTAAGAGTAAAACTAAAGAAAACTTGAATTCGTCATAGAGTAAAAAAAAATTCCGATATTAAATCTTTCAAAGACAAAATGTAAGAATGACAGTAATCTCAAAAACAAAAGAAAGGGGTTTGAAGAACACATTTCAAAATTTTCTTCCCTTCACGATGACTTAAACGAAACCTTCTTCCGTCTGTCCGTCCTTTCTTTCTTTTATTTAATCATGTTTTCGATTTTTTCCGTACGAATCTATAATTCTTCATGGAAAATAAAGACCAATAAACACGATGTACCAAATAAAATAAAAACTACTTATTTCAATTACGGAAACTGATAGTATTATGTACCATTCAAATTTCGTGAACATGACTAATCGGTATGTATATTCTTTCATTAGAATGATCCTATAAGAAAACAGATGAATGAAATTTTTTCGTATAAAATGTATTTTCGTTGTTAAAAGTAATTTAAAAGATTATAACATTGTCTTACCATACAGAATATTTATTTATTTATGAGTAATGAAGCACAAGACTCTTCCGTATTTTCAATACGAACAAGTCGTCGTTCTTACGACTAAGTCCTTGAAAAAACCATTTTGTCTGCTAACACTTTTGAGTCACCGAATCATTTTCAAAATCTACCATATTTTCAATGACACCTAAACTTACAATTTTTTTCGTTTACTATATATCTTAAACCTATAAGAGTGATTTCTATAATGTGACCCTTAAACAAGTAACTAAGTAGACAAGTAAACTACTATACAGATAGTCCGACATGAGTCATTGTCTCTACCTTCAAACGTAATTTTATCTGAAGACAGGGAACCCTTGAGTCAGACTTTATATGGTCAAAAGTGAGACGAAAATATAAATATTTTATCCTTATATTCTGATTAACAAAACATAGTTTTTTAAGGACCCCAATTTAGAATCACTGGTCATTGTTTTTGTCTAACTTATAAACAGTAAGAGTTAACTCACTTCGGGGTTTACTGTACTCTCAGGTCACAGTTGTACCAAATCGGAGAGTCGGTATGATTATGTCAGTGTCCTTCTCTAGATTCACTACAAGGTCGGGATCCCGAGATTTTACCTTGTCAAAAATAAGATGTCCATCACCCGGTCCGTGACAAAAAGTGGTCTAGTCCATGTAAGTTTCCATAACTCTACGAGAACTTACAGAGTACAAGAGAAGGTTTTACCCCCCCCCCCCTCCCCGCTTTCCGGTTAATTTCTAAAATTTAATAAGGGGAGACCAATTGACTAGTAAAGGATAGTTCTGGTTTAAATCATTAGTAGTTGAACTAAATTTTTTTTTACAACTTACATTATTATTACATAGATCAAAAATCAAGTCAAATATAAATAATTTACCCACAAACCTATCACACACGGACGTCTACCAAGACAAATAGTAAAAGATATTTTTACAAATATACTGGAAACATTTAAACGGGAGACTTCTAATACGGTCACAAATAATCATATTAACGATTGACTACAAAGAACCACGTCTAACACCACCACAAAAGTTTGTCAAGTCTTTTAGAATACGTGCGAAAAACACACATAGTACGGTCACCATACGTAAAATCAACTAGAACTCATAAATAAATTCATCTAACGGAAAAATTTTCCAAGAATATTTTGTTTTAAGATAATTACACTCAACTCAAACATATTTACTCTCAATGTGTTTACAAACGAATGAGAAATATAATTACAATAGAAAAGTCGAACGAAAAACAACATAAACCACCCCCCAAGAAAGGGGAAAAGAGTGAAAGATATGTAGTAAAAATTTTCATTTCAGTGAACTCTAATAAATTAGTGTATCCTCAGTGAAATTGAACATCATTTCTTGTCTTTTAGTAAAATTACGAACCGTTCGGTAACAACCCACACACAAACACACAAATCTCCACCCATAGTCAAGTCAAGTCAACGAGTCGGCACAGACTGAGACGATGGGATACCTGACGTCGTGCGGTTCGAAGGGACAGGGTAGTGGTTGAGGATCTCGAACGACTTTGAGTACAAGTAACTCAACCACTACGGTAGATTGGTAGAGTAGGAGACAACAGGTGAAGAGGATGGAAGTTAGAAAGTTTTGTAGTCCCAGGAAAGGTCACTCAGTTGAGAAGTGTATTCCACTGGTTTCATGACCTCGAAGTCGAAATCGTAGTAAGGAAGGTTTCTTTAGGGTCCCGACTAGAGGAAGTCTTACCTGACCAACCTAGAGGAATGTCAGTTACCCTGAGAGTTCTCAGAAGAGGTTGTGGTGTCAAGTTTTCGTAGTTAAGAAATGGTGAGTCGAAAGAAGTGTCAGGTTGAGAGTGTAGGTATGTACTGGTGTCCTTTTTGGTATCAGAACTGATCTGTCTGGAAACAACCGTTTCACTCCAGAGACGAAAACTTATACGATAGATCCAACCAGTATTGAAAAGAAGGTTCCTCATTCGCAGAAAATTAAAGTACCGACGTTAGTGGTAGACGTCACTAAAACCTAGGGGGTTTTAATTAAGACAGTGACAAAGGTGACAAAGGGGTAGACAAAGGGTACTTCACTACCCTGGTCTACGGTACTAGAAGTAAAAGACTTACAACTCGAAATTCGGTTGAAAAAGTGAGAGACGAAAGTGGAAGTAGTTCTCCGAGAAATCAAGAAGTGAAAGACGGTATTCCCACCACAGTAGACGTATAGACTCCAATAATTATAAAGAGGACCGTTAGAACTAAGGTCGAACACGAAGTAGGTCTGGTTGCAAAGAGTACTACATAAGGTGTACATTCAATTTATTCGTCCCATTGTTATATGTCGGAACTGCATGAGGAAAGGAATAAACCTTGGTCAGACAACAAGGTACAGGTCAAGACAATGAAGAACTGGACGTATGTCTAAAGAGTTCTAAATAAACTTATCCAAATAAAGATGAAAAACACAAAAGTTTAAAAATTGTTACCGTAAAAATGTGTCAGAAAATATACGATCTAAAAAGATCTTTCAAAACGGTCCCAAACAAAAAATCTATTTACTAAATAGGTAAGAGGAATCTCCATAGAACAAAAAAAAAAAAAATTATGGTTAAAGACTACATGTTAATTCCGACAAAGACCATGAACTTAAGACATCTAAATGTGAATTTTTTTTTTTCAAACAGTCCCGTTAAGGGATCACTAACGATAATTAAAAGTTTTAAAGAATTGACTATATTATAGTATACATTATATATCGTATTATTGTAGGTAAGAAGTTTTACTTGTACTCAAAGAAAAACAATTCGTAAACTTGTGAGTTGGGAAACCAATAAACACGTAACGTCACGGAAATATGTCATAAACCTTACATACACATTTATCTTTAAAAACACGAAGATACTAATGAAATTTATGGTCCATCAAATAAGAAATTTCGTAGATAAGTACGAATATATAATGGCAAAGAGGAATAGAGTAACAAACAAACTCAGGGAAAGAGAGATAAACGAAAGTTTAGGAAATAATGAGAACGTATTAACCAACGAAACATTGGGAACGTCGGTTAGTCTACGGATCATCAACTATCGTGTACATTCCACCTAAAACGATAATTATTTATTGGACTCACACAATAAATAACTTCAGCTGGATACCTGAAGTAAATCTAATGAGAAGGACAAAAGTAATACTGGTTTCTCTTAATGTACAAACGAAAAAGTCTCCTGCAAATACAGTATACAAAGAGAAAGAAGTACAAAATACCTACAACAGTATATCATAAAAGTTCAGATATGATGACCAGACCTAGGATAGTAGACAAATCAAGAAGTCACATAAAGTATATCTATAGTAGAAAATTATTCTTTTTTGTGTCCTCTATGACAGATTTTTAAGAATGTTACATATTTCCGTGTCCAAGTCACTCCACTTTAATATCACCCAAGAAGTCATAAAAGTCTTTAAACGTTAATAATTGGGACTCTCATTAAAAAAAAAAAGAATTGCACATCAACCATCCCTTTACAAATCATTTAACTACGAAGACAGTTTTCAGATCTACTCATCCTAGGTCCGAGAAAGACCTACACGGCAATTCTTGGGACGTTGAAAATGATTGACATTTTTTTCCTTAGATAAAATATGAGGTAATTTGACAATGTGTAGTATTTATTAAATATAGTCCGAATAAGGGTAGACATAGTTCATACTATTTGATCAGTGACATTTCTCAAAAATTTTACTTATATTGTCATAAGGAAAGAAGAGGACGTAAAGGGGAGAGGGTCAGAGAGAGGAGTAACCTTTCTTGACATGCTAGAACTCACCAGGGTCGGTCCCGATTTTGACACTAGTCCTAGGTGAGTCCTGTAAAGTCCTTCAGTCCACTGAGTCCCACGAGGGGACGAGTGACTTATGCATATTGAAACCGGTGTCAGTCAGAAGGACGAAGAGTCAAAGGAAGAGAAAGTCGGGTTGTATCCGTGAAGGTCCCTAAATAACTCTTAAGTCTCTATACACTTTCACGAAACATTTGACACACTTGAGACATTTTACCTGGTATTTTTCTTCCGACGTCATTCACTGTACTTCCAACGAGGTAACACAGCATGACCAACACGGGGGTACCTGACATCGGACGGTCCGAGGAGACAGGTACCGTGAGAGGTCCGTTCTTATGACCTCACCCATCTGTAAAAGAAGAGGTCCCCTAGAAGGGATGGGTCCCTAGCTTGGGTACTGAGGACGCAACCGTCCATCTAAGAAATAATGACTCGGTGGTTCCTTCGGGTAATTCCTCTTATCTTCTATTCTTTATTCCTCCAATACCAACTTCTGTACCCTACAGTTTAAGTTTAGACAGTCACCTTACCTCGGACGTCAGGACGTCGGATCCTCATCGAGATTACCACTCACCGACTACCAGAATCTCCCATACAAAACTTCTCCTATTCCGTTCGGCATCAACTCTCGACTTCACACCAGTACGACCCGTCGTCCCTTTCAGAGCCATCTCGCGTCACCTCCGTCTTCGACGTCGGTACGGCCCCTGATCGGAACGTGCTTCCGAGACTCTTTACGCCATGGAACAAAATTTAAGTCAGAAGGTCTTACTGAACTTAGACTCTTAACCACGGAGTTCGTCCCTTGAATCGGTGACGAAGACAATCTATATCAGTGAGACAAACTGTTGTCTCAAGTTTCTTGACGACGGGACGGTATCGGAAAGACCATATAAACTTGTACGTCTAGGGTTAGGACTCGTCAATTCATAGTACATTCTTACCTATTCTTGTTCGTTCGGAATTTCATTCCGTGGTCATTCTAACCCTTGGTCGTCCACATTTATTAAACTCTTCGGTAGCTCTTTCACCGAAGAAACCAATACGACCTTGAACCTAGAACCCACACTCTAGATTCCCCAGATTCTAAAGGGGACGAGAGAAGATGATCTTTACCTTTGACTGTCCCACTTATTTCGTCATGGAGTCAAGGTAAAGACTCATTATTCTTGTTATCATGGTAAAAGAAAAGAGGAATACGGGGGTAAGGATTGAAATGACTGTAGGTAACTTCTATAAAGAATTGGTGAAACCAATAAGACGGTAGAGGGGTCACTAGGAACCTTCTATGTCGTCTGAGAACATACACACACACATACACGGTTTAGCGAAGTCAACATAGGTTGAGAATCGCTGGGATATCTGATGTCGAACGGTCTGAGGAGACAGACACCCTAAGACGTCCGTTCCTATGACCTCACCTAATGGTACAGGACGAGGTCCCCTAGAAGGGCTGGGTCCCTAGCTTGGGTACAGAGAATGCAGAGGACGTAACCTTCTACCCAATAAATGATGATCGCGGTGGACCCTTCGGACGTCGCTTGAGAATTCGACTTCATTCTTTACCTTAGACACTGTAATCTCCACAGTTATAATTAACACCCTCTTTACTGACGATTTTTTGTAGCTTCCTCCTTTGTTTTATATTTGTTACCCCTACCATAATTTAATGAGGTCACTACTCATAAGGATTATTACCAGAACTAAGTAGACATTTTGTTTTGAGATTTGAGTTGTCGTAACAGTGATACGAAAGGTAAGCCAACGGATATTTCCTTTGCCTCTTTATTTTATGAGTCTCCTTTCTCAAAAGAATGTCTACCGGTATCTACATTAGTCCCTAAATCCTACGTACTTCTCTATTCGGAGTCAATACATCTTTTACGTGAATGCACCTCGTCAAATAAAGGGTCCCTGCGGTCTCTTAACTCAATGTGGATTTTATAACTGGGCAGATTCTGTGTACGCATGTACAGAGCAAAGTTACTCGACTCTCCACAATTTACCAAACTTTTGACATTAATTTATCGACTTTAACACGACGTTTTAGTGATAGTCGTAGAGGAATAACATCATAAAGTCACTATTCACGATTTTAAATTAGGCTCATCGACACTGATTAGATCAGAAATAAACATTGTGTAAGTTTAATTCTCCACACACAAGAACAAGTACATGAAAGAGTAATCGTGATTATAACGATTACCCTCACTGCTTACATGATGCAAAAACGGATAGTGTGGAAAATCTATCGATCGAGGAATCTCTTCCGTTAAAGGGTACACTATGTAAATGCCTCGAACACAAATTATCAAATGAGTTTTCTATTATATAGGTACCCCTGACAAATAATCAACTACCTGAGACCCCTTTTCTCAAACTTAATTAGTTAAACTTGGTATCTCCTTTAATACTACCGTTAATTATATTTACTCTTATAATATGTGAGTAAACAAGGATATCTAGAAAGTCCGAGAAAAAAGGAGAATGAACAATTGCTCTAAAGTTCCAAAAAAAGGGGTCTAAGAACCGAAACTACGAACTCACCGGGTAGAAATAAGGAGAGGAGGTTTAGGAGGACCAACAAGTTTCCTGAGGAATTACAAGTTCTCTCACTGACTTGTCAAGAAACAAAATTTTGCTACACTTCGGTAGAAGAAAAGCACTTATGAGTCATTCCCGATGATACAAACCAAAAACATAAGAGAGGTTGGTGGAATCGTTTATGAGACCCTAACCAACTAACCTAAAAATCACACTCTATAGGTCTCACCCTAGAGAAGTCCCTTACAAACGACGATGGGCCCCAGACGTCGAGGGTACTGTGTGAGAGGAGAGAGAGAGTGTGTGTGTGTGTGTGAGAATTTTAAATAAGGGGAGGGGGTGAGGTATGGGTAATACTTGTCACCAACGGTGTGTCTGCATGTGTGCGTGTATGTGAGGGAGGAGGTGAAGAGAGTAAGTGCGAGCAACGGGGGGAGTGTGTGGGGCACTTTGTCATCGGTCCGATGAAGAGCCCCGAGGAAGACAGAAGAGGAGTCCCGAGTCTCTAGACTTAAAAGACGGACCTCTCGGAAGAGGTCTGTGAGTGACCCCTGTGTTCACACTCGTCTGTCTCCTCCTCGGGACAGTAAGACCGGACATCCGTATCGAAGGACCATAAGGACAAAGACCAGTTGTCTAAGAGACGAAAGGAATCTCTGTCACAATTTTTCTCACGAATCCAATGGATCCCGTAAAAGTTCCGACATGTCAAGTCGACATAATACTTAAGTCATCGCCGAACAGATCTGTGGAAACCCTGGATTCTGTAACTAAAGGGTTTTGGTTTAAGGCTTACTGGAAACCCTTGTCGGGTAAAGGTTTAACACATGCCAGATATAAAGACTGAGTCTAATAAATGAGTTCAGACTCCACATCGTCTCTTTCTTTCTTTTACAATCCTAATTCTTTACTCCTACTTAGGAACGAGAATCATTAAAATATAAGAACCACACTCGGGTTTATAAAGACGGCCAATTTGTCTCTACTATTTATCTGTGTCATTGAATAAAGGGTCCTGTAAAATCCTCTATTACATGTAAGTCCACAGACATTGAACTATCCTTCCTTACATTTGTTTTCCATGTTGATAAATTATCAACCTTTGTATCTTTTGTCGATATAAACCGTCTAGAGGTTTTATATTTAAAATTTAACGACTCCTTAAACGATTCTGAAAAAAAATGAAGACGGCGGAATATTGTAGTGACAATATAATAAAAATTATGTCCAAAAATTACTCAATTAAAAGAATTATCGTTATCCAACATCCACTTTGTGGAATGTCATTGTTTTATGAACCTATTCCGTTACAGGAAACTATCTGTTTTCCAATCAGTCAGAGATATACATTGTGTCAAGTCTTTATCGCCGGTGGTATAATTTAGAATTAGTCATTGTTACAAGCGATTAATGTCTTCGACCAAGTATACAACCCATTTAGCAAACATTTGCAACCTAAAACAAGTGACTGCATCGCATAACGGTCGGTGTCTTATTCGTATTCCAAACGATTTTCGAAAGTAGTTATCGAATTTCATCCGTGACGACGGATTATAAAGTCAGTCACACCTTTTCGTCCATTACTGTAATACTTATGCAAATATTACGTCCGGTTAAAGAAGATTTTACGTACATTCATAATGAAATGGTCCTGAGAGACTTTATACTAAATAAATTACGTAAAGTCGGGGGTATTATAATTCTATATTAACTCTACTCTTCATTTTTTTTTTCTAACGTACGTCAGTCATACCATACACTTAGTATCTGATTTAACGAACATTAAAGTTTCCGTGAATTTCCTTAACACTTTAAATATATTACGTAAGAATATAAACCTTTTCCAATATTCTTGTTATCAGGTCAATAAAACCATAAAGTCAGGATTTCAATCCTGAGAGACTTAAAGATAATTCGTAAAGTCTATCGGTATCTCACTCGTCTAGTTTTAGAAAAGACACAGGTCAAGAGTAATTTATTAAAAACACTCAGAAAGGATATTTGGAGAATATAAATCGGTTCGTCAACTCGTCGTATATTAAAGATACTTCCGGTATTAGATCAAAAATGGTTGATATACTGGCCTACTTACTGTTGTTGCATTTACAACGGTTGTGCAAATTTTCCCTAAGTCAATTTACCATGAACCTCAAAACTACTAATAACGAAACTTTTCTGACTTTTAGTGTCCAGAACCGAAATATCAAATTAATGAACGGATTGTTAACGATCACTAAGTGACTTAGTGTTCCGAAGGTTTGTTTACTCTAGTCATTGACGACGGTACGGACTTGTTGAGGTTAAAAGAACTGTTACCGATGGTTTGACACAAATCGGATTATATTTGACAATCAGATTGTCGTTCGTTATCCCTAAAGTTCGTACGGTAACTACTCTTCGGTCGTCTAACTCGCGAAATGGTCGTCACTGTGAACACAGTTCGTATTGAACTCACATAAAATAGTTCTGGTCAACCTCTTCGTTTATATCATTAATAGGTGTAGGACAAAACTATGACCTAAACCATTATTGCTCGTGACAGGTATTCTTGTGTCTTACACAAACTTATTTTGATCCTTTGTCCCGTTCGACTTCCAGGAGGTATGAAGACGTAAAAAACCCGACCTCAGTCTTGGTGACCACCGTGGAATTTTCTTCTGGTGCGACATCCGCCTCTAGGTCCACAGGACCACCCTTCCAAATTAAACACGGAAATAACCGGACACGGCGAAAGAAGTGACACAGAATTACAACACCGTAAAGGTACTTATGCAGTAAGGAGGTAGAACGGGAAATCGCTACCGTCTTAGAAATAAAGTTTACCTAAAGAGGTCTCAATCTACTCAAGGAGTCAAAAATAAATACATCGACGGTGTCAAAAACGAGTGTGTTCTTAATGGAATGAGGAGAAGAAATCATAATATGGTACCTTTATTGCCTCTTCTTTGTCCAGTCAGACGTAAATTCGTCACCGTTATCGTGGGTGATATATCAGTCGTTTTTGTTCTGGTCCTCGACTGACACCGAGTCTAGCACTCGAGGAATAACGATTTAATTCTGAATTTAACTTCTTTCATCCCTTTTGGTGATGGTAAGTCCATACTGGATTTAGTTTAGGGAATACTAATATGTCACCTTCACTCTTTATCTAAATTCCCGGATCTAGACTATCTATCTCACGGACTACTTGATATCTTACTCCAACCACTGTAACATGTCCTCTGTCCCCAGTTCTGGTAGGGGTACCTTTTCTTTACGTTTCTTCGTTTTACCGACAGACCCCTCCGGAATGTTTATCGACACTTTTCTTCTCTTCGCTTTTCGTTTCCTCTTTCCTTTCTATATTCGTAGACTTACGTCTCAAGGTTGTTTATCGTTCTTCTCTATTCTTTCGGAAGGAGTCACTAGTAACGTTTCTTTATCTCCTTTTCTTGTCTTACCCTTTCTGATCTCTAGAGAAGTTCTTTGCATCTCTATGGTTCCCTTGTAAAGTACGTTTCTACCCGAGCTATTTCCTGTCTTTACCATACCTGGATTGTCTTCATCTTCTATAATTCTTCTCCACCTTTCTTATGTGTCTTCTTTACATGTTTTTTCTAGAAGTACTGGGTCTATTAGTGCTACTACACTAGTGAGTGGATCTCGATCTGTAGGACCTTACACTTCAGTCCACCCGGAATCTTTCGTAGTAATGTTTGTTTCGATCACCTCCACTATCTTAAGGTCAACTCGATAAAGTTTAGGACTTTCTACTACGACACTTTCACGACGTGAGTTACACGGTCGTTTAAACCTTTTGAGTCGTCACCGGTGTCCTGACCTTTTCCAGGCAAAAGTAAGGTTGGGGTTTCTTTCCGTCACGGTTTCTTACGAGTTTGATAGCGTGTTAACGTGAGTAGAGTGTGCGATCATTTCATTACGAGTTTTAAGAGGTTCGGTCCGAAGTCGTTATGCACTCGTTACTTGAAGGTCTACAAGTTCGACCAAAATCTTTTCCGTCTCCTTGGTCTTTAGTTTAACGGTTGAAGGCGACTTAGTAGTTTTTTTGTTCTCGTAAGGTCTTTTTGTAGATAAAGACGAAATAACTGATACGGTTTCGGAAACTGACACACTTAGTGTTATTTAAAACCTTTTAAGACTTTCTCTACCCTTATGGTCTGGTGGACTGGACGGAGAACTCTTTGGACATATGTCCAGTCCTTTGTTGTCAATCTTGACCTGTACCTTGTTGTCTGACCAAGGTTTATCCTTTTCCTCATGTAGTTCCGACATATAACAGTGGGACGAATAAATTGAAGATACGTCTCATGTAGTACTCTTTGTAACCCGACCTTCTTCGTGTTCGACCTTAGTTCTAACGGCCCTCTTTATAGTCATTGGAGTCTATTCGTCTACTGTGGTGGGAATACCGTCTTTCATTTCTCCTTGATTTTTCGGAGAACTACTTTCACTTTCTCCTCTCACTTTTTCAACCGGATTTCGAGTTGTAAGTCTTTTACTTCTAGTACCGTAGACCAGGGTAGTGAAGTACCCTTTATATACCCCTTTGTCACCTTTGTCATAGTCTGAAATAAAAAACCCCGAGGTTTTAGTGACGTCTATCACTGACGTCGGTACTTTAATTTTCTGCGAATGAGGAACCTTCTTTTCAATACTGGTTGGATCTATCGTATAAGTTTTCGTCTCTGTAATGAAACGGTTGTCTCAAGACAGATCAGTTCCGATACCAAAAAGGACACCAGTACATACGTACACTCTCAACCTGACACTTCTTTCGACTCGTGGCTTCTTAACTACGAAAACTTTACACCACAACCTCTTCTGAGAACTCTCAGGGAACCTAACGTTCCTCTAGGTTGGTCAGGTAAAATTGCCTCTAGTCGGGACCCAAAAGAAACCTGCCTTACTACGATTTCTACTTTGAGGTCATGAAACCCGTGGAGTACCCTTCTCAACTGAGTAACCTTTTCTGCGACTACGACCCTCCCTAACCCCCGTCCTCCTTTTCCCCTGATGTCTCATACCGTAGTGACTGAGCTACCTGCACTCAAACTCACTTGAGGCCCACTACCACTACCTGTCCCTCAGGACCGCACGACGCTAAGTACCCCAGACTTTCTCAGCCTGTACTGACTCGGTGACTTGACTTGACTTATCGCGGGTGACAGAATTGACCCACGAATGAACGGTCTCTCACACGGTTCTTCAGGTGTATGTAGTATAATTTAACAACGTCGTAATCCACCACTATAATTATAGGGATACTATCCTTATTACCTCCGAATCTCTTTAATTTTTTAAATGGGTCTCAGTGAGTCATCTGTCAAACCGAAGTCTGTGTAAGAGATCCGATGACGTGGTATGGTGGAGAAATCACATTTATACTCGACAATGAAATTTACACCTGTACTGAATAAGTGCACTCTGTGACATTCTTTATTACGAGGAAGAGTTGTATCTACCCATAAAATTTTCAAAATAAAGTCACTACTGGGTGTAATTACGGAAAACGTAATACTGCACCACATGTGTGTATACAATTAACTTTGTATTTATTATGGCGAACACCAAGTAGGATGATAAAAGGCGAAAGTATAAAACACAAAAATGACAAAAGTAAAAAGTTTTACGAGTAACACTGTATGGTTCTACTAAAGTGTCAGGCGACTATCCATCGTCGGCTGTCAAACTTTTAGTACCTCTTGGTCAAGACCGGAACCCCCAAGTACGACCAGCCACCTTAGACACAAGACGACCAAACTGAGAACGATTCTACGACGGAGTCCTTGAATGTGAAGATTAAAACAATGAAAAGATTAAAACACTCTGGAGTTCATCAAAACGGTCATCCGTAAACATTCACTAACTTAAGACACCTACCTAATTATGGAAAGGACTCCGAGTCTCTCAAAGAGGAAACGGTAAAATAGTACCAAGAAACCCCCAGGGTACCTCAATCTACTATCCCAAACTGAGGTTTAAACTGGAAGGTCTCCGGCAGAAGGAAAGGAAGACGTCCCGTTCGCCCAAGTAATACGGTCAACTTCCGGTCACTTCCTCTTCGTCGAAGAGAGGGGTCGGGAGAGAAGGCAAAACAGAGCACAACACGTCCTGTCTCACGACCCACCCAAAGGTCATCTCGACTCCGCTACGTCTTACAGGGAGCAGAAGCGGAAAGACGTGGGAAACAACCCGTCTGGAGGGATTCGTGACCGGTCGTTCGACCTCCCTCCAACAATGGGTTGAGCAGAAATGGGACACGGTCGACCGTCGTGGCCGGACCCCGGCGGATCGTGGGAGACCTGGACTCTCCGGGCACGGTGGAGTAGGGCAGGGAGGACCCCAACCTCACATACGAGACACGACCTCCCCTTCCGTCTGTCAATTTATCGTTTATCTATGTATTTACACAAATAAAAGGTTTACGTCATTCAAATACTCTGTGTCTCTACATCTCAGTCTACGATCTGTCAACACTGACGTCGTAGAGAAGTGAACAAACTCGGGGTGTGGGTCCCACTAACCAAAGGAGTCCTGACGTCTCGGAGATTTCTCTAGGTCTTACACACTCAGTCCCGGTACTATCCTAAAAGCAAACACTCTCCGGATATTGAACTCTCTGTCACAACGTTCCCTATCCAGGTTACTGCGAACATCTCTGTAACTGTAATAAACCTTTGAACAATTTTCACGACGGAGAGACCAGGTCGAACCTGGACGACTTCGTCTTAGACGTCAACTTGTTCCAGAGTCCCATTCAGGAAGACGTTTCATTTCATGACGATCTCATTATCGAGAGTTGAGGACGTCTCAACCTGTACCATTCAGTGAAGGTCCCTTCACTGTACACTGGTTTGGAAGTGGCCACCTTCCAAGTTTAGAACGCCTTTAGTAGTAAACGGGGGCGAAACGAGTGGAAACGATACGGGTCACTCACGCACTACGTACGAGTCAACGAAGTAAACACAGACTGAGACGTTGGGGTACCTGGGGGGACATCGGGTGGTCCGAAGGAACAGGTACCCTAAGAGGTCCGCTCTTATGACCTCACCCAACGGTAAAGACGGAGGTCACCTAAAAGGACTGGGTCCCTAGCTTGGGTACAGAGGACACTGAGGACGTAACGTCCACCTAAGAAATGGTGACTCGGTGGTTCCTTCGGGTGACACGAGTCATTGCGAGACATTTCATTGGAGAGAACGGGGAACTGGGGACAGAGAGGGTGGGAGGCACGGGAGGGGAAGGGGGGGTCCTTCCTGGTGGGTAATTAGTCTTCAGGACGTCCGTGTGAGGTCCGGAACGTGTCTATAGAGGTCGTGGTCAGGATAAGACAAAGGAAGGTGGACCAGTGGTCTCGAGAAAACGAACACCAATGACACGGTCCTTAATGGGAGTAGGAGGACACTGACTCACCCACTATATGATTAAGGTACACTAGTGACCAAGTCGACACGACACTTTTAAGGGTTTAATGGAGACCCTTAAAAACTCTCTCCCTGGATGTCTGGGTCCACACCCGGTTTAGTCTGATCTCGGGACTTCTCTTTTCAACCCCCCTTTAGAGTTAAGAGTCTGCATTGAGGTTCGGTTACTTTAGTGGTAGAGTTGTCACACTCTGGATCGTAAAAAATCCTGAGTCACAAAAAATTTCAAGGGTCCATTAAGGTGTCCCGTCGGTTCTGACTGTGGGAGGTGAGATCTCCCTTTTATAGGAATTACAATAAGTAAAGTCGAGTCAGCGAGTGAACACAGGTTGAGAAAAGTTAGGGTACTTGGCGTCGTGCGGTCCGGAGGGACACGTAGTGATTGAGGGTCTCAGGTGGGTTTGGGTATAGGTAACTCAACCACTACGGTAGGTTGGCTGGCAGAGTAGGAGACAGTAGGGGAAGAGGAGGACGGGGTTTAGGGAGAGTCGTAGTCCCAGAAAAGGTTACTCAGTCGAGAAGTGTAGTCCACCGGTTTCATAACTTCAAAGTCGAAGTTGTAGTCAGGAAGGTTACTTGTGGGTCCTGACTAGAGGAAATCCTACCTGACCAATCTAGAAGAACGTCAGGTTCCCTGAGAACAGTTCTCAGAAGAGGTTGTGGTGTCAAGTTTTCGTAGTTAAGAAGTGGTGAGTCGAAAGAAGTGTCAGGTTGAGAGTGTAGGTATGTAGTGGTGACCTTTTTGGTATCGGAACTGATCTGGCTGGAAACAACTGTTTCATTACAGAGACGAAAACTTATACGACAGATCCAACCAGTATCGAAAGGAAGGTTCCTCATTCGTAGAAAATTAAAGTACCGACGTTAGTGGTAGACGTCACTAAAACCTCGTGTCTTTTTATTTCAGTAGGTGACAAAGGGGTAGGNGAAACAACTGTTTCATTACAGAGACGAAAACTTATACGACAGATCCAACCAGTATCGAAAGGAAGGTTCCTCATTCGTAGAAAATTAAAGTACCGACGTTAGTGGTAGACGTCACTAAAACCTCGGGTCTTTTTATTTCAGTAGGTGACAAAGGGGTAGGTAAACGGTCCTTCACTACCCTGGTCTACGGTACTAGAATCAAAAGACTTACAACTCGAAATTCGGTTGAAAAAGTGAGAGAAGAAAGTGAAAGTAGTTCTCCAAGAAATCAAGAAGAAGTGAAAGACGGTATTCCCACCACAGTAGACGTATAGACTCCAACAACTATAAAGAGGACCGTTGGAGTTAAGGTCGAACACGAAGAAGGTCGGGTCGCAAAGAGTATTACATGAGACGTATCTTCAATTTATTCGTCCCACTGTCATCTGTCGGAACTCCGGATTTTATAAAATCTTCGATGAATGCTATCTTCCCGAAGGGACCACTGAGTCAACCATTTCTTAGACGGACGTTACGTCCTCTAGGCCCAAGCTAGGGACCCAACCGTCCTAGTGGACCTCTTCCCTTACCGATCGGTGAGTCCTAAGAACAACCTCTTAAGGTACCTGTCTCCTCGGACGACCCGATGTCAGGTACCCCAGCGTTTCTCAGTCTGTGCCGAGTCACCGAAAGCGAAAGTGAGACACTATCTATGACAGTAAACGTAACAGCTAACGACCGTGTATGGGATGACGAGTGTGGAAAGCTTAACGAACCAGGACACAAACATTTCGATACCGTCTTGACTGTCGTTGTCTTGTCTCAACGGTTTCAACTTAAACTCAGTGGTGGCACTCTGACTGTAGTCTAGGACACCGTTTATACAACGTTGTCTACACTGAGTTAACCATTTACTTATTATCGAAAAAAAAAAAAAAAATGTAAACTTTTTATTGGCAAGGAAAATTTGAAGTCCTGTAAAACCGGACGATTGGATGTAAACACTGTGACTAGTTCTGCATAAGACTTTCCCTGTGGATATTAGGGTTTGGGAAGGTGTGAGACCCTCTAAAGACACAGATGGAACGAAAACGAAATCAAAAAGGTCTACTGTGTCTCGTCGTCCTTAGTCGGCCCTCAGGAAGTTTCGGTCTTCTACTTTACCTTAATCTCTTCCATAAGACTCCCTCCTTTGTTACTAATCTATTTCCCTACTGAGTTTCCCTTTCTAGAGGTCTAGGAATCTAAAACGTTTCAAACTATTGGACCCCGTTATTCGATACCAAACCTTCTCTTTGGGCTCACCTTTTTAACTTTCCTGCAGGGATTTTACAACATCCTACCGTCTTTCGCTTTAAAATCGACTTTTCCAAACGCACAATTAAGAACTAAACTTTATAACAGGAGGGTCGTGAAACTACGTGTAGACAGTCACTAGACGGAAACTGCAAATCCGAGACCCACTCGACCGAATTGGACACTTAGGACGGAATCTCCCTTGTCGACCCCAACCGTCCAAGCCACCAGCACGCACTGACACTAACCGAGGGCTCAACGCAACCGGTTAACCGTCGAGGAAGGTCCTATCTCTGGGTCCCGTCGCGGAGACGACGAAACAGAATCACAGACGTCCAGAAACTCTTCACTTGTTATTTTACATGACAAACTAACATCTGACAGAACGAAGAAACGGCACAGGGAGGACGTCAGAAAGACAAAGTACAGCGTAATGTACTCCTCGAAAAGTGGAGAGAAAGGACGGGGACCCAGGGAGAGTGGCTTGGACACGAGATTAACCGTTTTGACCTCGGACCACCGCCGTCGGGTGGGAAAGGCAAAGGATTAACCACAGTCCCCGTCGACCATTTCGGTTCGGTACGACCTCACTGACTATCGAACCGGCGACACTGACAGTTCGAAGGCAGACTGGTTGTTAAAATAATACAAACTTTGATTTTTAAATTTACAATTTATATAGACTGTCACAAGTGTCACCCAGACTTTAATTCCTTGTGAAAGTCACAATGGACCTCCAGGGAACCGAAACGTTGAGTTTTAAAACAAAAGAAACACTGACTGTTGTCTGACAAAAGAACGAAAATACTACACAACATTTCGACGTGACATAAAGGGTGGTGGACGTCGTGTGTCCCAAAGAAGAAAAATCTTCACAACGTCTGTACTACAATTTACACTCACGAATCCCACTAGTCCCACCGCAACTTCTGTGAGAAGAATACCTTGAATTTTAAATGTTCGAGCAAATGCACCCAGTCACTCTTCCATAACAAGACAATTTTCACTTAATATTCTCGTTCTTCCATGTTTAAGAAAAAGTTTTCGATAAAGTAAATTAACTGTAAATACAACTTCTATATTCCCCTGTAAATCCGTAAACTCATATTATACCAGCAAATGGGTTTAATTACGGCTTCAATGTCTTCCGATGTTGTACGACGTAAAATTTTAGATCAAAATTATGAAACTAATCGTATAATATAAGGTCACATTATTTTGTTTCATCAGTAGAATTTCTCTAGTGTATAATGGTCACTCGTTTGGAGAAACTACAAAAACAGTAGATTAAGGACATCGGTCATACTTTATTAAAGATCGTCGTAAAGAAAACATCTTTCTCCTAAACTCAGCAAGAAATACTTGTGTGTAACACGTTTTACAATATTATTATGGTAGAATGTAAACAAACGTAATATGACCAAAAGGTCTCTTGACAGTATACGTAGTAAAGTGAACCAGGAAACTTGTAGGGTTTCAATTCTTCATGATAAAATGTAAACTACCAACTCCCCTGACTCTTAGTTTTTCAAGTCATTGAATTACCTTTAATGAGGATGGTGTACACCGAATAAACACTGTACTTGACAATACGGGTCTCAGGCTCAGGGGTTTTGACTCTCTTATTCTGCAGGTGTCGTTACATTTTCGTATTTCCCCAAATAACGATCGAGTTCAATCCCGGGTCCAGAGTAGGTCGTGTCACCTTAGGCTGTCCTCGGGGCTCGAGACTTAGTGTAGATGAAAATATGTCTGCCAAGAAACAAAGACATTGTCGTATCGACTAACCAATTTGGCACACGTGCGCCCTGAAAATTTGGAGCGTAGGGATAGACCTAACCGAGCCCAGACCACGCCCGCCCGCCCCTCCCTCCCCCGATGCCCCTAAAAAGACTAACCAGATCGATGTGACGGACGCCCTCAAGGGTCACGGAGTCGAAAGGATCTCCGATTTGGAGTCCGGATCGGACGGGGAATCTCGGACAGGACCGAGGTCAAACCAGGATTGTCTTGGTTGGGGAAACTGAGGTCTAGACAACAAAAGGGTGTTATTGCACGACGGGAGATGTACGTCTTAAAATTACGAAACTTCCAATGTTTTTACTAAGGTCGAGAGAACCAGAATTTACGATCAAACCTTCTAACCGTCGTAAGTGTCTATCTTTGTGTCTCACGATTTCTCGACTTCCTCATTAAGTTCGAGACTTTCACCCCAACCGATATCTCCACTACTCCTCCCCTTCAACGGCACCAAAGAATCTTCTCATTCGTAGGTTTGACCTGGAAATTGTTCCCTCCCCGTATCCCTAAACCTCCCACAAACTGTATGTCTCATTCTCTCGTCGACCTTGTTTTTTCATGTCTCTACCCTCTTTCTGTATCCAAGACAGAACCCTACGACTCATTTCCCTACATCACTTTTGCCCCCACGACGTATTTTTACGTCATTATTACCAACCGTCTGTACCTTACGTCTCTTGTCGGCTTGACGGTGAGTACCGGTGAGACCCCTGTCTAATGTCCATCCTCTCTTCTTCCCGCTGTAGACAATCCTTACACCACGTCGGAAGAGTCCTTCCCCTTCACCAAACTTCACCCCTGACAAGTAACCGTAAGTCTCTCTCTAACATAAACTATCTACAAGGACTCCAGTCTCTGTCTAATCTTTATTCCCCCAAACTTTCCTCTTTACTTGACCCGGGTTGGTATTTCGAAAAAATGAGGTCGAAACTTCTGAACCTCTTCCGTTACCGTGGGGTGAGGTCATGAGAACGGACCTTTTAGGGTACCTGCCTCCTCGGACCACCCGACGTCAGGTACCCCAGTGCTTCTCAGCCTATACTGACTCGCTGAAGTGAAAATGAACGTGAACTTCGGACCGTTTTTAGTGTAAGGTCACATTATTTGAAGGTTAAATTCCTTGGTCGTTTAGTTGTTAAGTTTCTCATATGTGCTCAATTCCCGGGTTCATTGACCCACTCCGAAGAAGAACAAAATAATCAAGAAGTCTCTTCGTCTCGGTTCCAAGACACCAGCAATGGCGGTAGTGTCTCCTTCGTTAGACGGTACGATCACTGGCAGTCTCGGTCTCGAAGAGACTGAAAAGAAGGATCTCCTTCGACTCGTTCTGTGGGAGGGTCGGGGGATGACTGCCCTGTTCTTCTTTCGCGAGGACTCGGACCAGAACAAGAGACGGGGGACGACAGAACGACCGAGACCGGACCCGGTCCCGCACTTTCCAGTGACGGTAGACTTCGAGTCACTACCGAAAACTGACCCAACGACTGTTCACCACAAAGTCCAACGATGTAAACTTCCTGGAGGTTCCATAGGTGCACCTAGATAAGTAAGTCAATTAACCTTTGTCCAGACCTTGACCCCGTCGTTTGTTCCTACCTCTCAAGTCCTTAGGAGAAGGTTCTCGACTTCTAGACCCTTCTCCACTCTAGAGGTTCCTTATCTTACCTCCCTTTTCTATTCTCCCGTCTCTACTAAAACCTTTGGGAGTGGATTCTCCGTCCACCAGAAGGGACTATCGAGTCAACTATTTCTTAGGTGGACGTTACGTCCTCTGGGGTCAAGTTAAGGACCCAACTCTTCTAGGTGACCTCTTCCTTATCCGATGGGTAAGATCATAAGAACCCGAAGGGAACACCGAGTCAACAATTTCTTAGACGGAAGTTACACCTTTTGGACCCAAGCTACGGACCCAATCCTTCTCGGGGACCTCTTCCCTTTCCGATGGGTGAGGTCATAAGACCGGACCTCTCAAGGTACCGGATATATCGAGCACCCCAGCATCTCAGCCTGTGCTGACTCGCTGTAAGTGAGTGAGTGAGTTCTCCGTCCACGTCCTGTCCACCTCAACGTGACCTCTGAGGTATCCTCGCCCATCGTCCCGTTCCACTCTTGCTCGTCGTCCGTGGTGGTCCTCTCTAACCCCTTCGCTCCGTCAACCAGTCTCTGCGCAAAGGTCTTTCCCGACCACCTCCTTGGGGTCACCCTCCCGTGACTTGACCACTAATAACTAGATATTATTATAGGATAATAATACTATAAACACATATATTACTTTTTCGTGTAACTTTAGTCTCGGGTCTAAAGTCCACTAATTTCTTCTTCCTTCTTTCCCCTGTCGACAATGATAATCGTCAATGATAAGAAAGTTCTAAAATAAGAAACTTCCTTTCCAACATTTCTCATACATGGAGCTTCTCAGTCGTCTTAAAAATCCTAAAAAAAGAAATTTTTACACATACACTCAACTCCCCTACTTAAACTACCGTTCTCTTCCTTATTCTTACGTTTTTTTTCTACCATTATTAACCCACCTCGTTTTAGAGTCTTAAAACCTTCAAGACGAAAGTTCCCATCTTAACTCTCAGAAACCTTCCACCCCTCCCTCCCCTGGGAAAGAGAAGTCCGAGTCTCTTCCTCGTCTCCTCCCTACTGACCCCTAAATTCACCCTCCCTCCCTCCAAAAGATTGTCGGAGGTAAAAGAGTCAGCATCCTAAAGGACTGTGAGCTACAAGACGACACATTTACGCCTCAGTCGGACAAGAAATCCCACCCCCTGCCCCGTGAGGTCCCACTGATTCCAGTCTATTACCTCAATGGTCCGTCCACGGTGGAGACGAGGAGTCTACAACTGTGGAGAGTGGACTGGACTGACGGGGGACGGACCGCACAGACACGGTCGAAGCCGAAAGCGAGTCGAGACGACCTGAAAACACTCAAGAATGGGAAATAGGAACTAAAGCAAAGGACGTACACCGTCCAGAAGGAAGAACGGACTGGACGGGAGGAGGAATTGTCCGATGGTTGACTCTTGGAATCGGATCAAGAGGTGACCCTGGAACAACGTCCCTCCCACCCAAGACCCTACATTGACCAAAGATACGATTCTCGTTTCTTCTGGTTCCAACGGAAACCCGAGGAGAAAATTGACATAGTTAGTTACATGAACAATATACTTATTCACTTACACAATCTCCTAGGATGTCCTACACACCATCCAATTCTATGAAGAACCCTTTCTACTTCGGAACATTTATTTAATCGTACTTCAGAATTTCTATTGACTGTCTAAAACAAAAGGTAGTCTAATCAGAAAGAGTGACTTCGTATGAAAACTCAGAACAAATTCCGGCTGAAGAAGGTCACGAAGACTTTAGACAAGACTGAAAGACTGTCATCTACACCTGTAGGTCAAGGTTCTTATCGGAATTTAATTTCTGACAGTTAAAATTTGTCAAATTATCTATACATTCACTATCGAGATAAAATTCACAGAAAGTAAAAAACTTTTTATTACGAACAAAATCTTTAAGTTCGACAAAACTTGGTCAACGAAGGAACATTGAACCGTTGTCGACAATTGGATACGATTTTCCAGACCCGTCCCAAGTAACAATCTCTGAACCTCCCAGACTTCAAACAATGCTTAAACAATACTTAGTCGTCGGAAAGGACACAAGATGTCTGAACACATCTAACAAAGTATGGATGGATAGACCTAATCCTCGTCTCGACCGACCACTCTTCAATCTTTACTTATGTCTCCAAGGTCTTTGAACCAAACACACGTGTCTTCCAGAGGGTAAAATGGAGTAACACCGATTACTTCCGTCGACTCCTTCCCTGGTCTTCGTAGTCATCAAACGTCTTTTAATACCAAAAAGGTACTTTGATGAACAACTATGACGGAAAATCCCTTACTCGATTGTAGACAAAGTATCCGAACTAATATCATCCGAGAATTAAATCACCAAGAGTAGGTCCCAATACCTAAATGTACATAGAACACTTCTGTACAAAGTCATTGGTCATGACGGATTTCAAGACAGTGTAAAACCCAAGACTAGTAACGTGGGTATAGGTATATTATGTCAACGAGCACATCTGTCTAGTCATCTCTAAGAACTATTTGTCCTACCTGTGACTACACCATAATTTTGTTTTTGTGAGTTCATAGTTTCTACGTCTACTGTCTTATGTAAGTGTACGTAGAGTAAACGAACAGTGTCCCAGGAAACTCTAACCGTATGAAGGGAAAGTTGGAGACACGATAGGTGTCAGAATAGATGGGGGCACTAGTCGGTAGTCGTTACTTGGTCGCTGGGAACGTAGATCAGTCCCGACATCAAAAGTCGTACATTGTAAATTGGTCAGAAGAGAAGGGTGAACGGTTGAAGGACTCCTGGACTACAAGAGAAAGAGTCACCCACTCTACCGGTAGGGGTAGTATTTAGGGCGACATGAGGAACGGAAGGGGGTGGGGAAAAGGTTTGGGACGACTAAGGTAAAGGAGCGATGTAAGTTTGGACGTCGGAAGGACTGTAAATCGGATACAAAGAAGTGGGGACGTACAGAGACCCAAGGTGTAAGGGAGTAACCCCACCGAATAGACGTTCCTGTGAGACGACACAGTGACGATACGTCCTTCAAGCCGTCCCCGGACGGTGTCAGAGGTCCAGCGCGTCCTCGAAGCCAGACCATGGCTCCCGGACAGAGGCAGGAGACGGATACGAACGAAGACGACGGAATAGAGACTGGCGACGGAATAAAGATTCACGTATCTGGGACGACGGGTCTTGCTGCCCGTACAACGAGAAGGTACGACGGTAGGGAGGTACGGAAGTACCTAAGAATCTTATAGGAGATGAAGAAACGGTGGAGAAAGAACTCGGGGTAGAAAACCTTCGTCAAAGCAGTCGTAAAAGGTAGGTGACACCTCAAAACAAAAGGAAGGAGAGACAAGGACGAGACGAAGGGGTCACCTGTCTCTTCAGAATCTTCTGTCCATGTAGACAAGAGGTCGTGGAACATGGGATACATATGGAAGTGTCTTGTAAAGTGTTCAGACTCAGACGAGTGTAAAATTTATTGATTTACTGAATAAGTCCCAATATCTCGATCCAAGTTGATCTTTATCAAAGTCCAGGTTTCAAGAAAATAAGATGAAGACATATACGACAAAAGAAAGAAAAAAAAAAAAAAGTTCATTCAGCTCTATTGATTGGTTTGGAAACCAGAATCAACTCAAAAGGAAAAAAAAAAAAAAAAAAATTTCCTGTTTTTTTCTCATAACAACAATTTTATCGAAAATCATACCGACCCACGACCATCCGAGACGGTATCCACTTTTTATAGTCGTTGTCTAGAAAAGTCTTTAAAGATATTTATTGTGTTTGAGTTATTTTGGAAGTGTAATGATAGGACTCCCACATCGGTCCCCTTGGCACAGGGGACACTTACTACGTAAATTAATTCAAGTTGAAATTACAAATTGCCGTTATTGATCTGTTTAAATAATGAGGGTTATAAATATAGAATATTTCATAATTGAACATCGACCTTTCGTCATTAGTAAAACTTTACTTAAGGTCTCAGTGTTATTACGTCCCAATTAAGTACTCCAACCATGAACCTTGAAACCTCAGATTAGTCCAAGAAAATTTTACTCAGGGTGAATTTACTCTTTAACAGAGAATGGGTAAAAAAAAAAAAAAACCCTTCTAATCTTAGAGAAGGGAAAGACTACCTCTGACTTTACCAAAAGGGGTGGAAGTAAAAAGGATGAGACGACGAAGGACGGCGTGAGGTAATAATTACAATAATATAGTATTCATAACAAAAAACAAAACTCTTAAAAAGAGGACCTTTAAGGGGGTGAGAAAAGGGGAAAGTTTGTCTATTTGAGTTTCTTTCTTATCGGGAAGAAAGTAGGTAATATTTACTAAAAAGTAAACTCGTACAGTAGAACGAAAAACAATGTTACCTCTAGTTTCCCTATATCCAAGTGGTGATCACAAGTCGTCAAAAAAAGTCAAGACCTGGCATTTCTTTATTCTAGATCAAATTAAACATCGTCGAAATCTAGAGAGTCCGTACACCGTGAGTCTGCCCACCCACCGACAATGACGTACGAGACACACACACACACAATTCTGTTACTCCCTCGACCTTTAAACCATGAAGTATACGAAACGTATAGGGTTTCTATGTTTAGAGTTTCCTTACGTAAACACAACTTTATCATGAACAAAGATAAATTTGATTGAACTCTCAGGAAATTTCTACGGGTAAATTTTTATAAGTAAGGTGTCAAACTTGCGACCACAGTACGTTTAAAAGTCACAAGATAACGAACCGAAAAACAACATTTTCTCGGAAAATTTTGGTGGAAAAACAACCACGTCACAACTTTCTGAGGCTCACGGTCACGTTCTCTGCGGTCTCTGTACCCGAGTAAGGGACCCAACCCTTCCAGGGGACCCCATCCCTTACCGTTGGGTGAGGTCATAAGAACGGAGTTTCTACGGTGCCTGTCTCCTCAGACCGCTCGACGACAGACACCCCAGCGTTTCTTAGCCTGTGCTGACTCGTACGTGCACGTGTAGTGACCTATTACAATTTGATTTTGGAATGGTGAGTCGTCCGAACGGTAGACCAGCAAGAATCAGAAGTTTGGAAGGCATACTACATAAGGAATGAAGTGACTTCGGTCCGGAGAAAGAGGGTCACAGTAGTGACAGTGGACTAGAGTAGGAAACACCAGGTCCAGGGTAAGAAGATCGTCAACGTAGCTTATAAATGAGAATTCTAAATATTCAGTTCACAATAAAATACCAAGACTACTTAACGTATCAAATAATTACAATAGACGATTCCTAACATGATGCAAGTCTTTAGGTCATGGGTGAGTAATAACGCACCTTGGTTATTATGACTTTGTCACGTAGACACATAAGACACGAATAAATTAGGACGAGGAAGGGATCTAGTTTGACTGGAAGCGGACATAGGTAAAAAGTAGAAACCTACCGTTTTCTTAAATTTCTTTTAAAGTCTTCGATTTCCGGTTTTGGTACAAACCAACGACTCACCCAAGACAGAAAGTAAGACAGAGGGTAACTGTTTCGGACAACTTTTTCTGACAAATGAACTTACATCTTGAACCCAAGATTAAAAATAGAATGAAATGTACACCAAAATACCTACTCCTAGACTTCCTTGTATTTTGGGAGCAGATCTCAGTCAAATTGTCTTGGACTCTAGGGACAACGATTCTTAATTTTTTTTTTTAGTATAAGTTTCAGTTATGATATAAGATCGAACAACGTAAAAGTCTTTAGACCGGTAACGTATTTACCTGATTGTTTTTTTTACAAAAAAGAAGAGATACTGATAAAATATAAATATAGGTAGATATAACAGATTAGCACAGTTAAGACTGATATACCTTTTTAACGTGTATTTAGACGGATATTTAACTATCGGTATAAGACAAGTTGATACAACTTTCTATATTTGTATCTATAAATTTTGGACGATTTTACAGTTGACTTGACTTTTTCCTAATAATTACACTAAAAAAAACCTATTAATTTTTTGGTTTACATAATCGTCTAAGATAACTATATAAACTTAAAAACTAGAATACTGTAACAGCACTGTCACAGACAATACTGCATACACCTTTCCATATGCAAAACAAGAGTAAACTCGTTCTATAACAAGACTAATAGACCTTAAGTATAAGAGTCACCGAGACAAGTAAAACCAAAAGGAAGAGTTGGTAAAACTCTAAGACGGAGTACTCCCTTACTTAGTTAAAAGTGTACTTCGTACGAGTCAGTACAGGTCACGAAGTGTTGGGTATTGGATGTCGGGGGGTCCGAGGAGACAGGTACCTTAAAAGGGTCGTTCTTATGACCCTGTTAAACGGTAAACGAAGAGGTCCCCTAGAGGAGTTGGGTCCCTAGCTTGAACGTAGAGGACTAAGAGAACGTAACCGTCCGTTTAAGAAATGACGACTCGGTGAACCCTTCGGGAAAGTGTACCTCACTTCACACTGTCAGAGAGTCAACACAGGCTGAGAAACGCTGGGTCACCTGATATGTCAGGCACCTTAAGAGATCCGGTCTTATGACCTCACCCATCGGAAACGAAAGAGGTCCCCTAGAAGGGTTGGATCCCTAGTTTGGGTCCAGAGGGCGTAACGTCCACCTAAGAAATGGTCGACTCGGTGTTCCCTTCGGGGAAGTGTACCTCCAAATGACCATTTAGATAAATTCCACATGGAATTCATACAAATAAGTCCTTGTAAGTCGTGTTGGTACCTACCACATCCAAACTATTTCGTTCTGGTAAACCTTACCATAAAGGAGTGACCGGTTATATACTATGTCTTTTCGTTCTTCATCCACGAAACACTTATCTAAAGGGGTATGGATGTCATTTCCCCTCGATAAACATTCATCGGGACCTAATTACAACCCACAGAGTTAAAACCGATTTTAGGACTTTCACTTATGTCAAGACATTTTTAACTAGTCTGGTGAACCTGAGTTTATTAGTCTTGGTCCAGAGTTAGCCTTATTAAGGTACGAATTCCCTTTTTATGCTGAATATGTAAAGTCAACATTGTCTGTAAACTTCTTTCAAGGTTATATAACAATGGACGACCATTCAAACCAACATAACAGAAAAAGAAAAAGACCACAGACCTCCCTCTCTTCCAATGTCACAGTACTAAAAGAAAAAATTGTCACTCGTATTACACCCGATGCGTTCCGGACCGTGTGTGGCGTCTAAGGACAGACACGCACCCTACGCCCGTCAAGAGATTTTGAGACACCGGAAGAGAAACCACAAACCCGAGACCTCCTCTACTTCACTTATAACAACTCGTCTCCACGAACCACCGTTATGATCGTCAAAACGAACCCTCTCCAGGGTGCAGTAGAGACACTTGGCCACAAATTCAGTCCTCTCCAAATGGTCGGGGAGACGGAAGGACTCATATGTATGCCGTGAAAACGAAGGGGTCGGACCGAAGACACAGACACCGCGACAGAAGTAGTCGGAGTGCACGGACAGGTAAGAGTGGGATTCGGCGAAGGAGGAGACGACGAGGGGTTGGAAGACAGATGGTTCAACTGTCGTCCAAAGGGTAAATGAGACATGTAAGAGAAATAGTCGAATGCCTTCGGCTCGGTCAGGGATGTGTAGTTCGCCTTTTAAGTCCTCCCTCCACCGTACGGAAACGGGAAGGGCAAATGTCCGAAGAAGACCGACCCAAAGGAACCCGGTAACAAGTGAGGACGACTTGGAAACAAAGGTGCAGACTTGTCTTTACACCGAACGTTCCTCCGTAAAGAGTTGACATTTCCTCCGGAAACTTTGACATTTTAAGGAACAGATTTTCAAGGTACCAAACACCCCTTTACTCAGGAGAATGATTGGATCTCAGTAGTCACAGACTCTGAACCACTATTCTTCGGGGTAAATCCAGGAACGGAATCCTGGTAAAAGCTTTCCTTTTTATGTAAGTCTTAAGGTTTGTCAACGGAAATCTTACAACAGAAACCTTCTATTGAATCTATTCGGAAAAAACACGAAACACAAATATAGGTACACAGAATAAAAAGACAAGACAAACATTTTCAGAGGTCGAGAATAATTAAACAAATAAATGGATATTTAATTCTAAGAACTGTGGAGGAAGTTCGTTCGTAACCCAAATAAATGACGAATGAAAATCCCACTCAGATTATACGTCTCTACACAATCTAATAATTAGAATAATGAAACCGTTTCCTGACAAAGTTTCCCACTCATGACTTTGAACGGGAGTATGAACCTTAAATAAACAAAAATAATGTAAAGTATTTACTTTAAAGTCTCGGACCTCCTTTTATCACCCCAATCATATAAAGTCCTTATGTATTAACCGAACTTAAGAAACCATCTCTTCTTAAAGTACTTTAATTTCATAGTAATACTCATTTCATCGTAAAACGAACACATATATACCTCGGAGTTTAGAAAATCTTTAACCTCAGTATTAAATGAGTTTACATTATCGTAATTTCGATTTTATAACGAATCAAACATATATACTGACTAGGGGGGTAGGAACAAGGTGCAAATTACCACAGGGCACCAAAAACGAAGAGGTGCCACTAAACAATACTCTTGACTGACCAGTATCGACCCTTTGTTGAACGTAGGAACCCTCGGGTCTCCTCCTACAATAACGACAAAGTCGAGTCCGTTACGGACAATGACATGAAGAAGGGGTCGGTCATTTACACCCAATTCTTTCGTATTCTGTTTACACAAATCTTAATAGCAAGGATATTCGTAAGTTGTTTCTTCGATTTGACATTACCCTTCATACCAAACTTTTTCGACAAAAGTAAGATTTGATGAATGACCCGGTCTAAAAATATTTCCATTAGATACTTATTGAAAAATTTCGATTCTTGTAAATCTTTTTTATCACCACGTACTTTGTTAATACACTTGTCACTAACGTAGAGGAAAACCCTGTATCGTTCGGACGGTAAGTTTAGTTTCACGGTTGGTGAGCGAGAACCTCACCGACCTGGTGGACCACCCGCCGGTATAACCCGTGTTTTCGTTGAGCGGAGACTTGGTACGTTCTCGTGGACAGTCGTAGGCCCTCGAGGTACTGAAATAAACGAATACAAAAAGTACTGTTCATTTGTTTATGGTCATTTATTTCTTATTCTATCCTTTGTGGTAGGAGAGATAAAGACTGAGTATAAAGAAGACAAATTATCCTTGTCATTCCACTCTCTTACACACCGAAAAGGTACACATAAACCAGTAAGTCTTTTGATCACCAGGACGTAACCTGAGTAGACAAGACGAAAAAGTCTCCTAGACGTACAGTCTAGTCGTCGAAGAAACATGTCGACAAGTAGAAGAAGGGGACTCACAACCTTTCTCCCCAGTCGTCTGACGAAAAGAGAGTTCCCGGTCTACATCTATAACATCCGAAATGTCCGGTATGCCAAAGAGAACGTCGATGAACTGAGACAGGACCACCGCACTTTCGTCGACACCTGACATATATTCCCTTACCTACCCAAACACAAGGTCATTTTACCCTTAAAATGACATAAAGGTTTTGTCCACTACACTTTCTAAACCACGCCCTCGGCATCAACTAACGGGGGTCACAACCTTACTACCAAGGACGAAAAGCACACAGGTGTATATATTGTGAGGAGGTACCTAATGGATATAATATTTATTTCCCTATTTATTTCCCTACTACTAATATCCACGAAGGTCCCACGAATGCATCGAGATAGGGAAAGAGTGAATTCCGTTGTAGGGTCTTCAGGGTCCTTACTCACATCGAATAGTGTCCCTATTGGAACCTAGAAGAGACTAAAACATTGTTCATTTGGTCAGTTTTAGGAATCATGAAATTATCATCATAGTCTAATGAGCAGTTTGAGGGGTGTAGTCCGAAAGTGGTAACCAGAAACTCTTAAGACCAAAATCTTCCAGTCAAGAAACCTCAAGTGTCAACCTCAGAGTACCTTGTCAAACAATCTCAACTTCGTTCTGTAGAGACGAGTAGTGACCACAGGTGTACCCGGTCCACCTCGAACCAGACATGTTTTACGAGAGAACACAACAAGTATCTCCATACACTCAATCCACTCGGTTTGTCATTATCTGGAACACAAATTAACAGGATCTAGAATAGGACAAGGAGGGAGGACGTTCGATTTTAACGATGTCTGACTAGAACTTATGGTACACAGACTCAGACCCACTGACTTTTCAAACAAAATGTCTAAAGACCCTCCACCAATTCTCTAGTCGAAGGAACCCCCATAATAAACCAGTTTCTTCCCGTTTGTTAAGTACACTCAAGAACGTTCTTGTGTAGGTTTATCTACCCTAATCTCAATCTTATTATGAAACCTGTGGACCACGCTTCTTGACTGGCGAACCTTTTCTGGGACTAGGACCCTTTCTGACTTGCTCCCTCCTTTTCCCCAGCCGTCTCCTACTCTACCAACCTACCGTAGTGACTCAGCTACCTGTACTAAAACTCATTTAAGGCCCTTAACCACTACCTGTCCCTTCCGACCGCACGACGTCAGGTACCACAGCGTTTCTCAGTCTGTGCTGACTCGTTGACTTGACTTTCGACCACGACCATGACTACTAAGTCTATGTACATTGAGAACCGGAAGAATGCCTTAGGTGAACCACCTATTTTGTCAAACGTGGGAAGTGTTGTAAACTAGACACTACAGGTACGGAGTAACCAGATACGGATGGTCGGAAGACTTTAAAGAATGGACTGGTCAATTCAGTCTACAAGGGGTCCTTAGTCAACAAAAACAAATATTTACATAAGTTCAATCAACAATGACAATAATATACAAAATTAATGTACAGTAAACAACGTCAAACATACTTTGTATTCTACTGACTAAACCTTTCTGAGCAGATCCACTGAATGGTTTTTGAACAAAAACTACACCCACACCCATACCCACCCTCTTGACACCCTTTCTACCTCCCTCCACCGTTTTAACTCTTCCTAGGGTGTGTGACTGATGACATATGCCTAGAAATGTAAGCGTGAGTGGAAATTTCTTTGGTCAACTTCAACATCCATTACATCACACTTCCAACGTCCCTCGAGTGGTCTCGGTATGAGGGTTCCGAGTAAGAACATAGTTCGTCAACCGTTTATTAAATATAAATTACAAAATAATGTTGAATTACATATTTCGTGTATACATAGAAAACAAAAAATGAAACACAAAATTTATATAACAAACGACCAGGACCAACATAGACTCACGAAGGGTTTACACGATCTCGAAACGTATCAGAAAATAAATAGGAGTGGTAGCGGACTACCTTCTGCCGGGTTAATACTAGAAATAAAATCGTTGACCCTTAGGTTTCGAATCTATAGATTACATTGAAAGGATTCTAGCGATCCGATCATTTACGGTGTACACTCTACGTCACAGAAACAGAAAGAGTAATATGGTACAGGAGCGGACGTCGGTTGAACTATAAATTTACGTTATACCTAAAAAAAAACCTTATTATATCAACCATTCTAAAATTGAATAATACTTAACGATTCGACTAGAAATAATCTTAATTTGGACCTGTAACAGTGTCCCACTTAATTGAAGTCAATCACCTTCTTTATGTTCGTGTTGAATTGAATTTGGAATTGATATAAGAGGATGCAGAAAAGACGTAAGAGCAAAAGAACAGACCAACGTTTGTATGGATGAACCTTGCGCATATAAAAAAATGAAGAATTTTTTTACGGCAATCCATATACTAAATTAAACTAAGAATTTTTCTTTACAGTATCCCTTCTATAATTATTGAGGCACAAAAAATCCACTTCTTTGATTCCAAGTATCTTAAATTCACTTGATTCTCTCTATAAACCTTTTGGTGATCCGGAAAGTCCATACTGGATTTAGTTTAGGGTATACCAATTGGTGACCTTCATTGTTTGTCTAAGCTCTCTAATCTAGACTATCTCACGGACTTCTTGATACGTGCCTCCAAACATTGTAACGTGTCCTCCGTCACTAGTTTTGGTAACGAGTTCTTTTTCTTTACGTTTTTCCGTTTTACCAACAGACTCCTCCGGATTGTCTATCGACTCTTTTCTTCTCTTCGAGTTCCGTTTCCTCTCCTTTCCATATGGGTAGAGTTACGTCTTAAGACCTCTTATCGTTCCTTTCTATTCTTTCGGAAGGAGTCACTACTCACCTTTCTTTATCTCTTTTTACTATCTTACCCTTTCTGATCTCCAGAGAAGTTCTTTTAATCTCTATGGTTCCCTTGTAAAGTACGTTTCTACCCGAACTACTTCCTGTCTTTAACATACCTGGATTGTCTTAGTCTTCTATAATTCTTCTCCACCGTTCTTATGTGTCTTCTTGACATGTTTTTCTAGAAGTACTGGGTCTATTAGTCCTACCACACTAGTGAGTGGATCTCGGTCTGTAGAACTTTACGTTTCAGTTCACCCGGAATCCTTCGTAGTGATGTTTGTTTCGATCACCTTCACTACCTTAAGCTCAACTCGATAAAGTTTAGAATTTTCTACTACGACACTTTCACGACGTGAGTTATACGGTCGTTTAAACCTTTTGAGTCGTCACCGGTGTCCTGACCTTTTCCAGTCAAAAGTAAGATCAGGGTTCTTTCCGTTACGGTTTCTGACAAGTTTCATGGCGTGTTAACGTGAGTAGAGTGTACCATCGTTTCATTACGAGTTTTAAGAGGTTCGGTGGGAAGTTATCATGTACTTGGCTCTTGAAGGTCTACAAGTTCGACCTAAATCTTTTCCGTCTCCTTTCTCTCTAGTTTAATAGTTGTAGGTAACCCAGTATCTTTTTCGTTCTCTCAAGGTCTTTTTGTAGACGAAGACGAAATAACGGATACGGTTTCGGAAACTGACACACGTAGTGACTTTTCGTTTCACCACCCCTCTACAGTTTAGGACGTTCTGTCAAAGATAGTCACCTTCCGTCCTTTGGGTGGTACCACTATAATTGTAACTTTATCGTCACACCCGGAATCCCGTAACGTAGTCTTAGTGACCACTATGGGGATTTTTCCGTCTACCGACCCCGAGGTGGGGTTTGGATTACACTTACTGACAGAGACATCCACCTCGGTTCCATAAATATGGAAATTCTTCATAGGACCCATAAGAGACGTGAAGTTACGAATTCTTGAAGACGGACTTAACCTTTCGGTAGTCTGACTCATCTTGAGAGAGAAACCGTGGGTTGTCATGGACTGTGAAGTATCCGTGAAGTTAAAGTTCCGACGAAACCTCTTGATTTGAAAACATCCCCGTCTATTTCTTTAATCGTTATGTCAACACTACCAAAGAAATATTGTCCTAGTGAAACATCTTTCTCCCGTTCTTTACGAATCGTACTTTTATCGTAAAAAGATCTCTTACATGATAAACTAGTCCTTTAGGGGTAGAGTCCAAAGTCTCCTATTTCATTTACTTACCTGACTCTCCTAAATTTTCATAGAAAGAAACGTTCCATATACTTTTCATAGTGAACTCACAAGTCTCAATGACAATCAGATATAGTGCCCTAAAATCCACAATACCTTATCGAGACCGAGTCTCGTCACGGTTCAGTTTCTTTGTAAGTACCACTTTTATCATAGACAAGCGACTCAAATGGGATGACTTAAGGACGGCTCCACTCGAGGGTGGTAGTTCTCGGGTCCCGGTCTTCCTCCTTTTGTCCCTCACTCGTTGAGAGAGAGAGGGAATGGAGGTTACACTCGATGATAACCGACAAGATCTCCTTTCACATAAAACAAACGGACAACACCCCCGAACATTAACGATCGAGTCTGAATCGTGTGTAAGTCGTCAGGTTTAAGAGAAACCTATTTAAGGTCGATCGTCCTTTTCTCTCGAAGGTCAATTGAAAAAAAGGAATTCTTCACTTGTGAAAATTTTCAGAAGTCACTTAAAAAAAAATTGTCCTAACGAAGACAAAATACAAAACCAAAAAACCGGTTCTGTGCACCCTAGAATCAAGGAACTGGTCCATAGCTTGAACAGGGGGGACGTAACTTTCCACTTCAGCTTCGACGTTATGATACCGGTGGACTACGCTTCTCGACTGAGTAATCTTTTCTGGGATTACGACCCTTTCTAACTCCCGTCCTCTTCCACTGCTGTCTCCTACTCAACCAACCTACCCTAGTGACTGAGTTGCCTGTAATCAAACTCGTTCGAGGCCGTCCACCACTTCCTGTCCCTTCGGACCGCACGACGTCAGGCAGCCCAGTGTTTCTTATCCTGTACCGACTCACTGACTTTCTGCCACTCTGTCTACATCTCAAACTTATTTGTATTTCGTTTCTAGCTGTTACGTTAACTTTTCAACCTATTTTTCTATAAAAGGATACATTATATCTTTAAATCAATTTCCTCCTCTTACAACTCCCCTATAGGAAAGGGATCATACACGACTTCATAATATACCTCCTAATGATGACCGAGAAAAGATCGATGTAGATTCATACCCTAATTAAAAAAAAAGAAAATTCCTAAGTTAAAGTCGTCCTCCCTAAATCAACTTTCTGTCCTTGATCAAGACCATCTTCCTTTCAGACATCCCATTAGAGACACCTCAAGATATCTTGTCAAAATTCTAAGACAGGTCTAAATCTTATTATTTGATCGATTGGTTCACGTTTCAAGATGTCAATACATATAACTAAAATGAGAAAAAAATAACATTTATTAAAGGATGGTGCAAGAAAAGTAAGATGTCCCTTTTATTACCACCATCTTTTGCTACATAAATCCGTCTGTCTCCGAAACGTTGTTTCAAAGTGAAAATAGTCAAATATAGGAAAGGGTGACTCACTAAATCTATAATAAGGATTAAGATGTTTTCTTGTAAAATTACCGTCTGGGGTCTGTCGTCATTTGAATAATCTTACTTCTTACCTTCTCCTTTACTACCTAAATTTTCAATCTTCATAGACTATAAGTCCCTATTCTTCATTATAAGTTGATCTAGTAACCTCTTATTAATCTTTTTATCCAGTAGTCTGTTCTCTGAATTTTTAGAATGTCTCCCCTCCGAGTCCTTAAGTGACCTGACAATGGGTATACACAATTAAGACGTCACACTCTAAGGTCTTACTGTCACGATTAAAACCGAATGGTCTCTTGTAAAATGAAAGACACTTTTAAATCAAAAAATATAGAATGGTGTTTCGTGGTTTCAAAATTGTACGTGGTCGATATTACATAGAAATCATGAAAAGAAAGGAGTAGGAGTTTCTTATTTTTTTAATCTCTTAATTAATTTTATAAACCACTCCGTCGTTATACTCGTTGACAATTCTCTTGATTCTTACGTAAACGATTTAGCCCTTACCCCTTAACACTCGAAGGAACAGTATCGTTCATCTGAATGTCTTCATCTTTGGTTAGAATGCCAATAGTCCTCTCCTTCCCCCTTCTCTATTCACTCTCCAACCCTAACTGTATATATGTGATGGTATACATTTTATTCATTGACTATTCCTGGGTCCCTTGAATATATAGATTTGAGAAGAGTTATGAGACATTACTAGACATACCCTTTTCTTAGACTTCCCACCTATATACATATGGATGTTGACTAAGTGAAACGACATGTGGTCTTTAAATTGTGTCGTAACATAAAGTTGATATGAGGTCATTTTGTTTGTCTGTTTTTTTCCTTATCTCTTCTAAAAAGAGATTTTATAGTGATTAATAGACCTCCCTTGTTTTTCTTTAGGCTGGTGGTCATTCCACCACCCATATTCTAATTGCGAATCCCTAAAAATCTCAGTCTTTATGCTTTATGAGTTGAACTGGAGAAAACTTGAAATCTTGTTTTGTTTGTTTTGTGCGGACATTACCCAGTGTATGAAAAATCGATTCCCGTTCCCATTTTCACTCCCTCACTTTTACTTCTCCTTTACTTGTTTCTCTCGCTCTCGCTCTCTCTCTGTTCTTCAAGGACCATTCACCTCTCTGTCTACTCTCTCCCCCTCTTATACCGTCTTCCTTTGTGGTCTCCTCTTTCTTACCTTGCCGGCACCTCGAGCAGGGCAGACGGGAGAGTGCGGTCAAGACGTCCGAAGGACCGGTACGAAGGCGGGACACCGCACCGAGGTGGACGAACTTCCGAACGGTCCCAACAGGAAAAGGGCGGGGCACAAGTGGACTACAGGTGAGGAGAGGATGAGTCGACGCCAACGGACGACGAGAAGGACCACTTACGAGGGGTTTCGAACACTCTCGGGGTACAAGAGGTCGAACAGACGGGTAGAGGAGGTACGGAAAGATTGAGAACCAAGAAACACCGAGTCTTAGGAGACACGACGGAACACCCGGGTCAGACACCAACGTAGCATCGGGGAACTATTAAAAGGAGCTGGAGAGAGTCAAAACACAATTCAAGGAGAAGTCGAACTTAGTGAGAAGAAATGGGCATCGCACAGACTGTCGGTACATTATCGGATTGTCTGGCAGTCGGGCAAGGTCACTAACCGCCACGGACGGAGATCTCGTGCCGTACCCCTCCTGACACATCGACGTAAGTCTGAGCCACGTAGGTCTCACAACTACCGACTCAGCGGAGACGGTTCCCGTGTCGCCAGTCCTTACCACCGTGCAACGTGGGTGGACGAGAGGCCATCGTCACAAGACCCACGTACATCGACAATACAAGGTACACGGTGTTCCCCAGTCCAACCCAGTTCTCCTCACCTCTATCACTCGACGGACGAATCTGGGTAAAGAACCTTGTCCACTATAGCTCTTTTACTGGCCTCTTTACTCATCATAATTTACTCCTTTGTCTTGATGTTACCCCTTAAGGTCTTTATACGGAAAGAGACAGTTTCCGTGTACGGAAAGATACGGAAAATGGAAAGGGACAGTTTTTAGGTTAGGAACTTTAGGGCTATTAAAGATTCTTATCTTTCAGTTCCCTATTTCTCACACGAAATCAATTTGGAGGAACACGGACAGTCCTACGACTTGATATATCCGTAATATCCTCGGTCCCCTTTGGAATCGTGGGTTGGCAGACAGGCAGACAGGTAGGTAGGTAGGTAGGTTGGATATAGCTTGGAGACAATGTATGAACGGTCCGAGACTGGTATACCGGTAGTCTCCTGTGTACGGGACGGGAGTTCCTCAAGTCGGTTGTGTAAAATAAAAGTAGAAATATCAATGAATATACGAATACAATAAAGAACTATGTCCAAAAAAATCGTCCATTTGGACATAGACTAATAAAAGAGTAAGAACCAGGACGGGACACCACCAATTATAATACACACTCAAACGGACCGGATGTCCAACGGGTCCATCGACTATTTTACAATGAAGACTCACACAGACACTCCCACAAAGGTTTTCCCCACTTGTGTAAACAAAGTCATGTGGTACTTTCTCCAGACGGGGTTGTACCCACCCGAAACATGTTAGGCGACCGCAGGACGTACCTTGTTTTTCCACTTTTTTCCCGTTTAAGGGAGAGAAGAACTCGACCCTGCAGGTAAAGAAAACGTAAGCTTGTAAGAACCTGGACCAAGAACCCGGAGGTCTAAGGTCCTGGATTGGTCGTGGGATGGACACAAGAGTATGGATGCCCGAAGTCTGACGCTCAATGGGGTCGTCGAGGAGACCAAGAGTCCGGATGGGGCGACTGAGAGGACTAGGAGGTCAAACGTCTGTCGTCTAACACCTTGAAGAGTCGAAAGTATTGACACACTCGGTCAAGGTTATTATTTAGAGAAGAAACTCTATGTATGTATATGCATATATATAGAGGAACCGAGACAAGTAGACCTCTTTGGACTGATTGTGTGGGGATTCGTCGACGGGAGAGATGTCACGGAGTATGTAACCTCAAAGAGGTATCGACAACGGTTCACTTAGCAAATGATGGCCGACGAACCCGGGTACTCTCAAATATTTTCCCTCGCCAGCCATCTCGGAACGTACCGAAACATCTCTTCCACTATCTCCATCAACACATTATTACTTCTTCACCAACTAATTTTCGGTAGAACTGGTAAATAGTCGGTACATCTAAACCGGTCAAGTGAAGTGAAGACGCTGGGAACCTCACGAGACGACATTTTGCCCCCACCATTAAAAGTGTTCCAAACGAATAAAGTGATCAAGACAGACACGATCCACATGGAAACTCTTAAATTAAATCAGGACCCCACCAAAAGTAAAAAAAAAATTTAAGACAAAATATCCTAAATATCAAAATCTGGACTAAAACGAGTAACGACGAAAAGAAAATTTAACATTAAGAAAAAAGAAAAGAAAAATAAGAAAATAACTTCCTATTAACGAAATGTTTAAAAGGACCACAAGACTCTTAATTTGTAATACTTACACTTTCTTCGTATAGTTGAGAAATTCACAATGCGTCAATAATCAAAAATAACTAGAAACAGTAATCTTCGACGAGAGGGGTTTGAAGACTCAAGTCTGTAGATACGGAACCTAGACAGAAGGTAAAACAATTTAACAGACGCGTTAGGATTTACTCCGTCAGACCGGATCCGGGTCGTGGGACCTGTTTCCAAATACGAGGACTGAGTAAAGGACCCCGTAGAATCGATAGGTAACTTGTCTCAGTAGAGAATTAAATTCCTCTCAGATCTTAAAATCGAAACGTTGGTATGGAATCTTTGGCTTCTATAATTTCCTGCGGGAATTGTAGACTATAATTTCCTACGGAAATTTCGTGTTCAATTCTTACCTTATACCCGAACTAAGGGTTCGATGGAACTAAGTGTAAAATTTCCACCATACGATTTGTTGTAGAGTCACTTTATGGACTTCTTTATAATTTTGATTGTGTAAGACTTTAAGTACAGATACACTGTAAATATAATAAGATTCCAACTCCCAAAATATATCATCAGAAAACAAATCCCATTTCCTGAATGTGAATCACAGTCTGACATCGTATAAACTTGAAAAAATACCTTCACGTAATCATGACCTGTATTCCCTTGGAGAGCCAATAAAAGGGTACAATACTGTCGTATTAAGAGAGTTTATGGTCTAAAAGTTGGTATATGACTGTGACAACCAGTTTCTTTTATTAAGGATACCACTAACGTCAATTATTATATCATAACATATAAACTTTCAACGATTCTCTCATCCAGAATTTCCAAGAGTAGTGTTCCTTTTTCTTACAACAATGATCCACATCACTTTCTACAATTGATCTGAATAACACTAAGAAAGTGTTATCTACGTTTATAATTTAGTAACACAACATATGGACCTTGCTCATACAGTCGATATGGAGTTAATTTCTTTTTTTTAAGGAGAATCGAGTACTATATAGGGTTAAAAGGAGGAGAAAGTAGTCAATATAAAAGGAGAAAACAAAATCTTATCTCACACACTGTAGAATTTACATAATGATAAAGATGTAATGTCCCACAGTCACCAATAAAGAGTCTCTAAAAGGCGCGTACTGGTTGTCATACGTAACACAATTAAGAGCGTACAGGGGCGGCGGGGTACAACATCTCGTACTACATGAGAAAGTCAAAACATCAAACGACAGGAGAGTGATCTTAAACATGTAAATGAACTCTACTACAAATCTTTCACGACCACCTTTGTATTGACGGTAAGCCGTGCACATCCGGAGATAATAAGTGTGGACCTAGGAAAGTCAGCGGGGGAATTACCAAAGGGGTGACCGTAAGAGGGAGAAAGATTAGGTAGGACAAATAGTTCTAATTAGGAGGATTTTACGACACAAGTAACGTGAGTTGGAAATCTCCGGGGGACTGGCGGACGTCCTACTTCAGGTCTGGAGAATCGGTCTGTTCATTCAGAAGGAACGTCGGGTCAAAGGTGAATGAAAGACCGGGAGAGAGACATTAAGGGAGAAGTCGACTATGTGGACGCCTCCGGAGGACAGAAGGGAGGAGACCTGAAGAGAACTAACAGGGGAAAGAACGATACCGGAAACTGAGGCAGAGACGGGTAGATTTACGATGAGTATGTCAAGAGTTCAAGATCAGGTCGACTAGTCTAGAAAATAAAGGGAACGTCGTCAGTGACGGAAATAGTATATAACAGAAAATAATTCCGACAAACAAATAAGTTGGACACCCGACGAGAGGTGGGGTGAGACATTCAAGAACTTTTGTGTCGGAGATACCTGTCCTTACCTAACAACGATCAAAATATCGACATATACATTTGACCTCGAAATCCTGACACTAACTACCGGTAACTCACGCCACGTTGACCGAGTCAATGAGTAACACAAGATGGTCAAAACAGCGTCCTAGAAGTATTTTATCCAAAGTAGTTCACGAACAGTTCATTTACTTATCTCTGTAATTCAAATAAAACAAGAAAGGTATCCACTTAACAAAATCGTAAATTGTCTTGTGTAATCACACATGTCCCAAACCAAATAAGTCTTACGGGGTCCTAGTAAATGCCTACCAACACTTAACACACATCAGACGAATCCAGTACGACAGACGAATCAATCTTGAATCATTCAACCGCCGGTCCAGAAAGATAGTTTGTCTAACCTTTTTAAGAGGTCTCACAAGGTCCTTGAGAAACCTCTTATCTAGTTAATTGTTAAAGTACAACGTAAAGTAGAGAAGTTCCAGTCCTTTCGAGGACGTCCTGTTTTCTACCGAACAACGTTTCTGGTCGATTTGTTAGAAAAATGTGTGTAAGTCGGTCAACAGTCAAGAAGGAACTAGCATAGTAGTAATGACGAACCTAAGTAGACTGTGGTCTAACTTTCTTATTTCCGTTTTCTACCCCCCTGGACCCTCCCTTAAGGATGTCGCGAATATGGTCCGAACAGTGCGACGTCCTCGTGTCACAGACCAAAATTATTAGAGGACACAGTAAAAGTCAAATAATCATCATTTTATTTTTGGATAAAGACTCTTAATAAAATTAAAAACTCTTCTAGTACCTTACAGTAAATGTGAGAAGCAAGTCCTTTCAGCACCTCCCCCGACAATTGAACGATTTACAGTAATATGACGAAAACGTCGAAGTCTAATTATCGTCCACCATCGGTAAAAAGTTTCGTTTGTCCGACAGAAAAATCAAGCCAATCTTCTTTTCGTGCCTAAGAAATGACATCGGACCTTATAAGACACGTTCCACTGTTTACCGTCCCTAGTGTTTTACGAAATTTTTTATCTTTTCGACGATTATAACATTTAAAAATTTCCTGGTTCAGACTCGAAAGTCGTCTGATAAAGAAATGGCAAGATTTATTCAATATGTAGAACCATAAATAGGAATTGTATATATAGATAATGAAAGTCATATAAAAGTACGTCGACAAAAACTGAACAGTCATTATAGAAACAGGTGAAGATGTCACAAGTAAGGTCTATCATTTGTGGGGACCTTTCGTTAACGTAGAATCTTCGAGGAATCTATTACTGGGTACGTTTACATCGAAAATTCAATTCTATTGGACATGAAATGAGAATTTAACACTGATTGACCGAAACAGTAGATTACTCTCATCTCGACAGGGTCTTAATCTGACTCAAACCCTCCATGTAAGGATGAAATTTGCATCTACTGAGAAAGAGGAAAACAGACTCACAAAAACCATCGACTATTCATACCGTAGTTTACAGAAAGTACCAACCAGTAATTCTAGTAGTAAAATACACATGAACTAAATTCTCCGAAACTCTCACCCCCAGTGAAAGGAGACTCGACCGCAGACTAGTGAATCGAAGAGTCAGACTTGACAACGATCCTCGAAAGATCGTAGACTAGTTTACTACCTACTCACTTTTAATATAAGTGTCCTCCTACTAACGATTCGGTCTTTCTATTATATATTAATTTTACTATCGGTATTGACATTTCGTCTGTCCTATAGTACAGTTCATCGATTATTATAAGACTGAAGGGTCGTTCGTTTTGGTTTACTTTTTTAGTGTATCGAACAAACATAAAGAACCCAGGTTTGGACGTCACCCCAGACGAAGTACTCGAGATCACCCTTCCCAGTCTTTAACAAAAGTACTGTGTTGAGAAGGTCAACATTCAAAGTCCCTTTGAGAATAAACGTTGACAAAGGAATTGATAATGTTCTTTACTTAATCATTCGTTTATTCGTTTCACCCACATCATTGAGATACACTACACTACAGTAACAACACAGTACTCCGAAAGGATTACACTAACACATCAAAATGAAGAAATTTTCACTATGTCCTACAATTTTTGACATTCAACTGTAAAACCAATACAGACAAAAAGTCAAAGAACAATCGTTCAGAGACTACTTTGCACGAGTGACCACGTGGTTCCTTAAGACCTTAAAACTAAGTCTCAAGAGACGAAATATACCAGGAAGACATGGTCACATGTTTATTCCTACTCTTGTTTCGATTCAGAGTTTACGACGACGAAGACGATTCAGTCAAGTCAGCATAGGCTGAGACACGCTGGGGTCTCTACCATCGGGTGGTCCGAGGGGGCAGGGACCCTAAGAGGTCCGTTCTTGTGACCTCACCCAACGGTAAAGGAAGAGGTTACGTACTTTCACTTTTCACTTTCACTTCAGTGAGTCAGCACGGACTGAGAATCGCTGGGGTACCTGACGTCGGATGGTCCCAGGAGACGGGTACCCTAAACGGTCCGTTCTCATGACCTCACCCCACGGTAACGGAAGAGTCGATCGAACCGACTTAATACTCAGTCTTTCTTCAGACCAAGCCGTACCGGGTACACTACCGGTCATTACCGACAAAGAAGTAGGAAGACATGGTCGAGGTCCTTGACTCCACCGAATAAATATAGGAGAGGACAGAGGAGAAAACGGAAAGGTAACCTACTAAATACGAAACCCAAGAAAGGGAAGAAAGGTAAGGGGAGATCCTGAAGTAAGGGAGACGAAACAAGTTCGAACTAAAATAGTGATCAATAAGGACACTAGAGTAGAGAATTGGAGAAAAGCAACCAGTCAACTTGACCTCTGAAGTATGTCTCTGATTTCTAAAATACGTGTATACACATAAATAAATATGACTTCAGACGTCTACCACTGACGTTGGACTTTAATTTTCTACGAATGCGGAACCTTTCTTTCTATACTGGTTGGATCTATCGTATAAGTTTTCGTCTCTGTAATGAAACGGTTGTTTCCAGGCAGATCAGTTCCGATACCAAAAAGGTCACCAGTACATACCTACACTCTCGACCTGACACTCCTTTCGACTCACGGTTGCTTAACTACGAAAACTTGATATCACAACCTCTTCTGAGAACTCTCAAGAACTAACGTTCCTCCAGGTTGGTCAGGTAGGATTTCCTCTAGTCAGGACCCACAAGTAACCTTCCTGAGCGGTTATGAAACCGATGGAGTACGCTTCTCAACTGAGTAACCTTTTCTGGGACTACGACCCTCCCCAAACCCCCGTCCTCCTCTTCCCCTGTTGTCTCCTACTGTACCGACCTACCGTAGTGGTTGAGTGACCTGTACTTAAACCCACCTGAGGCCCTCAACCACCACCTGTCCCTCCGGACCACACGACACTAAGTACCACAGTGCTTCTCGACCTGTGCTGACTCGTTGACTTAACTTGACTATCAACTAAATGTCATAGAACATTCACACTCCACATGTCGTGTCACTAGGTTACCATATATGTAAAAAAAAAATCTAAGAAAAGGGAATGTCCAATAACGTGTTATAACTTATATCAAAGGACACGATATGTCATCGAGGAACAACTAATAGATAGATATGTATTATCACATATATAAAATTAGAGTCGGAGGATTAAATAGAGAGGAGGGTGGGACGAAAGGCTAAACCATAAGTACTGAAACAATACATACAGACACTCAGAGAAAGACAAAACCGTTATTCAATTAGATAGAAAAAAAAAAAGAGGAAAATCTCAGGAACATATTCACTATAGTATACCATAAACAGAAAGAGACTGAATGAAGTACATCATACAATTAGAGATCTAGGTAGGTACTACGACGTCTATCGTACTAAAGTAAGAAAAAAATGCCGACTCTTTACAAGGTGACACACATATGTGGTGTAGAAGAAATAGGTAAGTAGACGACCGAAGTATATCTCCGACTTCCAAAAAAATTTAAGGGAGTAATCGAAACCCCCCTTTACCCTACAGAACTTCCCGGTCCATGAGGAAGCATGAAAGTAATGGTCACCGGCGACGACTCCGGTAAACTTTTATATTAAAAATAGGAAAATTATGAAAATGTCAAAGTAACAAAGAACCACATGTCATCTTAGTGTAGAACGAATTCTTAAATCCAAATTATGGTCGTACACTTAAAATAAACGGTCAATATGGAATTATTTCGAATTTTTTTTTTTTTAGGTGTACACTTCGGTTCTAAGGGAAACAAGTCTAAATGAGAACCCTCAGGTCGCAACGACAGAAAGGAGGCAATGACTCAATCATCCAAAGAAACTTGCGATCTACTTCACAACCGAAAGTCAATTCCTAAAACACTAACTTTTGAGAGATCTTGGCGATCGTAAAGTAAGAGACCCTTCTCAACCCCGTACCCCCCGTACTCTGTTCGGCTCGCAGTTTGACCGGACTCGAAGACTTTGCCCACCCTAGGATGCGTGCTCAATTTGAATCGAGAAAAACGAGAAATTGGACTCCTCAACCTCAACGCATTCGATTCACACGTACACTACGTCAAGGTGACATGGTCGGAGAAATTTCGTGTCACTTACTCTACTCCTCCGGGCCACAAAACTTGAATCAGAAAACAACCACCTTTTTCTCTCGGTCACACCAAACCAATCGTTGCTACACAACTTGAATAAAATCTTGCACCGGGTAAAGTGGGACCTAGAATGGAAAAACTTAGCCGGTCCACCACCATCCAAGTTCGTCGTCGTGTCGCTCATAACGACTCGCTGTCTCTCGGTCACTTCAGGACAGCGAAGTGGTCGTCGACGTTTGGGTCGTCGCCACGGTTCAGTCCGTCTCTCCCTCGACGCGACGACGGCACGTCGCAGACGGGGACCGCGGGCCACAGTACAGGTGTGTCAACAAAGGCTTACAGCAAAGTACGCACGAACATCGTCGTAGGACCGGTAAACCGTCATCTTGTATGCGTAGACACCTTCAGGGAGACCGGATCGACATCTCATCTGAGTTTTACTTATTACCTTCTTTACAACACCATTTACATTACGTACTTTACGTTTGCAATTCCCGAGAATCTACGATGAATCGGGTAGGGGAATTTAAATGTTTCTGTGGGTCCAATTGGACGGGTACTACTACTCAACCGTCGGTAAGACCTTAACCTTGAACTCAACAGACTTCTGCCAAAACATCGAAAAGGATGGCGTGTCTAAAAGACCTAGCTTAACATAGGGTGTTCAGATAAACCTAAATAAGACAGACCGGATGTGTTCACTTCCGAAAGATTTCACTTAACGTTGTCTATCTTGGAGTAAAAACGAACGACCAAATGAAAGATAAACTTGACCTTCGGTTTCAAGTTCTGGACGAGTCTCAAGGAACAAACAGGCAGAAATAAAACACAATTTACCGTTTAGTCCACTGTACCGACGGTACCCCCCACATGGACAGTCGAGAAAGAAATTCCCTTTTGGACGACAGTCTCAAGTCAATCGTCTTTGGACCCAAGGCGGTGTCGTGGCTCTAGGTGACGTCACAACTGACTGTCATGTACCGTACCTAAGACCTCGACCCGGAAAGACGAACTGTGTCCTAAGGAGTACGCATCAGAGACGAGACCCCAAGGGGTAACCGACCGGTTCCAAAAGAGTCTCGACGTGACAACGAAGGAAGGAACAGAGGGTAGTGTCCGTAGTTTGGATGTCGTAGTATCTTCTGAGAGGGACAGAAGACGGGGACGGTGAAATAGGAAGGGGGATTATTTAAAGGAGATGAAGACTAAGATAGAGTCGTAGCCGTAGGGTCTCCTTGACTTGATATTATTCGATGTATCCACCAAAACTTCTGTAAAAGTCCGATAAGAGGTAATTGGCCATTTTTCAGAGAAATATAACTCATCACGACTTTACACTGATGGTTGTAAACTGACCGGTAGAAATGCAACGGAAGGGAATTTCAGTTTGGTTGTACTTTATTCCAATCTATCACTACCATACACGTGACGACAGTTCTCCGTCCCCAGACTCTTGGTTAAAACAGGAACTGGAGTTTCTTAAGGGAGACTGGTCCCTGAAGCCTCGGAGAATGAAGGATATTTTACTCGACCTACCAGAGACTTACAAAAAAAAAGTCGAGGTCTACACTTCAACTAACGTTCTCCTCTCTAACTGAGACCGGTTAACCAAAGTCCGCACACTGGTAATTTGGGTTTAAATTTCACTTGACTATGTTCCATTATGTTTCCTTTCCTTAAGTCCTCGACACGTCACTAACAGAGGTGCAACAACAGGTCAAATAAATAGTCTAGTCACTGTGGCTTATGGAACCGTGTCTGTCAAGTCGAATTGATCGTCGAGACACAATCCCACGAGGACTCCAAAATTGGAGATACCGTTTTGTTCTAATAAACATTCACGGACCTTTACCTTCATAATAAGGGGTGTCATATTCCCATCTCTGCTAAATTATATTAACCCTGAATCCAATGTTTAAGGTTTACAGAGGTGACATAGTCGACACCAGATCTCTCTTTGGTGAGACGGAAATGTACGTTACCATTGTAAGTTACCGAATATTGTGGTTAGACAAGACGTCGACGTAAACTATTATTTTCGGGGAAGGACGAGAGTCAGAAATATCAGTATATCATCAAAATAATTTATACTGGGAAAATTTGGTGTAAAAGGAGAAACTTTATATTAAGAATAGAAATTTCAAAGACTCGAATGATTGTTAAGAGACTGTATCTCAAGAATGTATAAAACATCTTGAACCCAAAGACCTTGAAACAAAAACACGTCGACGACTTAGATTAATATCTACCAGAAAACCTGGTACGCACAAACGCAAGTGAACCAGGTGGGGTCAGTATATCCAGTATATCAGTTTCGATCACAGTAATCTCTTTTATTTTTGATGTGTAGACTCTTGAGACTTTGCGATTGTCAAGTAAAGGGAAAACGGAGGCGTAAATAAATGACAAAGAATACACAACCCATAGAACTACACACAAGAGAAAAATTTACCGACAAAACTCTCCTCGTGTCTTATATGCTATGACTCGACTACTCCACTATGTAAAGTCGTGGAAAGTACAACTCTGAAGTACAACTTTATAGTGTAACGAAACATTGCACTTTGACACCATTTTAGTATTGTACGGACAAGAATCCTTACGACATATTTTATAAATTGTTGTCCAGACCGCAACAGTGACGGGTCCTTCTCGTTTACAATTTGGCGGTCGGGGTCACGAGCGGTCAAGACGGACTTGACTTGTAACCAGTGTACCTAAGTTTTGGAACCCAACATACCTGTAGCTAAGACAACAATGTCCCTCGGTATGTTTCTATCCTGGACACAACACGGAAAGGATGTATTAAGTCTTTCTTACGCAAGTTTGAAGGTCAAAGAAGAGATTGATTGACCCTGTACTAATTGATGAAATATACGGAACGAAAAGATGTAATGTGGGAAGTCCGTTGGGATGTTGGCTTAATGTGACACTAGTCCAGAGACTGGGACAAGATGGTATGTACATCCGTAAATGAGTTATCTTTAAATAATCGTTCGTCCTTGTTTTACGAAGTATAATGAGTAGACATCTTGAGTTACCTTAGGATCAACAGACAATAAAATCCACGAGAAACGTACCTACCCAGTGGACGCAGTCTCCACTGATGAATAGCAACCGGAGTCTGTTGGTCGTCAGGAAAATTTGGTCACCAAAAGTTGACCACGGTCAAACCGAAAGGACCCCTGTAACTCGTGACAGACCCTTGCAAAGACAGAAAGCGTCGATTTCTCGGTCCCCCGCGAGGACCGCCGTATCTCCGGTCTATATGGCGATTTGTAAAACGTCACGTGTCCTGTCGAGAGACGTCGTTCCCCACTAGACCGGGGTTTACCACCATCATAGGTTCCTCTCTGAGACGGGATTTGGTCACCGACCTGTGTCCTAACAAGTCTCTAGTTTGGACTCCGTGACAAGGATTTCAATCATGATGACCGGAACAAGAGTATTGAGTACAAGAGTACTGAACAAACGTGTTGTCTATATCTTTATAGAAATATATGTAAGTGATTGGGAATGTAGAAAAACTATCAAAAGTAAAATGGTTATCTTGTAGACTATAAATAGTACGATCAATTACTTGGTAAAAGAGATTATTTTAGAGTAAAGGTTGTCAGTGACACGATTGATCGTTCCGTAGTGAAAACTAGTTCTATACCTATCCACTTCAGGACCAACGTCGGTATAGATTACAAAATTCGAAGGTTTAACACCTTAAAAACTATTCTTATGATGGACGACTAGCGAAGACCTAACACGTAACAACTGATTATGCGGTCGTCGTGACTCAAGTCTCGAAGTAGATTCACTACACGTGTGTATGGTAGGGTGACTCCCACGAGAACATGAAACTTCATTACAGTGTACGACGTTGTCTAAACAAAGGGTCTTCGACACAGATGAGTGGAGGATGTTTGAGAAGGGGAGTTACGTGAATTAAAGTAGAATCGATGGTACAGGACTCACAAAGGGAACACCTTCTATCTCCTCATTCAGAGAAAAGAACAGAATCTTTCAGACTCCAACTGTTATCCTTGTCACCCATTCACTTGTACATATTATGTTCTATTTCAGTTTTTATACACGGGACTCTGTGTGCACCTTTCAAAATAATCCACATTTTCACACTCTCCGTCGTTCCCGTTCCCATACTGTACCGTTCTTGGTGTACTTCCTTCTTGTAAGTCTTCCACAAAATTTTGAACTATCCCCAGACCTGACCCAGTCACGGACCAGTGGACCACTACATCGACTCGAGCTTACCTACAGGACCAGAGGACTGGGGAGTGGTTCACCTAAAGGTTCATACAGTATCACGACCATTCAAGACTGAATGTGACCTTTCGACTCCTTCATTTAGACACTAAATTTTTACAAAAAAAGGAGGAGAGATTTTGATATCTTCTTTCGAACATTTTAACAAACACTAAAGTAGATCGTGAATTACGGTGACGAAGACAGTTCATCGTACTAGACGTGTTTACAATACTCTCTTGATGACCTTTTTAAATTTCGTTTCACGATGATCCCACGAAAGACAAGATTTACATACATCGATTGTTGGAGGAGTGAAGTAACAATCAAATGAAAAATTAAACTTTCTGGTGAATAGCAACGGAAACAAGAAAAGTTCTCTTATCCGTCTATGCGAGGGTTTTCTGTCCCCTTGTGTAAGTCATCCGACGAATATCATTCAACTGTTATACTGTACATCTCGTCCCAGGAAACCCCTTCTCTTTTGTTTGTCTTTGTTCACCTAAAGTAGTTTAGGTCCCTCTAACTCATACTGAAGGCTTGAACCCCAGTTCTGCAGACACCCTTCTTACCAGAAACGGAAAGCAGGGAACCAGACATGAGTTGGAGGTAGTCGAGAATGACACAATCACTTACATTGCAAAGTCCGACCCCAAACGAGTATCGAATACACAGCACGGAGTCATCAGCGACTTTCTATACGAGTTCAACTATTATCGAACCTGCAACAAGTCAGTGAACGTGCCGAATGGGAAAACTTCCAGTGGAGGACGACACCAAACCTTTGGTCCCGAAATTCATATTGAGAAACAAATAATTACGGTGAACTATTTTCGAGTCACTTGGGATACATTAAAGAGTAAACATTGTTTTCAGATCATAAGTCGATTAACTTATGTACCGGTGAAATTAATAAAACAATGCCGATTAACTATAAGTGTCACTAGTACAAGATGTCAAAGATTTACATTATAATGAAATATTCCAATACCAAGTCGGCGAAGTCTACAAAGGTAAAAAAACCAGAGAATCGCAGTCGTACATCAAAATAAAAGGACACATAGTACGAACTACAGCCAGATTGCACCTTCTTTCGCGGAAAGGGACAGGAATGAACGGACACACTCGACTATCTACATATCTAACCAAAAACGGATGGCGTCTAATAGGAATACTAACCCTTTCTAAATTAGAAAGGGTCAAGTAATATACACACAAAGTCTAAACAAGTCAAGTCAGCGAGTCAGCACAGGTTGAGAAACGCTCGAGTACCTGACGTCGTGCGGTCTGAAAGGGCCGGTAGTGGTTGAGGGCCTCAAATAAGTTTGAATACAGGTAGCTCAGTCACTACGGTAGATTGGTAGAGTTGAAAACAGTAGGGGAACAGGAGGGTGGAAGTTAGAAAGGGTCGTAGTCCCAGAAAAGGTCACTCAGTCAAAAAACGTAGTCCACCGGTTTCATAACCTCAACGTCGAAGTCGTAGTCAGGAAGGTTACTTATGAGTCCTGACTAGAGGAAATCCTATCTGACCAATCTAGAGGATCATCAGGTCTCCTGAGAGTTCTCAGAAGAAGGTCGTGGTGTCAAGTTTTCGTAGTCTAAAGAATCTTCTAAATTTTGCTATTCTTTACATCAATACCCCTAAAGACAAATCTAACTAAATCTTAACAACGGAAAAGAGTCAAAATCATTAAAGATAGAAGTATTGTAGTAGGGTACCTTTTAACTCGACGATGAACGAAACAAAAGATGGAACTCCATAACTTTAACTTGGGACCGGAAATTTCTTGAAACAGGAAATTTTATATATTCGAAAGGGTATCATGGTCGAGAGGGGAATGTTCAGACCATGAACTACACACTTCATTGTCATGAAGGAGACTCGAGTCACTAACACTACAGTGACGCAAAGGTCACGACACACGAAACAAGGAGTAGAGTCAGAAGGGCCTCGTCGGTCCGGATTCTCCCGGCTCGACGGTACGGTTCTTAGACAGTCACACTTCCAAAGAGATCCTTGTATGTACCTTTCCATGTACCCTTTGATGGAAATACAGTGTCCGTCTTAGGGTCAAAAATGAAGAGAATTGAATGACATAGCAAACAACAATTGTCGAAGTCCAGAGAAGACTTTGCTCCTTCCTGAAATTCCTTTATGCATGCACAACATATGAAGCAAAACTTAGACCGATGGCCGTGACTCACGTTTGTAGTTTTACAAATACGCAACCCAAAGAATTTTAAGCTAAAGGAACAAAAGAAAGAGAACATATACCGTGTGAGGTCAAAAGGTATTACTAGGTAAATCCACGAAAGACAGTACAAAAGTTCGGGTTAGTGTAATAGGTTTTAGATTGTCTTAGACTTCTGATTAGTCATGTGTAGTGAAGAACTCTTCCTTATCGCTTGGTCTCTGCCACCCCCCTTTGGAAAATATAGACAAAAAAGGGGATTCTTTGCTAAGAGGACACTGTCACTCATTGCACACCAGGAGAAGCAACAGTAAACAAGCAAATGTCACTAAGGTATAGTCAGTCTGTCAAGATACACCTTCAAAGTAAGGGACGTCAACCGAATGGCGAAAAAGAATTCAGCGCACACTGAGAAGTAGGAGCCGTCGATAATCAAATCGGTCGCATAGGGTCCGAATAAATTCAAAGGTCCAAGTGTGACACACTGAAAGAGAGGGTCGGAGTGTAATTGACAAAGTTTCGTTACACGGTAACTTCACCACACCGACACAAAGACCGAGACAAGAAGAGGGGTCGTCTGGAGCCCGATAACTAAGACAACTGTCCTGGACACAACAGTCGGACACCGACCCACAAAAGTCCGGAAACCTCCACCTAGTAGAAATCACACGTATAGAGTGGAAAACTACACAAAGAAATTGTTTTAAGGTTCCTAGTGTGGAATGTTACACCCTCAAAGACGTATAGAAAATAAATCCACCATTAGTTGGAAAGTTTTAATTTAAACCACCAATCACATCAGAGAAAATCCGGCTTCGATATATGAACACTATGACTTAAGAATTACAAAAGATTTATCGGTATTATCTTATAGATAATGAAAAAAAAAGAATTTTTTCTTTAGAGTCACACATCGTGATACACTTGTTTTCGTTGTAACAAGTCACATTTACCAAATTCTTGGTACTAACCATTACAGTACGTAACTTACCCCTCTACTAGTTCAGGAATATGTAATTCGTAAATGATCCCTTTTATTAAAAGGTACGATATTTATTGACAAGTTCAACAATGTAAAAAAACAAACAATCATGTCGGTGAATTAGTCAGTGAGAAAACAAAAAACATGGTACAATATAAAGGTAGACTATTAGTGTCTATTTACATACACTATTATTACAAATTTCCAAAAAACTAATTTCTTTATGTTGAAACAATGTCTCTAAAACCTTTTATCTCTTATCAGATTCATTCTTTGGATAGGGCGACACGTATAGTATAGATCACAATTGTAGAGTCGTAAATAATGTGAAAAAGACCCAGATGTATTAGTCCATGAGTCAAGAAGGACAGGAAGGGAAGACGGGGGGGGTGGGGGAAAAGAATTGGTTTTAATCATTAAATCACATGTACCATTAAACACTGGTAGGGGGAGGGGAAGTATAAAACTCAATTTCTTTAGTTAATAAGATAATTTCGTCATAAAAAATTACCGAGAGTTACAAACTAGTAATACCGGTCTGAGTTCAGAAATATTATTTCTCGAACAACAACCTGGTATAGAATAAATGTGTTTGGAGACAGACAACAAGGGTCAAAAAACAACGAAATTTATTACAATCGTCGCAAAAGAATCTATATTTAAAAACACACGAAAAGAATGATAAAGAATCTTTATTTACGGATCTTCACTTTAATCGATTGACTATTCGTTTAATTGTAATCATTTCTATATGTATATATATTAATTAGAGTATTTAAAATTACACGAAATAAACCTAGTTGAATTCTGAAAATAGAACAATTTACGTGAGAAAACACTATGTGACAACACACTCAAAACTGTTTACGTACACGAAGAGATTGATGGTATTAGTTCTTCCTCTTAGCAAAGGAGTGGAGTCTTTAAAGAGAGGAAACAGAAAACTGACGTTTCACACAAATAAAGATTACACCTTTTGTATTTTTTCTTTTATTAATCTTTGGGAGGTATTCGAATGGTGGGACGATGTTGGAGACAACTGTAAAATAACTTATAGGAAGACCAGAAAATAAAGAAGAAGGGATGTGTTTTTCTCTAGTATGAGGGGAAAGACAAATATCAGAAAAGGAATAAAATGAATCACATAAAACTCACATAAAATTAAATTGGCAATCTAGCCAAAAACAAAGACAAAGAAACGTTAAGATTAATTAGAATAGTACTTATAGAAACGTATAACGGTATTAATGAATTCAGGATTTTCATCTCACGAATCTCGAGTCACGTATACATGCCGAAAGTTTGAATAAATGTAAAACAGTTTGACTGAAAATTTTACGAATACGGTCAAATATAGGACTGCTTGTCACAGAACTTCTCGTACAAAAAGTACGCAGAACCCGTCATAATAAAAATGAAATATAAAAATTTAGACTATCTACTTAATACCTCAAAACAATAAAATTAAAAGTAAAAACTGAAGAACACCCAAAAATTTTTGTACAATACATGTAAAAACACGTTTAACGATCAGATACAATGAACCTACAAAAAGAGAACTGAGAAAAACCCCTACCTCTCGAATAAAAAATTCACGAGAAATACACTCGTTATGATTAAAGTGACAATCCTCTATCATAAAGAAAGGTAAACGAACAAGTAAAACAAATTACAAAAAAATAGAATACCTCCAAGAGTATTTAGGTAGGAAGACGTAAAGGAAATATAAACGCCCCCATACACAACTTAAATCTGTCTAGAAAGGAGATCTAGTATATCAGAACGTATAAAAGAAGTGTGTATTAAAATAGTTTTTAAGAAAGAGGTAACGACGATGAGGTAATAATGAGACAATGAATGAGGCAAGTCAAGTCAAGTCAAGTCAAGTCAGGGAGTTAGCACAGGCTGAGAAACGCTGGGGCACTTAGCGTCGTGCGGTTCGGAGGGACAGGTAGTGGTCGAGGGCCTCAAGTAAGTATGAGTGCAGGTAGCTCAGTCACTACGGTAGGTCGGTAGAGTAGGAGTCAAGGGTTAGGGAGGAGGACGGGGGTTAGGGAGGGTCGTAGTCTCAGAAAAGGTTACTCAGTTGAAAAGGGTACTCCACCGGCTTCATGACCTCAAAGTCGAAATCGTAGTAAGGAAGGTTTCTTTGGGGTCCCGACTAGAGGAAGTCTTACCTGACCAACCTAGAGGAACGTCAGGTTCCCTGAGAGTTCTCAGAAGAGGTTGTGGTGTCAAGTTTTCGTAGTTAAGAAGCCGCGAGTCGGAAGAAGTGTCAGGTTGAGAGTGTAGGTACGTACTAGTATCCTTTTTGGTATCGGAACTGATCTGCCTGGAGACAACCGTTTCATTACAGGGACGAAAAGTTGTACGATAGATCCAACCAGTATTGAAAAGAAGGTTCCTCATTCGCAGAAAATTAAAGTACCGACGTCAGTGGTAGACGTCAGTAAGACCTCGGGTTTTTTCATTTCAGACTGGGACAAATGATGAGGTAATAATGATGAGGAGAATATGAGGACAATCTGATCACTCCAAAAATGAGAATACAGTTCCTCGGTATCTAATACACGAACGTATACACACATAAAAAATAAATTAAGTAATAAACTAAAAATTTAATGAGAATGTGAAAGTTCGTCGTACTTGAAAAGTAACTTTAGAAGATAAGTTTGTCATAAATTATCACGTTATTATAAGTTTGCACAGTTCAATTCGTTCAGGAGAATAAAAAAAGGGTAACAGCGGAAACCGAACGTAAAATCCATTTATGATAGGCAGACTAAAGAACCAACTGTACTCCCCTTTTTCACAAAGAGGATCATTTATTGATAAAGAGACAAAAAATGTACGGTGTCCTATAACTTCAGTTTCATTCATCGTTTTGTCAATGGATGTTGTTTGCACGTTTACTCGAGTGGGTTCGATTCGCACATCGCTGTCAGAGGGAATGTGACCAACTCGGTCCCCTTGGAACTAGTGTAACGTGCCGTTTTCTCACCCTTACGGTTTTATACATAAAACGAATAAAGAATTTTAAAGATCAGCCCGAACACAAGTTGTAAGTAACTGGTTTTCATACAATTTTTGAAAAGATTGTACCCACTACATCCGTCCAAACAACAGTCTTTATTTCCAGTAAATTTATATTATTTTTATCTTCGTCGTCAAACTCTTTACGTAAAAAGTAACAGGGAGGGGGTCAAAATAACTCTATACTAACCGCATGTCGTGACACATTCACACTCCACATGTCGTCTTGTTACTAAACTGGATGTATGGAGGACGTCACTACTGGTGTTATTCAAATCATTTATGGGTACGTCCTCATGACCTCACCCCACGGCAACGGAAGAGGCGTAGAGTATATCTGTGTTGTAATTTCTTCATCTTTTTACACAAAAGGGAACACTACCCTTGAGTATCCTAAATGAGAGAATACTAGAAATATTCCATCTTGTCATAATTACTAGAATGGTACAACCTGTAATGTAAGGATTACAATTAAATAGAATATTGACCTTTAAAAATAGAAAACTGGTGGGAGTAGACAAATGGGGAGAGAGAAGGGGAGTGGAGACCATCGATGTTTATTCTAGAGAAAAAGAGACTCACAAAAGTAAACAGAACAAAAACTTCATATTAACTGGACGTCATGATACAATCAAGAACCACATGTGGTAACACTAAACTATAAAGACATATAACCTTTTACCACCAGTATTATTCAGACCAACGGTAGACAGTGGTACGTCTCTATACCATGTATTGATATCTGAATGTCTGATGTAGAGGGCTGACATCATGTAAAGAGTAAACACTTAGTAAGTAAAACATTGACCTTCAGACATAGAGAATTAGTGAGAGCGAATAGAGAAGGGGGTCCATGGAGGAGAGACTGTCGGTGGACAAAGAAGGACATAGATACTGAGACAAAGAGAAACCGATATAAACAAGTAAACAAAACTAAAAAATCTAAAGTGTATATCACTTTAGTATGTCAGAAACGGAAAGAGATAGACGGAATAAAATGAATGGTATTATGGGAGAGTCAGGTAGGCGAAACAGGGTTTACCGTTCTAAAGTTTCTTTACGTAAAAATTAAATCGAAGTTTTTGTAAGTATTCTTTCGTAATAAAAAAAGTTCCTATTTCTAAAATAACGAACTAAAAATTAAAGTATTTTTTCTATTTAATCAATTGTCAATATTTTAATGAAAATAATAAAATGAAAATCAATGAATTTTAATAAGTTTATTTCTTAATCTTACCAAAAACGGGAAAAACGGTTTCTGTCGATACGGTAATTTTTCCTTCATCTGGTTATGTAAATAATTATACGACCAAAGTGACCCACAAAACTCCCAAGAGCATACATTCCAAATACATGTTTTACAATATATCCGTAAAAAATAACGAGTCCTTTCCAATTATTGATACACAGAAAACGTACCCTATTTTTAGTTTCAAAATAATTCGTTTTATAATTAGGAACTTTAATGAGAAGCTTTCTCTTCAATTTCTTTTGACAGACACGACATAAGACTGTAATAGTCTTTGTAAACCTGTTTCATCCTGTGTCGACAATGTCAAATTTTTTAATGTTACGTCCGGGTAAGAAATGTAAATTTATGTCGTTAGTAGTAGAATATTTACAAAAAAGATACCGTCTCTGGATGATCGGACGTTTTTTGAAGGAGAAACATATGCATAAAGATTACCTTAAATATGAATTGAAAACGAAACGACAATGACGAAAAAGAATTATATCATATAAAAAGTAAAGAAAAAAATCCGATTCGTCGACCTTCTCTTTCTAGCCCACTATTTCTTCGTCCTACGTAAGATGTTTCTCGTCGACCGATCTGACCTCCTCTCCCATACCGACAATGAACAGTCACTAAGAGAAGAGAATTGGTGTAGACGTCACAAGGGTACCCACATAAATTTTTAGTTATGTAATCTTGACATTGGTGAAAAAGGACCAATTTCTCACCGGTCCTTCATTTCTTCGGTTGGTCCGGCTATTAATAGCTTCTATTACAGTAAAGATGAAACCATCAAAACTCATGACAACACAATGGCCAAGTAACTATTGTAAAATGATGAGTCCTTGAGGGGGGTTTATAAAAGGTGATATACAAATCTTCGACGTAACAGAGGTCCAGTTCGTCTTCTCACGATAAGACCCGAGAGGGTCTGTAACTGATTTGAACTCGTGCAAGAATCTTCGCCTTTACAAAACTTCCTATTTGGCAGAAACACTTTCGAGTGAAAGTGACATGAACACCGGTTCTTTACTTACAGAAAAAGTTTTGACCACCTGTCCTCGACTTATTATCCTGAGTCCTCTTCTCAATCCTACCTCTCTCCTCCTTCATGGAGACCAGAGGTAAAGATATCTTAAACTGTTTCTGAGCTCCTTTAACTCTGCCTTTGTCCTCCTGCGTCACCCGAATTCGAACCTTTAAACCCCTGGGTTAGTCACGGGGACAAGTTACTTTATAAAATAACAGATCCTATTAAAGTATGGATCTGGTACTCCAACGTTTCGATGAAAAGAGAAACGAAACTGACTCTGGAGGTTTAAACTAAACCTTATCGTACAAATCATTTTTTCATCTTTGATTCTTTATCTGTTAGTTTGAGGTAAGTCATGTTTGTAAACATACAACAGAAGTGGAGAGAGATACAGTAACTTGAATCATGAAGAACTTACGTCCCTGGTAAAAGAGTAACAAAGTCGTCTACACACATATACAGTCAGAACATATACAGTCCGGGACTACGACGGTCTCTCTTCGATTACTTCTTTCATTCAATTTGACGACGGGAACACCTCGAATTTAAGTAATTTTGGGACAGTCGTACAACTTACCGTCTAATATTGTTGTACGTTTGTCACTTCACCTTTCTCCTCAGGGTCCCGGATCCTTACATCCACACCGCGACCCACTTCCTGGAAAGATTCTCCATAGACCCACACCCTTCGTCCGGTCCTGGTTCGGGACTTCGTCCCAACACGAACTGCACAAACCTCTCCGATCTACCGAACACTCAACGACAGAAGTCATTCTTGACTTCGTTCTCCCTGAATAATCCAACTACGTTTTCATTGATGTCAAAACCTGACACTTTAAAATTTAGTATTGATCCGAGTTTATATAGAAATAATTAGTTTTATCCTTGGTAACGTTATTTGTGTAAAAACGGTTGCTCTTTACTGGGAACTCGACACCAAACGTCTCCTGACTAAATCACGTACCCAAGACTGTAGACCCCAAAATCTAAGTTCCGGGACTTGACCGTAAATGGACGACGGATAGAACCTCACTACAACCACCAAATCAGTGATTCAACACAGGTTGAGAAACACTAGGGTACCCGATATGAGACAGTCCGAGGAGACAGGTACCCTAAGAGGTCCGTTCTTATGACCTCACCCAACGGTAAAGGAAGAGGTTCCCTAGAAGGGTTGGGTCCTTAAATTGGGTCCAGAGGAAGTAACGTCCGTCTAAGAAATGGTCGACTCGATACTCCCTTCGGGATAGAATCTCATAGTATACATTTGAAATCCAAAGGAGTCGATATTTGACTCCTAAAACATCATGGATGGAGCGATTAAACATTTTACTCTATTAGGAGTATTTAATTGGACATTCTGACAGGTCCTGTCTCATTGGTAAGTCAGTCACATCGAGAAGAAAATGAAGATAGGGTTTGTGACAAAGACTACATTACTCATTTATAATAGACTTAGTTTACTCACTCACTTTCAAAAAGTCCACCAATTGGTCCTTGGACGAAAAGGGGGTGGGTTACTATTAAAAGAAACGAAAGTTCATAATGACACGATCCATACAAAACTTCAAGAGTAGTTAGTGACAATGTATGTTCTTTTCCGTGACTATTTATAAACGGGTAAAGAGTATTTAGTGGTCAAAGGATCTCTATAAGTCACTAACCAAACTCCGTGACTCTCCTACCTAAATGAGAAGCGGTTAATTTCTACCACGATCACCATTTCTTGGGACGACAGTCATGTCCTCTGTATTCTCTTTACCCAAACTAATGACCCAACCTTTCTAGGGGACCTCTTCCTGTTCCGTTAGGTGAGGTCATAAGAACACACCTCTTAGGGTACCTAGTGTCCTCTGACCATCAGAGGTCAGGTACTCCAACGTCTCAGTCTGGTGAATCGTTGATTCAAAGGTGGTGTATGTTGTAAGAATTTTTCAAACGAAGTGTAGGTACAGTCGAAACTATTTCGACCGTCGTAAACGTCACTTTGTTCATAAACTTTTTGAATTTTTACCGAAACTGAAAGAAACAGTCACTTCTCAACTATGGAAACGGATAACCAAGATTCTTCCCACTTTAATTACATCTCAATTTAATGTGAATAATGAGGAGGGCTCAACTTCTTTCCGTCTTTAATAGAGTCTACAGACCCCTTGGTCGACTATGCTTATGATCCCTCCTCTTTCGAGGTAAGTGTGTTCCCTTACAGATTAACTATTCCTCACATAATTTCATCTTAGATCTCTGTAGGGTTCGACATAATGTCTTGACGAACACAAAAGTTTACGAGTCATCTGAACGCAAGTATAAGAGTTTACTGGTATTTAAAGATGAGATTTTCTTCGTGTTACTCTATAATTTTATTGAGAATCCCTATAGTACGACATCAACGTAGTACTTTAAACGTAGTTCAGTTACTTTTACTTATCGACTCATTATTCTAATACTCAGTAGTTTTTCACTATTACATGTCTACCAATTGTTTTTGTACTTTTCTACAAGTTGTAACGAGTAATAATTTCTTTACGTTTAACAACACCATGTATGTGTGTTACCTTATAGTGAGTCGGTATTTTTCCTTGTGCAAACTCAGACAAGACTACTCCACCTACTTGGATCTTGGAAAATATGTCTCACTTCACTCAGGCTTTCTCTTTCTATTTATTGGTATAAGATTGTGTATATATGTCTTAGATCTTTTTTACCATGACTTCTTGAATAAATGTCCCGTCGTCACCTCTTTGTCTGTGTCTCTTGTCTGAATACCTGTACCCCTCTCCCCTCCCTCTCCTACTTTAAATACCTCTCTTATGGTACCTTTGAATGTAATGGTATACATTTTAAACGACATACAGAGTCCCTTGAGTTTGTCCCCGAGAAATGGTTGGATCTCGCCACCCTACCCCTCCCTCTACCCCCGACCCTCCAAGTTTTCCCTCCCCATATGGATACCGACTAAGTACAACTCTAAACTATCTTTTGTCGTTTTAAGACATTTCGTTAACAGGCAGTAATTTTTTATTTATTTAAAAATTTTTCACTATTACATGTGTTACTGACACCGACGATTACATCGACTATCCGTCTACCATACCACCAGAATCTTCAACAGGACCCTTACTGACATGTTCTATGGTACAGGGGAGAAGTAATTATTCTGGTGGATCATAAGTCAACTACCAAAGTGGTCAAGTGGATCAATTTTGTTCTCTTTCTATTCATGAACATAGGTGAAGATTTGGAGGTAAAAATTTGTCCTTGGACCTAAAGTATCAACCAATTTACTAAGACGTTGAATACATTATGGTGTTGGTAAAAAGGAATGTAATCGGTGACGACCTAAGGAGTAAAACGTAGAAAATTATGTTTCACACGTCTTAAAGATTGTCTTTACCAATCTGTAACACGAAAAAAGTCAGTAGTGTTCTTTTAGGAGGAATATTAGAAGACGTAATTCAAATCTTTCACGAAGTAGAAACGTGTGGATTTACAGAGAGTTTATAAGGTTCCACTTTAGGTTGACCCTTTTTAAGTCGAATCGATGAAAATCTTTACCGTCATTATTTGTTTTTATTCTATAATGTCTTTACCTGTCTTCTGTGGTCCTCCAACTTATGGTGCTTTCATTAAAATACTAAAAATCATAGAACTGTGTCACCTTTTATAAGAAAAATATTTTTTATAAATAAAGAAACCGACGTGACTCGGAATCGACACCGTGGGACCTAGAAACTAGAAGTAACGTCGTACACCCTAGGTGACGGGACTGGTCCGTAACTTGGGACCCGGGGGACGTAACCCTCACGTCTCGGGATCGGTGACCTGGTGGTCCCTTTAGGGTTTTTATGTATAAGAAATTCCCCGTAATCGAATATAAAACCTCTTCCGTTACCGTTGGGTGAACTCATGAGAACGGACCTTTTAGGATACCTATCTCCTTGGACCATCCGACGTCAGGTACCCCAGTGATCCTCAACCTGTGTTGACTCGCTGAAGCGAAAGTGAAAAGTGAAAGTACGTAACCTCTTCCTTTACCGTTGGGTGAGGTCATAAGAACGGACCTCTTAGGGTCCCTACCCCCCTCGGACCACCCGACGGTAGATACCCCAGTGTATCTCAGTCTGTGCTCACTTCGTTGAATCGTCGTCGGCGAATATAAACAATTCGAGAAAGAATGGAGTACATCCATACGGGATTGACTTTTTTTCGAACTCATAGTTAAGGGTAACCACCTATATTCTTCGAACTCTCTTAATTAAGGACTAGTCACTGACTACTTTCCTTAGTGTCCCGTCGAAAGCTCCTTTTACAAGAATTTACAAAAATTCTGCGGAAACGGTCAGGGATACCCCGAAGAGACCACCGAGTGTGCCACTTCTTAGGTGGACGTTTCGTCCTCTGGGCCCAAGGTAGGGACCCAACCCTTCTAGGGGACCTCTTCCCTTACCGTTGAGTGAGGTCAGAAGAACGGACCTCTTGGTGTACCTGTCGTCTCCGACCGCCCGATTGCCAGGTACCCCAACGTTTCTCAGTCTGTGCTGACTCGGTGAAGGTGAACAGTCAGGGAGTCCATTAAGAGGTATTACGAAATATACAGAGAGAATTACACGGTACAAATACGACTGACACTAATCAATGGACACAAATAGACGAATCGTGGAATTCCTATTTTAGTAAAAGAATAAAGACAGAAAAGGTGTTGAGCGTGCGTCACTCATTTAGGACGTCAAGGATTCAAATACGGTATTCCAATCTAGGTTCGGTAAGTACATGTCAAACATTCATAAACGTTTTATAAATCAAAGAAAAAGTAATCAATTTAATTATTAGATTTAGACAGGACACTTTTATAGTTCAAATTGAAACTTATAGACCTACACATATCGTAGAAGTAGTAGGAGTATCGATTCTTATTGTAGAAAACTCATAAATACAACACGACCCGTGAAACGTACCTAATATAGTAAAATAAGAGTATTTGTTGGTATCCTCCGACAGTGGGGACAACAAAAATCCACTTCTATGATGTCCAAGTTCACTAAACGGGCTCTTATATGTCTGTTTCCCGAAGGGTCCACCGAGTCGCTCTTTTTTGGATAGACGTCACTTCCTTGGAGTCCTCTGTGCCCAAGTCGGGGACCCAACCTCCTAAGGGACCTCTTGTTTTACCGATGGGTGAGGTCAGAAGAACGGACCTCTCAGGGGACCTGTCTCCCCGGACCACCCGACGAGTCAGGTACCCCAGTTTTTCTCAGTGTGTCCTGACTACGCTGTCCCGCGTGTTCGTGTGCATGTCAGTTTTACACTGGACTTGAACTTGGTCCAGGTTGTAGGCTCGACAATCGGTAACAGGTCATGGCAGAAATTACAAACAGTCCGGACGTGAAATCTTCAATTTAGGACGACTAACGAAACAATGAAGACACCCATCATTGAATTGAGGAAGACCGAAGATTATGTCACAAAATCCAGGACTACAATTTTGAACTAGTCACAATGGTATATTGGACCTTCACAAATCGTAAGTTTTACGAATTAGGGGGGTGGGGGGTGGGGGGTGGGTCCTAGACCATGAAGGACCCCTTTAAACTGGTTTTCCCGTCGTCGTTCCAGTATAATGAATCGTTGACACCGCACGGTGGGGGTTCTTAATGAAATTATAGATCAACACGACGAACAATGAAACTTCCTTCTTTAAGTATCAGTAAGTGCGTCAAATCTTTACAGAAACCCCGTAGGGTAAGTAAGTATCCAAGTGTTACAGCGATGTCCTATTAGTAGAGTAAGGTAGAGATCCTACTTTTGTTTAAAAGACAAAATAGTCGACAAACTACCAATAAAGTACTTTGAGACTTAAACGGACGAGGACTTTGTAGGCAACGGACCTATAAGAAGTCTTCTTACACATAAAACGGTATCAGACAATCGGGAGACCTTTCCTTACCTCTCCGTCCTGATTCAGGTACCTTGTTTTCCTGTCTCAGGTCAAAGAAGGTCCTAGAAGACCCTACTTCCTGGGGAGGGAGGGAGAGGGTCCTATAGATCTCTACGCACAAGAAACTACTACTCACACAGAACGTACAGATTGAAGAACTTAACTCAACGAGGTACATTAGGTGAAACGAGAACCACAAGGATTCTTACCACCCCAAACGTGTCGTACTTCTCTCGACATTTTCGGGATCACCGAGGTCATCGGCTCCCTCTAGTCTCTCGAATCAACCCATGGTAATGTCACAAGTCTAGTTGTCCCATCACGCCAAACACAACAAAGGTCAAACGCCCAAGGAGGCCTAAAACCGTCGTTAAACGTATGTGTGACGGCAGTCGGGGAATGTTAATTCCTCTCCCTTAACATGTTCGACTCACTTTCTCTCACTACGTTTCTCTTACCACTTTTTATTTAACAGTAATTCTTCTTTTCATGAAATGATCAAGTAGTGGACACCTCTCTCAACGATTAATTTAAGATTCCAGTACGAATGTAGTTTACTCGTTCAAAAGTCTCGGAAAATGAATGTCACCCACCGTATAGAAGATAACGTAGTGTCACAGCCCGAATAGACATACTAATTAACCGATAAAACTAACGAACTGATGAAGAAACAGTCAGCCATGGAAGTAAAGACACAAGGAGAGGTGTTTCGAACTCCCCCTTGTACGGTGCTTACTACTATTTCTCTTTACTGTTGTCTTGTCTAATAACGGTCGGGGCACACGAGGAATACCTTTCTTTAATAACCACAAAAACATAATAGTCTACTTTAGACAGTAACATTTTTCTAAAGAAACTCACCTCGATCCAGTCGGTAAAGTTCCCTAATTATGTCCTACCTTAAAGTCAGTCTGGTGACCGTAGACGCTAGGATTTTGTACTTCTAAGAAAAAACTCCCCTCACATCCCGTTATTGATGAATCTGAGTTAAATTCCCTATTTTTTTCGGGAAACTATAAGAAGGAGAATCCATGAAAGATTTGTCAACAGGTACTAGGTTCCAGTATACCCATCGAGTATATGTGACTTAATACACATACAAAACCGGTCCGCGACTCTATATCGTTCAAATTGAGCTATCAATTTTCGTAATGATTTCGTAATGAACCACCCTCTATAAGGAACCATCAAATACGATCAAACGTGAACAGTTAGATCTTTCTCTCTAATAAGGTAACTGTGAACCTTGAAGACATGACCGGAGGAGTAAGTAAAACTTTGGTCCCGTCAAAGAGATCAATGGTCCTCAACGTTCTTTGTCTACTTCGAGAGAACAGGTTCTCAAACATACAACTTCTGTATCTTTGGTCACAGCGAAAATTAACATAACGACAATGTTTACTGTCTCTAAAGTCGCTTCACCAAAAATCGTAAATTAGTTACTCAAAAAAAAAAATTAGTAATTGTTCATAACTATCAAGTTTATTTACAATGAATCTACAATCGCCAATCCATCTCTTTAATTATTCCGAGTCATAGTGATATGAAGAACAACTATATTAACTTTGTCAATAAATATTGAATCCAAGTCTCTGACTTGGGAAGACACGAAAATGACCCGAGGGATTTCCTTCAAATAATAACGTCCGAAAGGTTTTCATCGTTCCTCCCATCTGGAGGGGGGGGGCGGGGTTAAAACAAGATGTCTTGTTCCCCGTTCTTTTAGCTATGTCATCCCCAGAATAGGAATTAAGTAATAAGTTGTTCACGAGGTTTGCGTAACCGAAAAGACAATTGGAGAGACTCAAAAGATTACCCTTTACACGGCACCCATTGGAACTTTACGAAAAAATTAGACCGAAATCCCTATACTCTGAATGTAAAAAAAAAAAGGCCCTACTCGACAATTTTCACGTAGGACAATTTTACTAGGGAAATTGACCTCGGTCAAAAAGACACGGATTGAAATCTCCTTTCTAAACGTTTAGTACCCTAGTCGTGAATTAAACCCCGAGATAAATGGTACATCCGACAGTTCTTCATAATTGGAATTCCATTCTACTCTTACACCTCATGTTTCGATACTCGACTACCGTGTTTCATGTGGTCCATAATTTATCATAATAGGTAGGACGAACGATGTCATTTATCCTAAAGTGATAATACTACACAGTCCCGAAAGTCCCTTTAGTTTAAATGTTCTGTGATTTGACGGTAGGAGAGACGACTCGTCGAAATAAGACCCTAGAACGAAAGTATAATTAGGACAACCAATCCTTTATGAACATCGTTAACACGTACCTTTAATATTAAATTACTAGAGAAGGAAAAGAGATAAGTCTCCAATCTTACCTGGTGACACGAAACATCACTATCGGGGTCCCGAGACTCTTTCTCTATTACACGTCAAGGTCGAAATTTCGGGTCATAACGGAAAGACACTCGAGAACATTACTAGTATTCACGATTCTACGGCTGTCATACCCGACGGACGAAAGAGTCGAGAAGTATAGAGGAAACGGGATACTCTCCGACGTGTCATTTGATCTAAGACAAACGGTACTGTCAAAAGTCACGGTGAACTTACACATTTCTGTTCCATCTCTTTACTTCACACTACTTTAGACCCCTTTTAATTAAGACGAAAATTTCGAAGACAAACAAGACAGACCCCTCCGAGTCATCCGACAAACGAAACTTTTTGTTAATTATGGGGGAAAGGAAAGAGACCCTAGAAAAGAACGATAACTATTCTTACAACGTCGGTCCTTCCGTAAGACACAAAGGACACACAAAGGACACAAAAAGGACACATACACTAACTTTTACTCGATTTAGAGAACTTAAAAGAAACGTAGGTCAAAGTAGTAATCACTAACAAAACGAAGAACTATGGCACAAATAAATATTTAAAGTTTACGTGAGGTAAATCCGTTTGGTCGGTCACGAGTAAAGGGATAAAAGGACTGACTTTTTAATTTTATGTACTTATAATTAAGAAAATTCCCTTTAACGTCCCGACCATAACCTTTTACGAGAACTTAGAGTCAAAATACAGGTCTGACACTCGGTCGACACGGAGACATTCCGTAATGTAGAGTTGTGTAATCGAAGTAATTCTTTCTACATAAACCAGTATTTTGTAAACGTTTATTATAATAGAGTATTGTTTTAGTTTATTTTTCACGGGTATAGACTTGAACCGTACATTTCGTCTAACCGTACCATTCCTGTTGTACTTTAATTCCCTTAAATTTAGATTGGACTGATACCTCTGATCGACTCTATCCTCGAATTGGAACCATCACAAATAGTCTTAACCCCCGCCCCCCCATCCCAAACTCCCTTAGGAGCTGTAAGTGGTAAGTAAACTCGTGTGTAAACAGTTAGAGTGGTTGTGGGCGACCGCAGACGATGTCTCGAAAACTAACGGTATCACCTGGGTACATCCGAAACGGTCCGAAAGAAGGTCTCGCCTTGACAAAACACTCCTCTTTCGGTGATGAAAGCAGGGAAGTTCCAGATTTCTAGTTCCCTAAATCTCCCCTTAAGACACCCAACTTCTTTAAGTAGTCCAATTTACGAGTCTATTTCTGGGTTATTTGACCAATGGAAGTTACCGTTAGAAACCTTTATGTACAATTTATACATTCAAGGTATTTCTGGTCTTGACAAAGACGAAAAACTAGTGGTATTATCACGGACCGTGTATCATCCACGATCTCTTGAAAATTTTAATTGCACAATCAGTCCTTTACCCTACCCAAGGAACCGGTTTATTAAAACTTCTTACAATTCGAAGTGATTCGTCTTGTCTAAAGAAATGACATCAGGAAGAGACTCAAACACATGTAAGACTCGAAGGTCCTACTCTTATGACGTACGGTACAAAGTCGTAATATGAACTTGGTATTTCAGAGAAAAAGCTCTTTGTGAGTAATTGAATAGGGTCGGGTGGTAGACTCTAAAAGACAACGAGACGGATTACGATGACGAATTGTAAAAAACTCAAGAAGGACTAACGTAGGATCTTACATCTCCAGTTCTTCGGTATCTTAAAGTAACTATCTCAAGGATTAAACTCCCGAAGACTCCTGGACGTTGGGAGCACCTTAACGGACGGACACATGACACAACATTTTCTCACGTGTCTCCTCTTTCTCCGGGTCCCTCAGATATCGAGGAGACCTCCCGAGACACAAGACTGAGATATGAGAAGTCTTAGAGACAAGAGAGATTGTCAGAAACTCTTTCGATACGGGCGTCATCGAGTCAAAGTAGTCCCGGGAGGGTGATGTCCTGTGAATGCAAGTCAACGAGTCAACACAGGGTTGAGAAACGTTGAGGTACCTGACGTCGTGTAGTCCGAAGGGACAGGAAGTGGTTGAGGGTTTCGAACGAGTTTGAGTACAGGTAGCTCAACCACTACGGTAGGTTGGTAGAGTAGGAGACAACAGGGGAAGAGGAGAACGGAAGTTAGAAAGTGTCGTCCTACGTCTCGGTACGGGTAATTGGGTTCTCAGCATGTAGAAGTATACTTCTTAGTCCGCACATCTTACGGGGGTTCCTAGTCTCAGGGGTATCTTCAAAAGAAGAAAAAAGTAATTTAGCTCATCTCCTTAACCTAAAGTATTTATAAGTTAATGGTGGCACCTAGAAATTGGGTGTTCACAAACGGTTCTGGGTCTCGACCTCCTTGTTCCTTGTCGCAAAAGGGAAAGAAGTACTAGAACTTAAAAGACACGGGGAAGCCTTTCTGAAACCTTCATCATTCTAAACGATCGGTACTAGTCTTTTTAACATGTCAGACACAGGAGTGTTCAAGTGGTTAGGAAGAGACATTGGAGTAAGTGGGAGTGTGTTCTTAGGTCCCTCCTATCACACCGGTGTCGTGACGGGGAGTGCTGAACATCAAAGTGCGGTCTAGAGACACTAGTCACGGACCGTGCATCATCCACAAACAAACTGTTTCTAGACAACGTATTTGTTTATTTCCTCGAAAGTCGTTCATTTTCCGAAATTAGAAGTCTGACCGGGTCCATGGAATCTATATGTAGAAGGTCCACTGAATCACGTGTGAAGGGCGGTTCGATGTGGAATAGGACGTCCAAAACGTCTCTAAGTCTGGGTCCAGGAAGACGAGGTCGGTACGGTCGACGATTATAATTACGTTGTCGGATAGAATGAATGTATCTTAATTTGTCACGTCTACGGTGATAAGCCCGTTTGAAAATTTCATTTCATATAGTGAAACGGATTCACTACAAGAGTTAGGTAATGAAAAGACACTGAACTCCGTCCCCATTAGGTAAAATAGGTGTTTGGGACGGGATTTATCTTAGGGTCGAAGTACTCAACAGGGGTTTGAACCGAAAACCACTTTTACAAGTACTCATGAAACGTGAGACCTGTAGGAACGACAAGGTTCCGATAACCGATTCTTTATATCATAGTAATCTTAGTCGTAGTATAATTTTGTCGATGGTAGATAACCCCGATGGGACCACCGAGTCTACCACTTCTTAGAAAGACGTTACGTCCTCAGAATCCAAACTAGGGACCCAACCCACCTAGGAGACCTTTTCCCTTACCGTTGGGTGAGATCATAAGAACGGACCTCTTAAGGTACCTGTCTCCTCGGACCGTCCGATGTCAGGAACCCCAGTGTTTCTTAGGCTGTGTTGATTCGTTGATTGTGAAAAGTGGTAGATAACTCCCTAATAGTATTCGGCCCGTCACGTCTTTTACAAAATTGTTTAGTAAATTGAGGTCCTGTCTGGAGGTTCCCTTCCACAAAAGAAGGAAGTGGTGGATTGATCGATGACTAAAACAAGAAACCCGAGTCTCTGTAGTCCATTGAACCCGATTACAAAGGGTCGGTCACGTCGGTCCGGAGAGAGACAGAGAAGTGACTAACGGAGAGGACACACTGGTCACTCGTAGATACTCTGAGGGAATCCGAATGTAGATAATAAGTTAAAGTGAGGGGGTCTGAAAATTCTTCTTAAAACCACCTTCACCCGTAGTGTCAAGAACAAATCTGGGTCATCTCAGTTTATTGTCTAAGAGTCGGTACAAAGGGAATCGTCGTAAACATGAACTGAAGAAAATAGTCGATTCGTGGTCATCAGAATGAATTAACACCTAGTATAAGATGTCATCTCATCGTCACTATTTCGTACTAACCCACAACCTATGTCACTCACACCGAAATCTACCTCTGTGACAGTCATTCCTTTGTCATGTCCTAGACACCTAACCCGGAATAGGAGACTCTCCTGTCTACCTTTTCTACTTCCTGGACCTTTATGGCCCCCCTCTTTGTCGACCTTTAGTTTTCCTGTCCGATCTAGTCGGTTCCCCTACGACTCTAGATCACCCTACTGGTACCCCCTTCACCAACCTCCCAAGTCCTCACTGGACCATTGAGGGTGACGGTGAACCCGTAAGGACGGGAGTGGTAGAAGGAAACGTTCCCGGGTGAAACGTTTTAACGAAGGTCAACTCGAGAACTGTCTTGGGAACTTTGAGACAGGTGCCGTCAGGACGGGTAAAACGGACGAGAAATCTAACACTTGGACACCTTTAAACCTCATATTTGAAGGACGTTTCAATTTAATATCAGTATGTTTATACATAAACGACAATTAAAGGAAAGAACCTCTTCCGTTACCGTGGGGTGAGGTCATGAGAACGGATCTTTTCAGGGTACCTGCCTCCTCGGACCACCCGACGTCAGGTACCCCAGCGGTTCTCAGCCTGTACTGACTCACTGGAGTGAAAGTGAAAAGTGAAAGTACGTAACCTCTCCCTTAACCGTTGGCTGAGGTCACAAGAACGGACCTCTTAGGATCCCTGCCCCCTCGGACCACCCGACAGCAGACACCCCAGTGTGTCTCAGCCTGTGTTGACTTCACTGAATCGTCATCGTCGTCGTCAAATTCCGGTTTCTACAACGAAGATTTAATCTCGATAAACTTGAAGTTAAGTCCCCGAAGGGATCTGAGACGGTGTTTTAATTTAGTTCATTAATTTAGTTACAGTCTTTATATGGTGAGTCAGTCGATGGGAATTCGGTCGGTGAGGACGCAAATCGGAGACACTATCAAAAGGGAGATGCCGAAGTCATACCAAGTAGGGGACAGAGCCTCTACGACTGGTGGACGAGACACGGGTCCATAGTACGTCTCATCCAGGACACTACGTGCCTCCGATTTAGTCCGGGTCAAGTAGAGACGACAGAGTAGGGAGGAGGATCGGACGATCAAGAAGAACCATAATAATAAAGATCTTGAAGTAGTATTACATCAGAGATGGAACGAATCTGACTGATATTTACTACACTCCACCTCTCACATTTATCTTCGCACTCCCTTCTCATCAAGTTCCAACTCCCAAGTCTAGGAAGCCATCCGTCAGGGACACGACCCTAGACACAAAGACAAATAGACAGTAATTCTGCTTTCACAATGATCTTGATGTTACTTACAAAGACATCAAGGCCTTTTTATTATGTATTATTTAACATTCGACAGATCAGAGAGTACTACAAGAACGAGATCTAACATCTTTAAAACCGTCTGTAAGGATCTTGATAAACAATTTTAAGTTATCGTACATTAATTTCTGTCTCTGACGGTAAAGAGACAACCCATGTAATTTTTTAATATAATATACAGTAAACCTAAACTGGGGCTTGAGGTAAGGGTTTTCTTATTACGGTCTTTCTGTTTTCCCATTCATAAAATCAGAATTGATCTCCGTGTTCAATGCATTTCATTGATGTAAATGTCTTGACAGTTAATATGGGATCGATAAATTCTCATTAATACGTTTTCTATCGAAGACTTACTTATAATGAAATGTGTAGCGGTTTACCTTTGTCACTAAGACTACTTTAAGACCTAAAAGTCGGAACGGTCCGTTGTCTTGTTCTAACGACTACAAAATTCGGACACGACTGCTAATTTTGGTTATAATTATGTTGTTGGACCTATGATACAATTACTTTACCTTATAAAATATCCGTGTATTTTCAAATGACGAAGAACCTTGAGATTATAAGAAGATCGTGTCTTCACACCCAAACAAAACAAAACAAAAGTCTGTTCCTTTCTCTAGATCTCCTAATTTTTAACCAAAAACACGAATCCCTCTCCTCGCCGACGTAACAAGTGGATCAGTAATGACGACAGAGTAGTTCATCCAAGATTCCATCACCTACTCCTAAACACACAAGTCCACGGATCTTGACTAAACACAACCCCACCAGAACGTCTATAGCGTCTCCACTGACTGTATATTACTTATGAACCCTTGGTAAGGAATCCAAAATACTTTGAATTAGTTTGTCCGTTATTTTCACAGAGATCGAAGCAACTATAGTACCATGTTTCGTCTGTACGTCGTCAAAATTTTAATGAACGATATGGCTTGTTTTGTTTAGAAATGATCTTGAGTGGACCAAACCAGATAGCCTTCTTTCCTACCGATTCAACGATTAAACAAGGTCAACGATTAAAAGTAGGTGGATGTTTATGAACAGAAAACCAGTAACGGACTCTATAAATTCTTATTGGGGTCTGGAGTTCTTACATCCCTCTACTCGAACCTACTAAGGTCTTACGTAACTTCGAAACCCTGGGGAGGTGGTTTTCTGGAGTTCCATTTATATTACCATAGTTTCTATCCACCTATATCTAAGTCCACAATCTGGAAGATGAACCAAGAAACAGGAACCTTCGTGGGACGTTGGAGAAACTGGGAGTCTCAGGAGTAGACATTCCACCGAAAGTTTTGTACAAAGGACTCCCACACCTCTTCTTGACTTTACAATGTACACTTATATATACCTATAATTCAATCCTATCGTGATCCATAAAGGTAGCAGATCCTCCGACTATTAATATACGACAAACTCCATTGAGCAACTCCCCCTTTTAGGATCCTTTTTTATCGATAATAAAATAGTACAACTTTACAATTGAACTTAAAACGGTCTTCCTTACCTTAGTAACCGAGTTAACATCTTGACAACACATTTTGTATATTTTTTTAAAAATTTCGATGTTAAATCCAGATGTAATAGAAAACCTAAAAGTCTAGAGAAATTCCATGAAGTAAAATAGTGTATTTTTCCCTAAAGAGAACGTACATAAAGACAAGTTTAAACCGACGGACACACACTCTCTCTCATTAGACCCATGAAGTCACAGGAAGACATGAATCCAAAAAGACGACAGGAGGTACAAAACTCTCTCTGACCACACTTAGAAACAGGTAAATCAACTCAGAAAGTCACAAGTATTTTTTACCGAATAAATACTTTGGGATACTGTAATATTACAACCGCAGATCGAGGAGTTCTGACCCGTGTGTTTCCGCGTCTCCAGTCCAAGGTCTCTGACAGCACCACTTGAAGCCCCACGGTAGAAATTCCGCCAGTGACCCCCCACCCCTCGAATCCCGGCCTCCTCGGATGTCTGAGACCCTCTTGTGACACGTCGAGTACAGATCTAACCAAGAACAACAACGAGTCACAAACGAAAAGTAAAATTAGAAGACAACCGTCGGAAACTGAAACCTATAATTACCTCTTGTTCCTAAATGGAGGAGTGACACTGAAAACCCAGTCAGAACGTCTCAAAGAATGAAATCACAACAAATAAAAAAATTTCGGGAGAAGGATAATGGGTAATTTTACCTTACCTACCGTTCCTCCTCTTTCGCATTTACTCCTGTCCAGGGTCCCACCACTACCCTGTTCTCGTTCCTCCGCACTCCGCTCCTCAGTGTCTCCCCGTCAGCGACCCGTCTATGACGAGAAGAGGCCCACCTGAAGTATCAATTCTTGTAATACTGGGAGTAATAAACCCAGAAGAGAACTTTTTACTCCGAAAGCAAAACGTAACATAAGGACTCTCCGTCTTTGGTAGAGACCACCCCAGTATCGAAGTCCTTTTACGATCCCTATACAACTATAGTCATAACATCTAAAGTAAAGATGTCTTTTTTACGTCATCCAGTCCACGTTACGACACAAATATGCTCCTAGACAATTTGCATGAGTGGTTTTTCGTTTTAGAGACTTCAGGAAAACTAATACTCTACTTCTCGGAGTATTATAGTAACCGGTCGAGTCTTTTGTTGGTGTTATGTTTATGTTGTGATTATATTTTGTTTATGGATTATGTTATGTTTTATTTATGTTTCATTCGAGTTATGTTTTGTTGTCATTATGGATCACAATAGTGGAATTTTCACATGGAAAAAACTGAGCTAAGGAGTTTTCCGGAAAACTCTAAACTCTCAAAAGTATTTTGAATTAATGACTTCTGAAGTCAGATTTTTTGTTTTAGTAGTTGGTCATTGGAAAGTTTTTCTAAATAGACATATTTGACGACTATAGAAAGAGTACATTTAAGTAAAAGTAAATGAAGGGTGTTGAAGGACAAGAGAAATGACGAAGACAGAGTTTTTCGTTTGGTTTTTTGGGTTAATTGTAACCAATCAGGGATTTAATAAGTCAACAATATACAAATTAGGGAACTTAGTATCATATAAAATTATTGATTTCATAGGTCAACAATATTATATTTAATACTCGTAAAATTCCTAATTTTCGGATCAAAGAATTAACCCCATTTACAGAAAAATAACTTTATACACGTACAAATTTCTATTTCCGTATTCATCGATAACATTTAACAAAAAAGAACGAGTAAAAGACACACCATGTTTTGTACCATTTTATGGACGATTGAGTGGTGAGACTTGTGGGTGTGACGTCAATTTTTTTCAAGAGTATCGGATAAAATATATTATATGGAAGACCTAGTAGGGTAATAGGTTTCTTTTGGTAAAAAGAAAACTCTTTTAACGTCGAGAATTTCAAATAGGTGTATGGTTTATTCTACAACCATCTATAAGAAATACGAAATATCAAGAGCAATAAAGAAATGGGATTTTAGTCATCACCGTTATTTTATAATATACAAACATCATTCATAAAAATTCTTCGACTTTATGACTGAAAATAAATTACATAAAAATCATTATTGAAGTAGATACTTGTAAAATTCCTCTTCCGTTACCGTGGGGTGAGGTCATGAGAACGGACCTTTTAGGGTACCTACCTCCTCGGACCATCCGACGTCAGGTACCCCAGCGATCCTCAACCTGTGCTGAAGTGAAAGTGAAAGTGAAAAGTGAAAGTACGTAACCTCTTCCTTTACCGTTGGGTGAGGTCACAAGAACGGACCTCTTAGGGTCCCTACCTCCTCGGACCACCCGACGGCAGATACCCCAGCGTGTCTCAGCCTGTGCTGACTTCACTGAATCGTTGTACTTGTAAAATTCCCCCTCCACTTGTAAAATTCCCCTTCCCTTTACAAACAACTAAAGTCAATTGTTCACTTTATTTTTAAGATTTTATAAACAAAAGTATTTGGGTAGAACATACAAGGAGACAAAAGAACGAGAGTCCTCACGGTCAGGAAAGTTAAAGAACCAGACAGATACTAAATTTTATGAAAATCTATCAAATGATAAAAACTTTTGAAAATTTTTCATCAATAATGAAATTTCTATAAAAATAATTAAATAATTTTGTTCGTCAAATCATGGGAAGAATGATTGTTAACTCTTGAAAACCGTCTACAAAAGAAATAGTGACGCTCGACAAGGAGTCCGAGTCAGTAAGTAAACTAAAATAAATCTCACTTGAGACCTTCAGAGGTAAAATCCGAGACACCTAAATTTTCGCCTTCTGTCTTTTATTTTTTTGGGACAAAAGTATTTCAAAGTCAGTCAAGTCAGCGAGTCAGTACAGGCTGAGAAACACTGGGGTACCTGACGTCGTACGATCCGAAGGGACAGGTAGTTGAGGGCCTCGAATGAGTTTGAGGCCAGGTAGCACAGCCACTGCGGTAGGTTGGTAGAGTGGGAGACAGCAGGGGAAGAGGAGGGCGGAAGTCAGAAAGGGTCGTAGTCCCAGAAAAGGTTATTTCAAATCACGAGACAATTATACTCTGTGAGTTATTACTTATGTAAACTGTAGTTCATCACTACACGAGATACTCCTTTTTATCGAGTATTATTCTTCTCTTTAACTGTCATACACCTCCCCACCTCTACGACAAAGTGTGTCCCTCCTGAGACTAGTCCACGGTGAACTCGTCCCTGACTCACGGTCCGACTCGGTACGAAAACCCCTTCTTCTCGGAAGACCGTCCATGACAACTTGCTGGCAACGGGTTAGAGAACAGAACTAAGGTACGGTAAATAACGAGACCACATAAGAAGTGATAGAAAAGTCTTTCACGGTCCAAACGAAAAGTTCATGGTGTCACGTCCAGAACGGTTCGGAGCGTCTGCCACGAATAAAACCACACATGAAACAATCGTCTAGTAAAGATACAACTCAAGTTTACCGTGAGACTAAAGTTCTCACTAAGAGTAGGAACAAGACGATCTCCTTGTCATTTGTCCGTGACACCTAGCCCATCTGCTTATAACTTCATAAAAATTTTTACGGAATAGTTCACTTTTACACGGGTTCCGAGGGACACTGGAGAGAATTCGGAGGGGACTGAGGGGTCCAGTCCAGTCGTACTTATTAGGATGGATCGAGAAACTTTCCGTCTTACCGTCGAAGATAGTACTCGAGTGGTAAAAGGTCGTGAGACGATACGTGAAATGTACACAATAAAGTAAATTGGAAAGGTCGACAAGTTCCACCAATAGGAGTAAAATGTCTATTCTCACTCCGTCTCATTACCACTTATGAAATAGGTCACAGTGTCGTCTCATTCCACATCTCGGTCCTAAACTTGGGACCTGCAGATTCGGGTGTCAGAGTGGGACACGGGTCCCTCCTGAGGACCCTCCAACCTCAACCCTACCCTAACTTAATCTGTGTCTCCAACGAAACTGAATCCGACAGGGAAGGCTTCGATCCGTACACACAATATTGTAATCAAGTCGTTTTTCATGAGGACAGTGGTGCCAATCGAACAGGCGTTCCACCTGTCTAGAAAGTGGTAGAGGTGCAAGGGTAAGGAGACAAGTAACTCGGTCTGAAGTTTCCGGATTTCGACGAAAAACGTGGACAGTGGAAACTCAGAGACAAAACCCCAACAAAGAAGAAAAAGAGGAGAGTGAAAGGAAGAGATGAAAATCCAAGGACTGGGAGGGACGGGGACGGGGGGTGGGATCGGGTGGCGACGGGGAATGGAGGAGGGGTAGTAATTTTGTCTTTTACCAACCTGAGGGGTTCCAAAGAGATGACACCTGTCCGACGACTTCGACGTCTCCAACTCGAGGTAACATTTTCAATTTCACTGACAAGACCTCGAAACCCTGTGTACAAGTAAAGAGTAAGAATCGTGCTCACTGGTGAGAGAAAAAAGGGGAGGGACATTTAAAAAGAGTTCTGTGAGTAAATATACTAAACGAAAGATTGTGTAAACCGTATTAAAATAAAATTCACAATAAAAACACGGTATTGGGAGAAATAGACTTTTTAAGTAAAATTTACAGACAGAATCGTAAAAACTGATATCTGTTACTTCGAAATTACTGTCTCCATATACGAACTTATGTAGAAACATTAATTATCTCTATAAATCTCTATAACGACTGTGGCAAACTTTTATCACAAAAAAGACTCGTTCTACTTTCTATTATATTCTCAAAAGAAAAGAAAAAAAAAAAGTCTTGGAAATACAATAAAAAATTTTCAGAAAGTCAATCAGCTCAGTAACGACATCAAACTTTAACTACCAATAGTATAACGGTGAGTAGAAAACTTTACCTTTAGAAAAAGTCATACCAGTCTATCATGGTCTTAGTTCTCTTTTAATCGAAACAGAAACAAAGGTTGAACATTATGAAAAGACGACACGGAGCGGAAGGAGGAAAATAGTTACGTGTAACTGATGATCCACGATTCTAAGTACCTGTACCAAGGGAAAAGAATTGCTCGGTCATTTGATATCGTCCATACATTTATGTTCCTAATAAAGGGAGAAGAGATCAAACAACGTATACTCTTCGTAAACTTTCTTAAATAGAAGTACTCTAATTCCCACAGAAGTCTTTCTGAAAATGAACCTATTTCATTCACTACTTTAATTTACCTTTTAAAAATAAATAGTAGGGTACAACATAGCGTCCTTAACAATTGGACGCTGATATGTTAACATATCCTTAACAATTGGACGCTGAGTGGAGACATAACAAAAAATTAGACTCAACCAATATATCTTCTATTCCGTTTACTCTCTTTGATATCGTCGATCCAGTATTATTGATTCCATATTAAAAATAAAAAATTACTGTGCAAGAGACCGAAATCCAACTGTAATTGATATGACCCGCCCTCGTGTGCTTATTCAGAAACCTTTCAACATAAACCATACAAAGTGTCCAAAGATTCCAAACCAACCTGTAAATTCCCTTGAAAATCACTTCAATAGGTCATGTAGTGACGTAGTGAAAGAAGGCAACTCAAGTAGCTGACACTCATTGCGTGAGTACCATTGTTTACTCCTAGAGAAGCCCACCATTGAACTCCGAGGTGTCATTACTGAATTGAGACTAAGAACAACTTGATTTATAGTCACGTGTCTTGTCATATCGACGAGTCCCACGACGGTCCACTCTAAATTCTCGACAAATCCCCTTTTTTATGAAAATACTTGTGGATCGATTCTCTACTCTACAATGACTAAACATTTTTATTACATGAACGATCACAAACATAAGAAAGAATTGGGGTTGTACTAAACTAACCTGAACTCGTTATAAAAATAGTCCTTTCGACCTCAACAGACTATATATTTGGGATTCACAAGTTTTCTGATTTATGGTTAAAAAGAAATAAAATAAGGACGACCGTGTCATGATCCGAGAAACACGAAAAGACTTGATTCTCGATTCGGGGTCTCGAACGATACTCTCTCAGCCCCTTAGTCCCGTCCTGACCCCATCCGGTCGGCGGACTCCCCACACAGACTCCAACCGTCGGAGTCGTCTTTCGAGCCAGTGTCATGACGATGACGAAACAGAACGTTCTTTCCACATATCGTTCACAACCAAGTTCCCTTCACTTCGGTCTCTACTTTATTCTTTTTTCTTGATCTTTTCTTAACTTCTGTCGAGATGAGATTTACTCGAGGTCATAGGCCTAACCTTATTGGACGTAGAGTCGCACCTTTTACGTCCGTCCCACGACCGAGACGACACCTCACCGGTGGAGGTTCTTGTGATTCCCTAGGACCTCGTGGTCTGGGTCACCAGAAACCTGACTCAACTCCAACAGTTCGAAGAACCACTGAAGGGGAAGGAAGTCGAGACTAGGACAGTGGTAGGATTGAAACTTTCGTTCCTGGGACTCTGGTCTCTCCAACTCACGGAACGGGTTCCAGTATTCGTTAGTCCAGTGGGACCCCCTCACTGGAGACAGTTCGTCTTCAAAGTCAAGATTTTAGTCGACGAGACACCCTATACGGGCAGAGGACCGACGGCAGTCATGAAATCCGTCTTCCTCTCACTAGCGAACAGTTCCTACAACGTTTCTTCTAAAAACGTTTTCCTAAGGTACTGGACATTCCAGGGAATGTCGAAATTTAAGACACTAAGCTCGAGGTAAAAGTAACCAAATTCGTCTGACAGAAGGGAGAGATCGAGGGATTGAAGAATGTCTTTAACCAGAAGCTCTCGTAAAACAATGTAAAAGGTAAATTTTATTTTTAATCGGAACGTAGAGTCCATGAAGGGTCACATAACTCGGTGTACATAGTAAGGAAACCTCATAAGGAAGTGGTCTGTCACGGATGTCAAAATCAATGTACACTTCACCATCAAACTACTTTATTGTAAGGCCGAAGAAAGAGTCATTTGGTTTTCGAGATCTTTCGAAACACAGTGTCTCTCTGGAAGTAAAAGGGTCGACAGTCGGACTGACTATAAAATTAAAAAGACGGGACATCTTTTGAAGTCAGAGAATAGGCTCTCTATTTACTCGCTTGGGGGGGTCCTTTACGTCGTCTTACAAAGACAAACGGTTACGTTATTTACGTCTTCGATTATTTACAGAGGAAGGTAGTCCTCCTCCGCACATTACTCATTTACTACTCTTTTTCTTAAGTCCCTTTGTTTACTAGGTAGGTTAGATTCTACTGTTTGTTAAAGAATTATTGAACAGGAGACCAGCCTCTCTCCCGAAAGTGGTCCGTTTCTCTTACGGACAACTTTGATTCGGGTCGTGTGCCGGTAAATGTAGACCGACGACTACCTAAATCAGACCAAGGTAAACCCAGTGTGACTCGTTATTTGACGTTAAGTTTGAGTCGGACCAATACCCACTGTAAGAAACGACCCATTAAAGACACTTACACACGATCCTTTTCCCTAGTAAAGGTCCGGTTTAAGTGTAAAGAATGGGGTCTAATGTAAATATAAAGTGTAAACAGAAAAAATCGTTTCTAGGTCAGAGAAAGGGAACTCTACACAAGGCTCGTGTCCCCAAAATGTTCATGAAGAAAGGACACCCGACTTATACGATAAGAAGTATTGTGAAAACACTTGGAGTTGAGACTTAGGGGTTTCAGACGGAAATACCTTCGGTCACCTTCTGACATACGAAACAAGAGGCCCCTACCGACGTAGGAACGAATCCCCAGATCAAACCTTCCTGAACATACTCTGTCTTCCGCGTCCCATTGATTCCGCCTCCGTCACTCTAGTCGAAACCTTCTTCTCCTCAACGTTAGATGTCACTTCTACGCTCTCTCTCTCTAAGGTACGGTCTGGTTTTTTTTTTTTTTTTAGTAAACTGCTTTACGTAAAATAATAGTGGGGAAACACCCTAGAAAGATTCTTACAAAGAGTCTTTTAGCACACCTTCTCTAACCGATGGTTTATGGTCGTCAAAAGTCTCTGTCTAAAAGTACTTATAAAGATCTTCTTCTGATAGTCTAACGGAATGACCCAGAAGGCATTAATAGAAAAGAAGGGGTAAGGTGGTGAGGGGATGGGGNTAAGGTGGTGAGGGGAGGGGGGGGGGGGAAAAAAAAAAAAAAAAAAATTTATGTTTATTCTGTAAGACCATACAAAGTCATGGTGTACTTACTTATGTAAACACGTCAACTCCTCACGTCGAAAATTCATCATCTTCCCAAATCCCGGTATTACCTCCTTTTACAATTACTTAGTAGTCTATTTTCGACCTATCTCCACTATGGCGTCCCGGGAACCACATGAACCGTCGAATACTTTACATGGAATCTATAAGTCCTTAGGACGTGTCCTGAAAGATTCCCTCTCGGTAATATGGACTTTCGATTCTGAAATCACACGAAGATAAGTGTACGTATAAAGATACGGTGTAGAAAGTTTTCCGGAAAGGAAACTTTGTGTTTTTCTATTTGTACAGAAACTTTACCTATCCACTAGAGAAACGGTGAAAACTTTAGAAAGAGGTAAAGTATCGACTCTAAAAAAAAATTGGGATTTTAATTCTGGCTGAAAAGACAAGTGGACTCATCGAAAAATGTGTAACGACCTGAGATCTCTTGGTAACAGTGTCAGACTTAAACCCGTATTTTAGTTACTTTCCTTTAATTTGGAACTCTATCCACAAGGTAGACGTATCCTAGTATAAAAACGAACTCAGAGAAGTCAAGTAACAACACACTGACAATTTATTTATGTTATGGAAGTACGAGTTTCCTTTGGTACTTAAACTTTCATGAATGTCTCATGGTAAATAACGAATCACAACTTTTATGATGTCATAAAAATTTAGAGTTGGGGATCTAATCCTCGGGCTCTTGACCGGACTAGACCAAATCGTGAATATGGATACTCGGTTATTCGTGTACACATTAAAACCAATGCGTATGGTAAGGACTATCTATTTTACTTCTGTCATCGGAGATTGAAATGAAGAAGGAAGTGACCAACAAAAAAAAAAAAAAAAAAAATACATTAGTTAACTCTATTTACTAACGAACGATCAGTATAAACGACTACCTCTCAGGTTCAGAGATGGTCGGAGGGTTGTCAAAATTGAAAACGAAACTACTTTAACACAATAGAACATTTGTACCTTAGAAATCTAGTAGACGAAAAGGGTCCTGAAAGAAGTATACTTACAGTGTAGGGAGACCTAATACTCCTGATCTCAGTACATTGATGAATTTTTAATAAAAAAAATCTATAAAGGGAATCGATAATCATGGAACGAGAATCCTCTACCAACAGTCATTTATAAATCACGTAATTTTTTACTTGTAAATGAGTTAAATTGTTTACCGTCTTCTTAAAGTCTCTGTGGTCCTCGAAAGTCAAGTCGAGTCAGTACAGGTTGAGAAACGCTGCGGTACCTGACATCGTGCAGTCCGAAGGGACATGTAGTGGTTGAGGGTCTCGGATGAGTTTGAGTACAGGTAATGTGGCCACTACGGTTGGTCGGTAGAGTAGGAGGAGGGGTGGAAGTTAGAAAGGGTCGTAGTCTCAGAAAAGGTTATTCAGTCAAGAAACGTAGTCCACCGGTTTCATAACCTCAAAGTCGAACTCGTAGTCAGGAAGGTCACTTATAAGTCCTGACTAAAGAAAATCCTAACTGACTAACCTAGAGGAAGGTCAGGAATGGAAGTATTAAATTTTCGAATTGGGACAAATTTTTTAATTAAATATAATCGAGTAGACATAACCGGAACACCCACTTATGTAAACATCGAACACTTTTACGGTCCCCAAATCAAACCCAAAAAAACAAACGAACAAACAAAATCTCCTCTTGACCATGTCAAACCTTGTATTCTTTGTCAACACACTGGCAGGAATACAAATTTAGAGAAGTGGTTCCTGATTTAGAATTTCTTTACATTTATAAAGAAAAGGAAGTTCTCTTTTTCGCTTTTTCGTATCGGATTTTTGTTGAGGGTAGGATGGCAACCCACCCAGTAGACAATGAATAAAATCGACAGGAGACACTGTTGAACTTAAAAATTCAACGAAAAGTAAAAATTCAACGTAAAGTAAAAAGTAAAAGTCATAATATTTGAGACACTACTTTTAAAAAAAGTGATGTAAAAATTTGTGTGGATACTAACGAAGTCTATAAAGATCTTTACTTTGACACAGTTTCCGTAAACTCTGTGCAACGACACTTAACATGGTTAAACATGAGAGTGATCATTTAATAATCACCTTGGGTAAGGGTGTATATGAGTAGTTTCCTTCTGTCGGTCAGACGATTCATATGTCATTACTTTACTAAAATAGTTAACAACAGAGTGTTTAAAAAGATACTGGAGGGTTTACGTAGGTTATGGAAACGGGATATGGTAAAAAAGTCAGTCCTCCATGACTTCTTACCGTACAGAGAGGTCATTCAAAATTTATTTTAATAAAAATTTCAAAACCGTAACTAACCTAAAGTGGATCAAAAGGAGGAGCTGGAAACTCTTGCGTCTCACGGTCCCTGTTCTCCTCTGGGTGTGCACTCTTTGGCACCACCCACCGTCAAGGTACGGGGAATCGTCGGAATTCGGTTTCAAGACAACTTACAGCCACAAGTGACATACCCGAAGGGACACATGTCACACCCCCACTCGGAGGATCGAGAATCACTCACGTAGGGTTTCCACGTCGTGCACTGAAAGTTTCGGATCATACTTTAATAGAAACTTTGAATTCTCACGAAACGGAACAGAGGCAGAAGTGTCGGGGAGAGTGATTCCGAAAATCGAGCATTGAGACGACTCCGGTCAGTCAAAAAGTAGTAGATTAAGTGAACCTCTCTACACGAGTCAGACCCTAAGGCTCGAACCAACTCCGCGAGAAGGGCAGACACTCGACGAATAAAAACCATCACAACCTTTCCATAATGGAAGCTTGTTTATCTAAACTAAGTCAAACCCCGACCACGACTCCTCTTTGGTTGAGATAATACAGACACTGTCTCAAGTTTCCAAACGAGTCAAAAGTCCTCTCAAGAAGCATTCAGCCAAAAGATCGAACTATACTCAATGACCACAACCGGAGATACTATAAAATTTTTGAGTTCAAGATCCGTTCTCACCCTTCTTCCGTCTGAACAGAACCGGAGAGGCAGGAGAAGACAGTGTTAGGACACGAGGGGACTGTGCAGAGGAAGGAGAGTTCCTAAGTCACCGATGAGAATGTTTGAATGGAAAACGGAAGCTTTCGTGACCAGGATAAATTAATACTCAGGGAAAATCCCTCAATTGACTACTATTCGATCCCATTATTTACCTAATCGGAACTTAAAGAGTTGGACCTAAGACTCCTTTAGTAGAGTCTTCCAGAAGTTCAGAGATACTCTTAGAAAGTTCAAACAAAAGACACGACACTAAAGATACTAAGAAAGATACTAATTACATTAGTATAAAAGTCAGTCATCCTACCTGGGACAATATGAAAACTCCTTAGGACCTAACTTACTGTCTTGGACGAGGGAGGACGTCGTAATCGCAGTCGTGTGCCTCGAGAACCTTCGTCTTTCCTGATTGTTTGACTTCTGTCAATAGTAACCCATGACGTCACCTAAGCGACAAGCACACAGAGAGGGGTGACCGGAAATTTCTACAGAAGTGGGAGGGTGGGGGACCCGGACCTGGTTCAAGGAAGAAGTCATTCGAGAAGACTTACTTACTTAAAATCCGATCGGAAAGTCTCCCGACCTTTTCTTCCTCTTTACCCACTCTTTCTAGGAGGTCCCCTCGTAGACAACATGTGGGAAATCTAGGAATTATATCGTAGTGTTCCTTTCGTCTTACTTTGTCGACTCCTATTACGTCGAACACATAGACGGACGAAGAGACGTCATACCTAATGACAAGTGTCCAAAGGAAAATCGGGTGCCAAAAGTTCTCCTGGGACACACACACGGGCACGCACACGACCTCGTTCACGTCCTCTCACACGTACAATCAATGTCTCAAGGGAAGACACCCTCCGTCTGGTCGAACCCCACTCCACCTCACGTGCGACTCGATCCAACAATTATGTTTACACTACGAAAGACTTATGTCGGTAGGTTACACACACGAAGACTTACACGTATTCCGTGACTCGGGATGTGTCCATTCCGACAGCTGGAACTCTTACTGACACAGTGCAAGGAGTCGGGACCTCGTGTTCTCGAAGGACGCGACCATTGTATGTCACTAAAGGCTCCAAGACAGACCCAGAGCGTTCTGTAGTACCCTATTGGGATTACTACTGACACTTGAACGAGACAGAGTGATGACATCTTCTCGTCGCTCTGTGGGTCGACAGAGTTCTCGTCTTTCCGGAATCCACACACTAATTCTTCAGACTTTCCATTTATATCTTCCGACCTATTGTAAAATAAAGTCCATCTTCTCGATTTTGTTATCCACCTAAAGTCTGGAAATAACTGGAACAGTATATTTTCTTTTTATAGTTCTTTTTACTTATTGAATATCAATTCCATTTACCCTCAAGAGGTATATCCGTCCCAATTACCCTCGACACCCACCCTCTCCCTGTCCGTTAGTGAAACGTTTTCACCATCTAGAGGGAAAAAAATTTTCTCTAAATCTTATTTTAAAACGTCCATCTTAAGACTATTCGTCGAACTTAAGACTGTCCTTTTCGACCACTATAATTTTCCTTTAATTTCGTGTTGACTGAATTCTTGACTTATACTTCCCATCAAACCATGAACTCTCTTTAGTCCCGAAACCTCTGAGTAAGCTTTTTGTTGAAGAATCTTTGTTTATTTTCTAATGTGATATACACCAGACCATCGTGACACTAAATAATTAATATGTAAATAAACACACTAAAAATTTAAATACAGAAAGGAGAGGTCATACGGTATTATTCGAGGTATCTTCATCCCGGTTCATAGAACAAACAAGTGGTAGTGTAATGTTTAAGGACCGGATCAAAGACCGTGTCTGGAAGTTATAAACATCCTACTTCTTTACTTGTTTATTATCCTTTGAACCTTACGGTTTACTCACAAACCACGTATACAACTTCAACGAGTCTACTTCTTTGACTCCACACTCTATTTTATCACTGATTATATCGAACTCATAATAACGTTCCGACAGTTACTTACATTCCTAAAGATAAGATTAATTTTTTTTTTTCTGATTTGGTTCTTTTTTATTTTGGAGTCTGATTAATCACTTCAAAGATTTCACGGACCTTATTTTCATCTTTACGGTCTTCTTCGAGACAAAGAAATATACTCTTTATCGTTTCTACCTTACTTTTCCATTAATGTCTTTGACACATAATTAAAACGGTCCTACGGGTCCTCTGTCACACCAAAGGTACTTTACACCGAAGAAATCTCTATCATTCGAAACTACGATCTCAATTCGTAGCAAAATTTTAAAAATTAAGAAAGACAAGACACAGTCCTTTCCTCTCTCCGTCTTCCTTTATTTAAAGACTGTTCACCTTCGTCTCCTAAGGTGTTTCCTTTCCCTTTTCTACGAAGACGACCCAGTAACGTAAACTGAAATAATTTCAATAAGTACTCCACACGTTTTTCGTTTATATGGTTCCACATTTCTTGTAAATAAGAAGTAAGTAAACTGAGAGAGATAGTATTTTTACTTTAACGAAATTAATCCTCCAAAAAAACAAAACCCAAGGGACGGGGCGCGGNGGGGGGGGGGGGGGGGGGGGGGGGGGGTAAATTACTTTCAGATCTCCCCTCGTCAGGGTCCTGACCTTTCCATCGAAGTCACAGCAGTCTTGGGGTCCGTGAATGACAAAGTAAGGACGTACGATCATGTCTTAAAGGGAGAAGTTCCAGTCGAGTGACGTCCTACCGACGACCTCGAGACCGGTAGGATAGATGTGACGTATGATCTTCTTCCTTTCCCCGTTTTACTGACTTTTCTAAGGGACAGTCGACTCCAGTCGAGAGAAATTCGTCGGATGGACCTTCAGGGTGCGTTGTTGAGACGAATACCGAGTCGGACTTATCTTCTTTTAACCTTTAAAATCAACTCAACTAGTATATAAATCGAAGTTTACCTCAATATATTCCTCCTTCCTCTCTACAAACCATTCGATGACGATTATCAGAAAAGGGACACCTTAGAAAGATGCCCCTTAGAAGTAAACAGAAACGGTACTTTGAATTATCCCAAAAACTCAGTAACGTACGATTCAGGGAAGTCAACACACGTTTAGAAACACAGAGGTACTTGACATCGAGTGGTCCGAGAAGACAGGTCTCCTAAGAGGTCCGTTATGACCTCACCCACCGGTACAGGAGGGGTTCCCCTAGAAGTGATGGGTCCCTAGTTTGGGTGCAGAGAATGTCGAGGGCGTAACCGTCTGACCAAGAAATGGTGATCGTGGTGGACCTTTCGGGAACTTAGTAATCCCTGACGAATCATTTAGTCATCAAATACCAACTAGTGGTCATTATTCCTAAACTTTTTTCATTCCGACTCTTTTCAATTCTATATGAACATCTACGTGTGTTTACCAATATGTGTTTATAAATCCCTGTGAGTCCTGTTTATGGATCGGAACATTCAAATAACGAATGTGTTTTGTAATGAGCCACAAGCTTTTTGTCTCTAATTCAAGTTTAGGTAGATGAACCACTAGTAAGAAGTCCAAGCACGCATCAACATATCCATTTAATTACCCCTAGATCCAAGACTACCTATCCGGTCCCTCGGTCCCGGACACCCGTCCTCAACATAACACTACCTCTTAGGGACAGAAGGTGTTCCTCTTCGGTCCGAAAGACGGTTCATGACTTGAATGTAACAAAGTGACTACGGCAGTGGGACTTTCTATTCCAGGAGTAGAAACACAAATTTTGGTTCTGAACTAAATTTGTTGGGTTTCGTAAGGAACCACACGGAAAATCTTTGTCTTATGACTTAGACTATAAGACATATAGACTCGGTCACAACCGTCAAACGTCTCATACAGAACAGCTGTCTTAAGCGGACTCGGGGTCCCCCAAGCCCCCTGTCTTTCCTCATTTTCCTCTTACAGAACCTTGTTACCTTAGTTCTGGTACCCAGACTCTCCACCTTCGAAGAAGTTCTACGGTTGATGAGATAAGCTCCCGTTGAAAAGAGTGGTTCTTAACAGTCTAGGGAACGAGACGAGAGGACGGGTGGACATCTTCTGAAGTCGGTCAAGTCCTTATGTCCCTTCCGTCTTGAGTTTGGACACTCGTCCGACGGAATATCTTCCAAACAGCCCTCTTTATGGTTTTGGTGAACTAGTTGTTCAACAAAATCTGTCACTAATTTTTTTTTTTTTTTAGATATCGAGAATTTTAACAACACCACCTCTTGTCAGTCAGAGACACTAGGACACATTAAGACTTCTTTCTGTCCTACCAACTACTTGAGAAAGACCTCATGTCAATGTCGTATACTGACCTGTTATTTACTGACAGAGTCCCGAAGACCCGGTCCTTAATATCGGTATGACGTAAACGGGGGTCTACGAATTGAAAGTATAATCCCCTTCATATCAATGGACGTCGGTCGACTGATGTCTAATATTGTCAAAGACCAACTCACAATTATTGTTTGTCACATTTATTCAGTCAAGACTTAGGTAGATGAATTGTCATCCTGAAGAGAATAACTGTAACAGTCATCCTTCCGAAGAAGATAACCAAACACATTTGTGATCTGCAAACAAACTTTATCGATCGGTCTATCTCATTAGGAACACAAACCCACCTATGCTCTCCCTACCTCTGGTTGTCAACCACCACTATTAATATCTAGTCGAATTTTTCTCCTCTGGGTGTGAACGTCAGTCAGACGAGTGTAGGTTCCAGTCTGAGCGAGGTAGAGAGTGGGTGAGAAGATTTATTAGTCTCAGCGGTGGTAGACTTACCTGCCACACATCCTCACAGGCAGAGGAGACTCTTTGTCACAGTCTGGTGGTCTTAAATTTAACGTGGAGTCATACGTCACAACACATCGTAAAATATTTTCTTGACTGTTCTCGATCGATTGTCTAAAAGGGACACTGGTGAAACTAAACAAGAAAAGAGTATACTATGTCTATTACTAGTATAATGACTATTATCTTGGTTTTATTCAAAGACTTGGACTCTTTTATAATGTTCTTATAGGATACACGTACAAAAGAAAACTAACTTAAATCTTGAGCTTTTCTACGAAAAGCTTAGATCGTCATTACACACAGACACGTGCACGTAAAATTTTATGTGAAGGTTTCCCTTTGCAACGTTTACCTTATACCGTCGTAGAGTGTGTAAGTCTTTGAACCCGGTGTCGGTCGGGTCTCTTTGCACCCCTACTACGGGTGCGAACAACTAACGACAAAGGAAGAATGTTGACCGATTTTTGAAACCCGTAGTCTTACGGTTTACCCATTTAGGGGGGTATGGGGTTTTATCTTGAGCGTCCCTCTGTCTCTTCTTTGTAATCTCATGAACATAGACTTCTAGGTGGTGTGACAAAACGTGTACCAAGACACGACAAGGAAGTCGACAGACACCGTCCATACTATTTAACCGAGTTATTTGTGGTTAAGGTTTGCGGAGGGAAGAGAAAGAAATGAGGTCTTCACTCTTTTGTTTTAATGAATTAAAGGGTCGACGAAAGTGTCGGTTCCAACACGTACTACATATTAAGACCGGTTTCTCTACACTCACCTTCAGAGACCACTCCGGAAGAGAAGGGAACATTGGAAGGAGTCTTGCACCCGTACGAGTGACCTCCACACTATCGGCAGAACTCTGGCACCCCTGTTTTCGGTTCACGAGTCCCACCGACCCTTTCCTTATGAAGTGCCACAGGAACCGTGAACGTAGTCGGGAGCCAAAGATTGTAGACTTGAATAACGTACTCTTTTTACTACAGGAATGAGTGAGTTCGATGATAAACATCGAATTTGATAATAACATGACTATAACGTTAACTTGTGTTAGGAATCGTTATAAATAAAGGGAAAATGTATCGTCTCGTGTGATTTCACAACCAGTCAAACATCCTCCATACATTATTTACATCATCTATCGGAAGAGGTACAAGACTATGAGTAAAATCTGGACAGAGATAGGGTAAGACAAAATTTATCCTCGTTTTCAACCTTAAGTGAAATCCTACTAATCCAGTGAGAATTGTAATAAAATCATTCAAAACACACAGCACATTTGACTCACGAGGTTCATATTACTATTTGCCCTGTTCTAAGGACGAAAACACCTGGCACACCCGATTGACCTTTCTGTTGTCCACTTTTACATAACAACCATGTACCACCGTCCACGAAACTAGTTTCAGACACTACGACACTCTTGTGTCTCTTCAGAAACACTGACAAATAAATGGAGGACTAAGATGTACAAACAGTGGTCAAACCCGACGACAGTCGACCCGTACAGAAAAGTCGAACAGGTCCGAGTGAGAACGACTCAACCGACGTCAAACCGACCAGACGCTGCCAGAGTCACCCCTTATGAACATTAGAAAGAAAGAGGTCGTCCAATCACAACGATAAGGCAGTGATTCAACGCAGACTGAGAAACGCTGGGGTACCTGACGCCGTGCGGTCCGTAGGGACGAGAGGCGACAGAGGGTCTCAAACGAGTTTAAGCACAGACAACTCAGTCACTATGATGGATTGGTAGAGTAGGAGACAGTAGGGGAAGAGGTGGACGGAAGTTAGAATGGGTCTTAGTCCCAGAAAAGGTTTCTCAGGTCGAAAAGGGTAGTCCACCGGTTTCATAGCCTCGGGGTCGAAGTCGTAGTCAGGAAGGTCACTTATAAGTCCCAACTAAAGGAAATCCTAAGTGACCAAACCAGACGGACGTCAGGTTCTCTGAGAGTTCTCAGAAAAGGTTGTGGTGTCAAGTTGTCGTAGTTAAGAAGACGTGAGTCGGGAGAGGGTACCCGGTTGACAGTGTAGCCATGTACTGATGACCTTTTTGAGAGGTTGCCAGATCGAACCCGAACAACTACACTGTAGACCCGCCCCAAGGTTCTCGCTCAGAACCCAACCCTTGACCGTGAAGTAGTGAAGACAGTGTAAGACAACCGGTCTCGTCCAGTGTTCGTGTCGGGTCTAACTCACCACCTTTTTGTCTAAAGTGGGAAAGTACTACTCCCTCCGATCTTTCACAGTGATTTCCTGTACTTATATCTTTTCACAGTTCTGAACACTGGTACAAACGTCAGACGGTGTCCCGAGACTCCTTCGTCCCTCCTACACTTGTTATTTCCTAAATAGAGTTTAAAAATTCTAAGTTCTATTATCGTACGAGGAAAAATACTCGAGAATTATTTTTCACTATGACAGTCGATGGCATATTATCACATATATACAATTAGGGTTCGAGGATTAAATAGAAAGAAGGGGTGGGGGTAATAGGGAAAACTATTGGTATTCACAAGAATCACGCACAGACAAAGACGAAACCTTTATAGTCCTTCAAGTAAACATAGTGAAAAATTTTTATAAGGTATACATTCACTATAGCACACTATAAACAGAAAGAGACAGACTGAATGAAGTGAAATATATTATTAGAGTAGGCACAACGATGTTTACCATAATAAATTGAGGAAAAATACCGACTCATTGTCAGGTCAATATATATACATATATGTGTACGACCCTCTTCCGTTACCGTGGGGTGAGGTCGTGAGAACGGACCTTTTAGGGTACCCGTCTCCTCGGACCACCCGACGTCAGGTACCCCAGCGACACTCAGCCCATGCTGACTCTCTGAAGTGAAAGTGAAAAGGGAAAGTACGTAACCTCTTCCTTTACCGTTGGGTGAGGTCATAAGAACGGACCTCTTAGGGTCACGCCCCCTCGGACCACCCGACGGCAGATACCCCAGCGCGTCTCAACCTGTGCTGACTTCGCTGAATCGTCGTCGTCGTCGTATATGTGTGCGATTCAGTGGAGTCAGTACAGACTGAGAAACACTGGGACACCTGACATCGGGCGGTCCGGGGAGACAGGTACCCTAAGAGATCCGTTCTTATGACCTTACGTAATGGTACGGAAGGGGGTCCCTTACAAGGGTTGGGTCACTGACTTGGGTGTAAAGAATACAGAGGACGTAACCATTCACCCAAGAAATGATGATCGTGCTTGACCTTTCGTGTGTGTACGTGCGTACGTGTGCGTGTGTGTGTGCGTGGGAAGGAAATGTGTGTGTGTAGGAAGGAATGTAGAAGAAATAGGTAAGTAGACAACTGTCTGTAAATCCAACGAAGACGAACACGATTCAGTGAGTCAACACAGGTCGAGAACCGTTGGTACACCTGACATCGGGAGGTCCGAGGAGACAGGTACCCTAAGAGGTCCGTTCTTATGACCTCACCCAACGGTAAAGGAGGAGGTCCCGTAGAAGGACTGGGTCCCTAACTTGGGTGTAGAGAAATTCAGAGGACTTAACCGTCCACCCAAGAAATGGTGATCTCGCTGGACCCTCCCATGAAGACACAGAACCGATACCATTCGTCACGACGAGACTAGTAACCCAACTTACATAGAAAAACTTATTCACAAAAGAGACTTAAATACAGATCCTCACCCCAATGACCTAGTATACAGTCGAGATGAAAATAAAAAAATTCCTTGGAGGTATGACAAGAGGTATCACCGAAGTTGTCAAATGTAAGGGTGGGTGTCGTATCCCTCCCAAGGAAAAAGAAGTGTGAGAGAGTCCGTAAACAATAAACATCTGAATTTAAAATACATACATAAAATAAAAAACGATCTAAGACGAAAAAAATTTTTTTTCCTACAACTTCTTTTTACAGTTCCGGTGAGTCCTCAAGAAAGAGAGTGACGGACTTGACAAGGATAAAAAATAATTTAAAAAACAAAATATAACTTTATGTCAACTAATAATTGTTACAACATAATTGTAACATAGTCCACATATCGTTCACTACTTCAATATGCATATAGGCAAATAAAAAAGTTTAAGAAAAGGGTAAGTCCAATAATGCCTCATAACTCGTCTTAGAAGTTTCTCGAAACACACTGAATGGTAGAAATTAGGGGGTTCCCAGGACCGCCAGAAATAATAGCGGGAGGGGTAAAGTGTCTACCCTCTGCCGAGAACTCAATATGAGGTCTCGGCACGTCGGTACGGAACAGTCAGGTAGAGGTTTCACACACGAGTAGTGGTGGAGTGACAAGACAATTCTTAGAGTGCACGTCTCACGGTACCTGTCGTGTAAGTACACAAAATTTACTTTGTAAACTTCTCAATACAAGTCACCTCGTAAGGCAGAGGATTGAACCAAACAACGGAGACATAAGTCATTGACCAGAGACCACGGACTCTACCCTTCTACAAAACTATGTCCTTTACTTTTACGGAAAACAGAGGTCACTAGGTCATTACGGAACAGGAGGTCACATCCACTGTCTTGGGGTCTAGAGTTTACTACGATAAAACCTCTATCAAGTGGAGGAGGTTTGAGGAAAGTGAATAGGAACTGGGTTTTGTATATTTGGAAATAGTCCAAAAACTATTACGATTTTGTAGACTTTCTATGACAGTAAGATGAAACTTAAATATTCTAGATGGAAGAGTTTCTCTTAGAACGACCTTTTGCACAAAATTAGAACATAGTTTATTCTTAAGTACAAAACTTCCAGTCAAGTCAAGTCAGCGAGTCAACACAGGCTGAGAAACGCTGGGGTACTTAGCGTCTTACGGTCCGGAGGGACAGGTAGTGGTTGAGGGCCTTAAGTGAGTTTGAGTACAGGTAGCTCAGCCACTACGGTAGGTCGGTAGAACAGGAGACAGCAGGGGAAAAGGAGGACGGGGGTTAGGGAGGGTCGTAGTCCCAGAAAAGGTCACTCAGTCAAGAAACGTACTCCACCGGTTTCATAATCTCAAAGTCAAAGTCGTAGTCAGGAAGGTTACTTATGGGTCCTGACTAGAGGAAGTCTTACCTGACCAACTTAGAGGAACGTCAGGTTCCCTGAGAGTTCTCAGAAGAGGTTGTGGTGTCAAGTTTTCGTAGTTAAGAAGCCGTGAGTCGAAAGAAGTGTCAGGTTGAGAGTGTAGGTATGTACTGGCGACCTTTTTGGTATCGGAAGGAACTGATCTGCCTGGAAACAACCGTTTCATTACAGAGACGAAAAATTATACGAATGGGGACCTGTTTAGGGTAGTTCATAAAAAGGATAGTAACTACCTCGTCGTTTGATACGTCTCACTTATACTTACGTCTTAAAAACTTAACATCCAACATTCCTGGAGTGTCCATATCTTGTTACACCGGCACAGGTTTCGTCACTAGTCCAATGTCCGTGGAGAGAGACGAAGAAAGAGACCCCAGAGGAATATCCCAGTAGAGTGCTCCAACAAAGAAACTATGGAGTATATCATACTCCTGAATCCGTGTTATGTCGTCACAAACCTCCCACGCACACGTACATTACACAGACAGACATACGTGTGTGCATATTAACGAAACACGTCCCGGTATAGGTACATGTATTCACACGGAAATGTGAAGAAACCTTTATTCTTACACTGAAACTGAATGATCTTCGTGACTGGTGAATTTTAAACCGATAATATCTTTCACTAGTCTGATTTTATGTTAACTACAGTCATACATGATGAGGTCTGTCATCCCAACCAATTGGTTTATCGTTGTTTGACTCAATAGTCCTACTGTTTCACTGTCATTAAATGCTACTCATTTGTTTTTTCTCGGCGTCTATGCTGGACCCCGACAGGGTTCTGTTGTACCTATTGTTTTCGTCGGGTGGAGTTATAATACCGCGAACATGACGAACACTCATGTCAAGTCTCCTCCTCGCGACACCGCCCCCTCCGGTACTCCGTCTCGAGAACCCGGCAACGTGTAGGTAGTCACCGAACACCTACCCGGATCGTCGTAGGGACAAAACGTCGTGGAAACATTTGCAAGATCAAGACAACCCTGAAGGACCCCCAGCTCTGAGACCACCAATTCTAAGACACACGCAGGGGACGTCTCCCGTGCTGAAGATAGGGACCAACCCCTCGATTCTACGGTGTACGGCATGTCGGTTTTTTTTTTTTTTTTCAACACCTTTCATCAAAACGGTATTAAGAAGGTTTTGTGACTAAATAAAAAGTGAAACTTACCGTGTGACTCATCATGCAAAAAGTAAAAGGAAAGTAACAAGATCTTTGGGTCATCACAGGGTTCAACCACACACGAGTCTTAGGGAACTCTACCGAACGATTCGAACGTTGGAGACGTGGGATAGGGGCACTGGTCCCCTCAGACACCAAAGTGTTCGAAACGTCTACCGAGACTTTGTCCACCAGGGGTAAGGAGAGGGGTTCCCGAGTATTTTATCCTACCGTGGGGTTAACGACAGGAACACTTTTGGACGTAGACCTCGAGTCTACAGGGGGCTTTCCCTGTAGACTTTGGTGAGTAACCGGGGAAGAGGGAAAAAGGGTTAGGAACATATTCGGGTAAACCGAGTAAGAGGGTTGTCACTTACCAGTGGAGAAATGTTACCATTCCTGACCGGACACAACCGTCCTCAGACCCGGGAGAGTCAACAAGTGTCCCTTATCCCCACCTCTCGTACGAGAAGGACTGAGTCCAGACTAGGAGGGCGTTGGGGACGTATCAAGGAACAAATGGAGGACAGGGAACAAAGTATCGGTCCAACATCCCTTAAATACGAGAGGACTCTTCTCGAGGGACGGGAAACTTCTAAAAAAAAATTTCCGAAAAAGACACTTCTATAACAAAAGCGAAATCTCATTCTCTCATTGACTTCTAATAATGTAGTCACTCCGGATTTATACGTTATTACAGTAAATTTTTAATTGTGTAGTAAGTCAAGTCAAGTCAACGAGTCAGCACAGGCTGAGAAACACTGGGGCACTTGACGTCGTGGGGTCCGAAGGTACAGGTAGTGGTCGAGGGCCTCGAACGCGTCTTACAGGCAGATCAACCACTACGGTAGGTTGGTAGAGTAGGAGACAACAGGGGAAGAGGAGGACGGGAAGTTAGAAAGGGTCGTAGTCCCAGAAAACGTTACTCAGTCAAGAAGGGTAGTCCACCGGTTTCAGGACCTCGAAGTCGAAGTCGTACTCAGGAAGGTTACTCAAAAGTCATGACTAAAAGAAATCCTAACTGTGTAGTAATCTTGTGGTATCTTTAGGAACGACGTCTGTTACCAACCCTTTTTGTTTTTGTTGACTACCGTTTTCAAATTCTACTTCGTATCACAAATGTTTTACAGTTAGATGACATTCTATAACTAATGTTGTCCTTTTTGTCATCGAAATGATACCTCTTGGAGAATCCGTGGTGGAATTAGTTCATCGGTTCTAGTTCGTGGTCATTTTTCTAGACGACTACATTACATAGGGACCTACGTCACGTCCCTCTACCCGTGTAGTGACGACACCATAGGAAGGGACATTGCAACCTATCACAGTCAGGTTGGTACTCTTTTGTAGGTTGTCCGGGTTTGACGTACGGTAATATGTTTTGTAGACTGGTCACAAGAAACCCCGATAACTCCAGTAGTTTCCCGTTTCGTTCTGACTCTTTGACAGAGTCTAATCTCCTCTGTTCTTTCGACACTGGTGATTTACGTCGTGTCCTAGGCCCCGATCTAGGACACTCTTCATTTCAGCTTAAGTCTACGGCGTTCAGAGGTCACGACATCGTGACACTTGAATGGTCAGAAGTGTCAACATGACACTAGTAGATTCCACAACGGGACTCCATTCGACTCACATCATATACGTCCTTGGAAGAAGACAAAAACGGGGGAAGATATTCAGACTTTACTACTGTATTCTGTCTCAACCCCTTTTTTTTCTTGAAAATAAAACATTACATACTTGTGATGTTATCGAATCGTAAGTCGGTGAGATAAGTCGTACACAAGGGGGTGTGTATAAAAATATAAAATCGAGATGACTCAGTAAACAACAACTAATCGAGGAAACCCGTCACTCCCCCTCATTGTGTTAAAAACACACATAATGTTTTATAAATACTGGTTGCATTGTTGACTGACACAAGGGTGGGGGGTTGAAAATTTTTATACTGTCATGTCACTTCAGGGGGCGTAACGTAAGAAAATACTGTAAGACGGGGAGAGCAGGAGCAAATGGTGGGTGTGTATTGACGGTGGTGAATGTCAATTAGTTATCTCGAACGACAAACGGTTAGGATAAAGTCACAAAACGGGAAAAGGTTTGACTGTATTTAACGCAATACGACATAGTATAGATGTTGAACGAAAAAACCAGGGTGAACTACAGACCAAGTAAGAAAAAGTAGTGACATATCTAAAAGTTGTACTTATGTGTTATGTATAAACAGAAAGAGGTCGACCGTCTGTATAACCCTCATAAAAACCAAACCCCAACAAAAGACGAACCAATAAGTGAAATTCTTCATAAAGGAGTCCAGTTTTCTCTAGAGATGAAAAAGACTTGAGGTCATTGTGACAGATGGTGAAAATCGAATCGTAAACACTGGAAAGTCATGTTAAGAAAACATCGTCCATCTTTCGAAAAACTCCTAGATTAAGAGGTTCTACCTGTAATAACCTTTTTATTCTTAAATCAAAACAACTGACTTGTTCATTTATGAATTACTCAATTTGTACCAGATGTTTGTCTACAACCCGTATAAACACAAATAAAAGAATCAACAACATACCAACAACGGAGAACCCCTGAAAAGAACAATCTAAATACCAGTGACTCAAACTTTATACCTCGTATTTAGTCGAATTTTGAAATTCTTTAGTATACGATCCAAACGTCCGTTGTGTCCACGGGCCCCACACACACACACACACACGCGCGCAAACACATATAAATTGAAAGTTCCTTTTTCAAACTGTTTTAATCGTTAAATTAGACGTGAAACCGTAATGTTTCGTCTTCCCTCAAACGATCAAATATAATACTGTCTTGACAACGAAAACACATAGTAAGAACAATCTTTCAATTATAAATTACAACTATTAAAACATACACATGGGTCTTACTTTAACGGGTTTAATCAAGAAACAGAGGTTTTAAGAAAATAAACTTACAAGCAGAATGAGGCACTTTTGTGTCTTGTCCAAAATCTCGAGAGAACCGATGGAATGAACTAAAGATGACGTCGAAACCGTCTCCATTCAGCACGATCATAGTAGGTATAAAATGTCCACTCCTCGTGACCTAACCTTCGGCCGCCTCCAACAAACGAGTCGCTGGGATTTGTCTTGGTCTTTGGTCTAGAAAGGACCGAGACAGGTCTCTAAGGTCAAAGTAACGTATGTGATTCGTTTTTATAATTAGTTCTTAAAAATAAAACCACCGTAAAATTACGAACTAAGTCATTGTATTACGGTTAAACTGTCAAGAGGTATCATCACGTCCCTCAGGGCGTAGTGACAATCACCGGGTAATATTGACGGAAAAATGACGGGGCAAACAATCTTCTCAAGACTCTTTTCGACTTTCGTTTGTAATCTTTTCTCGTACAGGACTGACCACACATAAAATTTCCTTTCTTTTTGGAATATTCACCTTGACTATCCTTCCTCACTGTGTTGGTTTTCAACCTATTTAGACTCCTCTGTTCACTGAAAAACTATCGAGCTCTGGATATCTTCTTAATCTCGGAGAGTCGCATATCTGACCACGTCAACTAGTGAGTGTAACGTTACAATTTTTTCCGTCTTCGTCATGTGAATCTTATAACAGAAGCACAGTCTTTACGTGGAAGCACGAACTTTTACTATTTTTTAATGTTAGCTAGGGATGTTGACAAGACAAGTAGAAATAACTAGTCCACGTTCTTTCTATTTAGCATCGGGTTTATTCTAATATCATTTACAATCGTAGCAGCCCCTGAGGTCCAACTATCTCTCGGTAAGTAGTAGAGTTTACCACTGGACAGGTAACGAGGTCGGTAGGACTCGGCCGACAGATTAGTGTATGGATAACTAAAATAGATGTAGGTCGTTTGGACCTACACTGACAGTAACCCGTTGGGTCTAACAATTTACGTTTCCCCAGTGACCCACACTTCTCCTAAAGTGAAAGTAAAAGAGTGGTCGGTTGTTACTACATAATTTTTTATTTGGTGGGGTTCAGTGTGTACACTTCGGACTCACTTATCTCTCACTTCCCCGTGTCACCCGGTGACGTAACGTGACACAAAGAAATGACGGTACGTAAAACGTCCCACAAGGTACCTCAGACTTCCGAGTAGCCCAGTAAATCCGGTGGGGGACGTCATCCTGTCCGAAGTGTCATCGATCAGTCTTGCCTAGTAAAAATTACAACGACACGGTCCTTTCCCTAATGAACCGAGAATGTTGAACTAAATATAACGAATACACAAGTAAGTACATTATCACCTTTGTAAAAAATTATTTTTAATGGATTTAGACGGGGGAACAAGAAGGACTAATTAAACAATATTTACAACTACGAAAACACCAGCATACCTCTACTATCTTGTTTAACATGAACCATTTCTTAGGTAGAACTCCTATTTATATGTCACATTTTTCTTTACTAGGAAATTATAAGATCCACCTTGTGACCTTACTATCCTTTTATACCACACACTTAAAGTATAAACTAGAGTTCACGAGAAACCAGAACGTCACCACCTAAGGTTTATGCCCTCTAGTTTTATCAGAAAGTTTTGATGCAATCCTTAAAAAAGTCCTCCAAGTTTACAACTACTGAATGTACTTACAAATGAGACACTAATGTTACACATACGGTTGTCACCATGATAATAATTTATCTATTGGAATGTACATAAAATTCACAAGTACAGTGGTACGTTCTTTTAAAGGAGGAAGACGAACTCACCGTCTGTGTTCTAAAATACATCAAAAACTTTAGCCTTCAGAACGTGTGTACAACAGGAGAACTTATCACTTTTGAGACGATAGTTAGAAATAGGTGTCTCGAGTCTCAAGATGTTTCAATGGTGGCTCGTTATGGTCTTTCGACAACTCCTCCACCTTCGTTTCAAGTTCATTCAGAAATTGTCATAATAGTAATAAAAGGAAATGGAAATGGCGAGAAATTGTGCAACCGGGAGACCTTATGAACCTTCACACAAACCTGGGTATAGCGATAGTACCTTAAGGTTACGTTCCCTGTCCGGAGACTACTTTCACACAACGTTGAGGCAAAATACTTGAGGTCCCTTTCAAAAAATTTCGTTACAAAAAGTTCGGAAAAAAGAGACATGACACTCTTGGAAAGTGAACCGTTGGACCCAGACAGAACAAACATTCTGACTTCGATATGTTTATTCATTTTAAATTCTATTTCCTATAGGCAAGACTGGTCCTACTAGATACTTCAGTATTTCTTCTACCGTAAAATCAACTCCGAACTTCTTCTCATAGCTCGTCAGTCCTTCCTTTCCACAAGTTTTCCTTTTGGTACGGGTCCTCAACCACCCACTGTTTGATCAATTCTAGTCACCAAACAACGTCCCTCTGATCACGGTCCATTCCACCTTTTCAATCATCCCCGAAAGTAATGGACGACTTGTTCGACTAGAAGTAAATCGGCGTTCAGTATCAGAAGGTCCACCACGTCGTCATCTCTGAGCTCTCTGAGTTCAAGTCAGGGAGCCAGTCCTTCTAGGGGGCCTCCTCCTTTACCGTTGAGAGAGGTCATAAGAACTAACTCTTTAGAGTACCTGTCTCCTCGGACCGTTCGAGACAGGTACCCCAATGTTTCTCAACCTGTGTTAACTCGTGTGTGCTCAACGTGTGTGTAACGTTCCACAAACCGGTCCACGCATGGGACTCAAGACGCGAGGAAGTCATTATTATTTGACTGTCAAGTACGCTCCAACTAGCCTCCGGACCTTTTCTTTTCATTTTTCGGTCTTTATGGTCCACTCTTCAGAGACATTCACTTTCTTTTCTCTACCTACCTTTTCAGCGACTCTCTAATCTGCACTCAATCACTAACTAACCACATGACCAAACGATCCCGACGGTGTCTGACTCACCGACTTTGTTGTCAAATAAAAGAGTATCAACCCCTCCGACCTTCAAGTCCCAGTTCCACATTCGTCCCAACCAAAGAGGTCCCCGAAAAGAAGAACCGAGAGAAATGGACCAGAAGGGAGAGAGGTGGACACAGGAGCAGAGGAAGAGAATATTCAGTGTAACCTAATCACAGATGGGACTACTACTAAAGTAAAGTCGGATGGAGAAATTTTTTAGGAGACAGGTTTAAGTGAGAGATTTCGTGGTCCGAAATCCTAAAGTTGTATGTTTAAAACCCCCTCTACGTAAAGTCGGGTGTCGTTTGTGAACCTCTCTTCCCTATTTCCTCTTTGTCTTTATACTTGAATCACACAACCTTTCTTTTAACCGTCTTCGACTTAAAGTGTTTGTTCAGACTAAAATCTACTTTTCTTAGAGAGAAGACTTCGGTGTGGGTCGACGGTACAGTACCGGGACCTTTCGTATATCAGGCCGGACCTGACCGGATAACGTCTTACTCTCTGACGTACCTCGCGTCTCCATTCAGTACTACTGACTGGAAGAGGTGTCACCGCACCTAGACATCCCACCTGAACCAAAATTCGTCTCGGAGTTGTCGATACCCTAGCGTGTCCCAACCTGTGCTGACTTCACTGAATCGTCGTTGTCGTACTAGGAGAAAATAATCTTCCACAACAAGAACTAATCGAGGATGAGAGTAGGTTACATCATTTGTCAAATTGGAAAGGGTTTCGTTTGCCACCGGGAACATGAGTCGAAGACCCTCATTGGAGATTTAGGAACCTTAAAGGGTTCACTTTCTATACAGAAGAATAAGTATTACCTGGGGAACCCGGTACACCATAGTCGGGTCACGGTTTCTGACTTCAGTCGGTAAACTCGTCGGTCCGGTCGAATACACTGCTCCGGGCCACTTGGAGACCCGCGCCTCTTCCCCCACTCGTAGGGATCAACTACGTCGAGATGCAAACAGTGTGTGTGACTATAGTCCTCCCACACGCAGGACCCCTGTCGTCCTTGTAACGTAACCCTTCGGAGAGTCTGAAACAGGACACAAAGAGAAGGAAACCCACTAAGAGATATCGTGAAGGGTATTACTCGGTATCAAGACTCAAATTATCGAAATCACTCAAGACACTCAGGAAAGTAGCTTAAAAGTTTCCAATCCCATCAAACCCTTCGGGGTACTTGAACGTCAACTATGGTCTTCAATCCTGTTTCGGACGGGAGTCTGAATGTCAAACCGATTGAGGTCACGTTTGTTTTTAAGTCCTTACAGACCTCGACCAAGAAGTCTTTCACCAAAAGAGATACAGTACAAAAAGTCGATGAAGGACGAGCCGACCTGACGGATCTTATACCATAAAACTAACCGTCGAAGTGTGGTTCCTTTACTATCACGAAGTCGACGTTCTCTACAAATGGTGGAAACTCCCGTGTCTCTAAGGAGTCACCTTAACACAAAGAGGAGTCTTTGAACCCCTGGAGTCTCTTAGTACTGTAGACGTCAGAAACCGTTCTGTCACATGACATAGAAAGGTAACGTCTCGACTTGAGTCGACTGAGAGGATCTGTCGTGTGGGACCTCCTGAAACTCCTCCCAAAACAATTAAAATAGACTACCTTCCTAAGTAAACCCATCTAGAAGTAATGTCCTCTACCTTCGAAGAATTTTACGTTAAAGTTTCCGTGACAATGTGCGGACTACCCCTCCTTCCGAGGTATGTTTTAGTGTCATTTCTCTTTCTTATTACCTGTGACACTCGTAAACTCCGGCGTGTACTACTTATGGTCAATGTGACCACGTAGGACGTCCTGTCGACTACCTTAATAGAGTCCCTACGAATTTACAATTGAGTGTGAGGTGGAGTGAAATATCATGCCGTCGTTTGGTACGTTTGTGAAATCTCGACTACCTTAGGGCGAGGGGTGCGAGGGGTGAAACAAAATAATCGTGTAGTAAGTAAGTATCACGAAGATACTTCGTACGGGAGTCGACACAAGAGTCACATATCGGTACTTCCTCTGTCCACCCAGAATGACCGTACTTTGAACCTTCGAGCAGTGTCCTCTTGTCCACCTTCTGTCTTAAAATTATTGGGTTTCGAAGGGGTTTTTAGGACTCACTCAAGATGACACCAATCTATTAACGTAGGGATTATTTGTGTTTCAATAATTTTTAATAAATAGTAAAAAAGTTACCTTTAATTCATTAAACCCTAGTTCTTACACACAAATGAAAGTCCGTTCTTGAAGAAGGGAGTTTTTTCGAAATTTTAATCGATATTTTGACTTTAGTGACCCATTTGAGTGACTATATATATATATGACATATATATATATGTATGTGTGTGTGTGTGTGTGTGTGGGGATATAGATCGAAAATAAGTTTTCTATGTGGAAAAGTCGAGTTGACTTTACCAGTAATATTCGTGGAGAATGGTGGAAATAGTGGGATACAATAATAGACAATTTATCTCGTTTAATACCACAATCAAAACCCAATCAAAAGACCGTCATTATGGTACAACATCAAGACAATGACTTTTAATACAAGTTATAGTTAGAAACATCAGATGGAATATCTATTAATTCGTTTTATAATATAATTATCACGAATAATCGTGTCTGTCCAGATCGTGTTTCATTTACAAGTTATTTACAATCTAAAAGAAAAATAATATATAACAATAAAAATATAATCATAAAATAACAATATAGGTTGAGTACAACATTTTGAGACGTGGTAACCTCTTTAAAGACATAGATCAAGGTCTGTTTTAGCTCTACTACAATTTTGGAGGGTCCCTGAAGGGACCGCCAGGTCACCGATTCTGAGACGTGAAGGTGACATCCGTCGCGTCAGAGGTAGGCATCAGACCCTTGATTCTAGGGGTGTACGGTGCCCTGTCCCGGTCTTTTTAAAAAAATTTTTATTGTTTTCTTGTTTGTGTGACATCCTTGAACACCTCCGAAGACATAAACAAAAATCTTTTTGTTTTTCGAGGGTTTTCTCGTAATCTCTCTATAGTATCGGTACCCTTCAAGTATCAGGTCGACCCTCTGTCGTACATTTCGCGAATACCGTCCTGTCGGGTCATGCGCCACATAGTCGAGAGTCCCACATGTCCGTCTCATTCCCGACACGTCTACCACGACGTCCCGAGACAATCCGGTCGTAGTCTTAGGTCGACAGAAGTCACCGAACAACAGCTATGTGGTGCGGATGTCTCTCCTTTGGAATGGTGTCACACACATGTGTGTTCAACAAAAATTTTATGTCTATGTTTGTACTTGTTATAGTTTCTTTACACTCTATAGCATTTCCGTCACATTTGGAACCCTTCTGTTACATTATCGTTTGTCTTCGTAAAGTCTCTACTGTAGCAAGTAAGGGTACAAAAGGAAATCTATTACCTGACCGGTCAAGATGGAAGGTATTTTTGCATATCCCGTTCACTGTATCTAGATAACTTTTATAAAAACCTGACTAAAGTAATCTCCACAAGTAAACTTTCTACTTCGTGAGCATTTCCGCGTACTAAGACACGCCAGCCTACACTTACGACCATTACGAGGAAACACACGGTCCGCAATCGTCCTCAAAAGTGAAAATAGGAACTTGCTTCAACAAGTTTGGACTGAATATTTAAATCCGAGTACCTCCTTCGGACCCAATAGGAACATTGCATAATTTTCTAATCAATGGGGTACCTTCCTCAAATCCACTAACATCTCATAGACGTCTTACGAAGCGTTTTTGAGAATCTCTATTTTACCGAAAAATTTCATAATATATCAGTTTGCAAACGTAGTCGTATTTTAAGAAAAGTGAAATTTTACAGGAACCAAAATAATCCCAAAGTGAAACCGGCACGACAAATCAAAGAGAGACCCTATACACTAAAATCATCGATGTGATGCTTACTCAATCACTCCGACTCCTACTGTACGGTCACTATAGTCGTCCACAAAGAGCACAAGAGACATTAATGTGTACACCTAATACCTGTCAAAATTCGTTGTTACAAATTTCTAGGACGAATTAACCGACATTTTATTAATTTATTCTAAAACTGACCGTTTAAATATTAAGACAATCTACGTATTCGGTCACCCGAACTTACAGTTACACTGAAGTCGAACCTTCATAATCTAATTATCTTGATTAACATGACGTCCATGTGTCAAATGAGACTAATTATCAGAATCTCGAGAAGATTTTCAAAGCGACTCATTTAAATACAATGAATGGTAAGACGAATTTGAAAATTAATTTTGGATAAAGGTTTCAAACTCTACAAATCGTAGCGACACGGAGAAGGGTAAAAAAGCTTTCAACTTGAGGATATTAAAAAGTCACTACGGTCGACGGAGTAACTCCTTGAACGGAATAGTTTTCCTAATTTTAATATATGACAGTCCGTACATAGACACGGACGTCGACTGTCAAAGCGACGCGTAGTAGAGATTATGTATAACTACAGACGAATATTGGATGAAAGCACGACGCACTTACCGAGACTATATGGTTTACATGTACTATTTACAAAATAGAGACCAAGAGTAACTAGTTAAAGATTTACTAGTTTACCAAATAGAGTCATTCTGTGATTAAGTGTAACTAGTTTAAGATTTACTGGTTCAGTTGAACCAAAAGACGACGTGTATTTAACATAATTTTGTTGTAATGAACTTGTACGACCGAGAAGGTTACGTCCTCAATACAATGGTCGTCAATGTTATATTGATCTCAATAACATAATATCTCTACAGAGGAGGTATTACTTTTCAAATGTGTTCTTCTTTTCTTACGTTATAATGTCCTTCTTGTTCCGAAGCCCGTTCCTAACCCCGAAAATGATTGATTAATTTAAGGTGTAAACATAACCCGGAAGTGGGGGGAGAAAAAAAAAAAGGAAAAAAAAAAAAAAAAACTAAACTTCCCGACACTCGTCCTTTGTATCGTCGACGTCACCACTGTAAAATAAAGGATGCTAGGAATCTCAGTTCGTTACGGAACTAATAAATCATTCTGTGAATCATTGATTTCTCCAATTTAAGATCTTTTCATTTATATGGACATGAGGAACATACATGTGAACCAACATTAACGGATCAATCTTCATATCGTAACACACAACAACAATAAAAAAATCGTAGTTGAGTGGAGACAATAGAAGGTGTCACAAAGTGTAAGGGTGATCTCAAACAGACTATCGTTCATGGGTGAACCGAATTTGCATCAGAACTAATGGATCTTGTGGAGCGAGGAGTCCGTCCAATAAATAATATAGAAACTGAACACAGAAGGTAGAGATTTTACATTTAAAATTGACGGTAAGAGAAATCCCGTAAATTCGACTCTTCCAAAATTTCAACTTTTTCTTTTTTTTTTCAATAATAACTAGGAGTAGATTCTTTACCTGGATTCATCAACAAAATGAAGTTAGACTCTGTGGTGGATGGTACCCAGACCGTCGGGGAAGACAGGAAGTAGTCCCCTACACACCTCTCCTCGGCCGGTGGAGTTCGATTCTTCGACACAGTAAGAGAAGGGGGTGTATGGGGTTTTATCGTCGCATCAAGGTTCCTTTCACTCTGGACGAAACCTTGTGTGGTCATAAACTGATATAAAGAATGCTAACCGTACATCTTAACGAATCTAAAGATTCCTTTGATCCACTAATTCCGGAAGAGGGGGAGAAACTCTAGCCTAGGGAGGATTAGTGAAGACAGATCAATCAATCAAAGAAGAAGTTCACCCTCGACATAGGAAGCAGATATACGAATTAAGAGATTCCATTGTCTTCTAATTTACTGTTCTTTGTGATTGTGGTGAACCCTCAATCCAAAGGTGGACGTAGTCAAAACGTATGCAAATTAATATTAACGGGTAAATCTTCATATCCCAACAAACAACAAAAACAATTCTGTACTGTGGTACTTTGAGGACCTTCTCTCGTGTCCGTTTTGTCGGATGCCGTATTTAATTGTCACGAAAGGATCCAGTCAAAGAGTCCGTTATCTTTGTTTTCGTTTGTCTTTGTTTACCTTGGATTTGAGTGTTCCGGGACGTGTCGTCTTCCTTGGTGTTCGTTTTACTTTTCTGTGGGGAATCTGAGCCTCTTATGTGAGCGTTTACTACGTTGGCTATTCCCGAGTTAGAGGTTTTGTGTGTTGACCGAGTACGTCGGGTCAGAGTTGAGTCAGTCCTACCCGTCTTCTGGGTCTGTCTGTGCAGAGGTTTCGTCTGTGGGTCTTCCGATGGTCCGTGTACTTTTCTGTGAGTCGTCCCGGTCGGTAGTCTCTTTACGTTTAGGTTTGGCGGCACTCCGTGAAGGAGTGTGGTCGGTCTTACCGGTAATAGTTTTACAAGTTTATGGTTCAAGACCTCTCTAACGACTCTTTTCCCTATGGCAGCGGGGGACATACGTGCGACCACCGTCCTTACGTCTGACCATGTCGGTAGAACTTTTTGTCGTGTCCGACAACTGACAAGGAGTGTCGTAAGGTGAGTTAGGTCTTCGCAGACGTCTTCCCCTGTCCCGTCCTACCGTTTCACCCACTTACATCCTCATTTTCCCGTCCTGTCCCCATATTCGGGATTTTACCATAATAGACAAAGTGTTGTGTTATCTTTGACGTCGACAAAGTACTTGTGCCCGTCATCCAGAGGTCCAGATCTCCCAGTGCCACCTTTGGGGGAATGGTAAAGTCGTCACACACACTTCCTTGGAGTTCGTCACTGTGTTCGGCCACCTTGGTCTAACGGGTGAAGGACGGAAGTTAGGCACTGGACCTTAAGAGAGGTCCGGAGTCGTCACCGTCGACCCCGAACAAACCCAATGAGGTCCTTAGAAAAAAGGAAATTATGTCAGGTAAATACACAACGTACCTTTAATAGTTTTGCTCAGAACAACGTCGGGAATCCAATCACCAGTATTCGAGGACTTAAGTACTAAACAAGACGCACTCTATTGCTTAGTAAGACAAAAAGGGGATGTCCTTATAATCGTAACTTGAAAGACGAAATTAGTTATGTTAGGTAATTCTTAGATCACAATGAGATGTACCAATACACTTTATAATTAACGTGTGAGAATCAATCTATTTACTTCTAAGATGGTTTTACTATCGAACAAAGAAAGAAACATAGTATTATAAATTTACTCTTGTAAAATATAAGACTCTACGTACTATAAAATCTTAATAACTAGGAATGAATAAACTCATTAATCGATGTGCCGAGTATCAAAGGATTTCCACAAAGATTGACCCTAATGATTCAAAAAAGGACAACGACTAACGTGGTTCTCAAGTAAATGAAAAATTTCCTAGGTCAACCTTTATTAAAAATTTTTTAAAATGAAACTACAAAAGTTTCGACTCTTTTTCAATAAAACGAAAAACTCACGGTGAGGCGACGTCCATCTTTCGTCTCTTCGAACATCCCCCGGGTTAATCTCAATTAATGACAGACTGACTGGCCGGTACATGTCCTTCTGAACATCCTCCATCTAAAAGTTAAGAAAGGAACACAGTTTAAAAGTTTCAAATTGGTAGATCTCGGAATTCATACCAATTTTTAATGTAGTTTCTTCAATAGATACGTATTTTCATTATCGACAGTCCTACCAGAGACCGTCAAACAAATCCGAGTCGGTATACCACCATAGATGAACACAAAGTAGTCAGGGACCAAACCCTTCGGATAAGGTTCACGATAGTCGGGAAGGACGAGAGTCGGTCTATTAATTGGATCCCAACGGATGAGTGACAGAGATCCCATTTTGGTCCATAATTGTAACTTTGGTCTGGAAAGTCCCATGAGTATGAACTTGCCCGGAAGGATAACAAATAAACTTACACATTACAGGTCTAGTAGAGAGAACCACAGTCAGATAGTTCCTAAGGATAAAGACCGAGAACCGTAAAAAAGAATTGTACATTCGTTTGTTTATGTTTTCAACCATTTAAACCTGAAATAAGTAATTTTACAAGACGAGTAGAATTCTGTGGTAAAACTTTTATGATTTTTGTCCGTTTTCTGAACTCGTCTGAGAAGTTTCCTTCTATATTCTTACCGGTTAATCATGTACTCTTCACGATTATTGTAGTAATCAATAGTCCCTTAACGTTTAATTTTGGTGACCTTACCATTTTTAGTTTTTCTAACTGTCATGATTCACAGACTTTCCTACATTTCTTTGGTCTCAAAAGGACGAAACGACCATCCCCTATATTCTCTCGTTTCAGTGAAACCTTCTTCGAACTGTCAAAGAATAGTTAAATTTGTAAGTAAACGAGGTACTGGATCTTTAAGGTCCACATCCATAAATAGGTTCCCGTTTCTTTTATGAGAGCCACCATTTCTTAGACGGACGGTCACGTCCTCCGTAACCTCTGAGCCCAAGTTAGCGACCCAATCCGTTTAGGGTACCTCCTCCTTTACCGTTGGTTGAGGTCATAAGAACGGACCTCTTAAGGTACCTGTCTCCTTGGACTACCCGATGTCTGGCACCCCAGTGTTTCTCAGCCTGTGTTGACTCGTACGTATACACTCTCTCTTTCTTTTATATGTAGAGGTCTTTCTCAACATATAGGTAAGATATAGTACAAATAAGTATGAACAGTTTCTAATCTTCGGTGAGTATACCAGTAGTCACTTTCTGACCTAATTTTTTCAACACCATATAAGTATGTCATCTTATGACAAGTCGTCAAAAAAAAAAATTTTTCGTTTGGCAATTAAGTATATTGTTGTATCTACTTAGAGTCCTTGTTCAATTCGTTTTTCTTCGGTCTGTGTTCTGTAATAGGTAATACACTAAGGTAAATACACTTCAAGTTTTTTTTCTTTCTAACCAGATATGACTATCTTTAGTCGTTCATCAACTACCCCTATCTTCCCCTGAACTGACTTTTGTCTGGGTACACTTGAAGGACTCTATAACTTCTATAAACAAAAGACCCATCATCAATGTCCACATAAATGTTAAAAACGACGTTACACTTATGGACAGTTACTTAAAAAATACAATTAACAAGAATTTTATAGGATCTAAAGGATTAAAATTAGTCCCTTTTTTTACAGGTTTTATGACCCTTATGTGATGGAGATTGTCATTAAACAGGATCCATTTTATTCAAAGGACTCAAATTAGTGTCAAAATTTTTTGAACACTAAAGACTAGAATAGGTATTAGTATAAACGAATGATCTTAAACTTATGAAATAGAGTTTCAGTCCCGACAAGTAAGTCATATAAACTAGAGATATGGATATCCTCATTTGGAACGAAACAAAACAATTTTTATTCAAAGGGGGGAATAATAATAAAAGAAAATGAAATTTTTTTAACCAACCCATATCAACTAAATGTTACAAAGACAAGATGTCGTTTCACTTAGTCAATAAGTATTTGTATACAGGTGAAAAAATTGTCTAAGAAAAGGGTATATCCGGTAATCATAACTCATCTTAAGGGACGCGATATGTCACCCAGGAAGAGTCAAAGTCGAGTCAACGAGTCAGTACAGGTCGAGAAACGCTGGGGTGACTTGGTGTCATACGGCCTGGAGGGACAGGTGATGGTTGAGGACCTCAGATGGGTTTGAGTACAGGTGACTCAACCACTACGGTAGGTTGGTAGAGTAAGAGACAGTATGGGAAGAGGAGGACGGGAGTTAGAAAGGGTTGTAGTCCTAGAAAAGGTTACTCAGTCGAGAAGCGTAGTCCACCGGTTTCATAACCTCAAAGTCGGAGTTGTAGTCAGGAAGGTTACTTGTGGGTCCTGAGGAAGTCTTACCTGACCAACCTAGAGGAACGTCAGGTCCCTGAGAGTTCTCAGAAGAGGTTGTGGTGTCAAGTTTTCGTAGTTAAGAAGCCACGAGTCGAAAGAAACATTAGGTTGAGAGTGTAGATATGTACTGGTGACCTTTTTGGTATCGGAACTGATCTGTCTGGAAACAACCGTTTCATTACAGAGACGAAAAATCATACGACAGATCCAACCAGTATTGAAAGGAAGGTTCCTCATTCGCAGAAAATTAAAGTACCGACGTTAGTGGTAGACGTCACTAAAACCTCGGGGGTTTTTATTTCAGTCGGTGACAAAGGTGACAAAGGGGTAGATAAAGGGTACTTCACTACCCTGGTCTACGGTACTAGAAGCAAAAGACTTACAACTCGAAATTCGGTTGAAAAAGTGAGAGGAGAAAGTGAAAGTAGTTCTCCGAGAAATCAAGAAGTGAAAGACGGTATTCCCACCACAGTAGACGTATAGACTCCAATAACTATAAAGAGGACCGTTAGAACTAAGGTCGAACACTAAGAAGGTCGGGTCGTAAAGAGTACTACATGAGACGTATCTTCAATTTATTCGTCCCACTGTTATATGTCGGAACTGTATGAGGAAAAGGATAAACCTTGGTCAGACAACAAGGTACAGATTGACGACGAAGGATTGGACGTATGTTCAAAGAGTTCTCCGTACAGTCCACCAGACCATAAGGGTAGAGAAATTCTTAAAAGGTGTCAAATAACACTAGGTGTGTCAGTTTCTGAAACTGTATCAGTTATTTCGTCTTTATCTACAAAAAGACCTTGAGAGAACGAAAAAGCTACTAGGTCGCCTATAACCGTTAAAGTAGAGACCAAGGAGACGGAAAAGATTTTGGTCGAACTTGTAGACCTTCAAGTACCAAGTGCATGATGACTTCGACCGAATCTCTTAAAACTCGTAATGAAGTGATCACACACTCTACTCACGTTAACACGTCATCAAACTCGTAAGAAACCGTAACGGAAAGAAACCCTAACCTTACTTTTGACTGGAAAAGGTCAGGACACCGGTGACGACTCAAAAGGTGTAAACGACCGTATAACTCACGGAAATCATTACACATATATAGTAGGGGTCAGAAGTCTAAATAGGTAGTGATGGTACAGGGACCAGAATGGGGGATTATTGGTATTCAAACAAAAGAGATAGACATCGAGATAAAGAAAAAACACCTATTTGAGTAAACATGGGAAAGAAATTTTAAGGTGTATAAAATAATTTAATGCAAACGGAAAATATGTATAAACTATATATACGATATAATATATTTTTCCTAAAAATTTCCGTCCTAGACGTGTACTTTGTAAATATATCATTGAGACCATGAAAAATTATAACATTAGAATCCGTCGTTAAACAAGTATGATACATGACTCACTCGGGACCGTGTTACGAACTTTTGAACATTTTCGAACGTAGAACCGGGAATGATGTACAACTTTACTTTCGTGTGTACAAGGGTGCACTTTCACAGCGGTTCGTAGGGGGTGAACGAGTGTACCGACGGAATTCGATAAATTACACGAAAGAGTACGTGGCCGGTTGTGAATTTAACGGGATGAGGAACACACTCACACAAACAGATTTACGACCATTAGTTGACGCAGGGAACTTTTAACTATCTACACGAGTAATTCCCCTCACGAGTGAGAACCGAGGGAAGAGGTCAGTGGAGTCGAGGGCAAAGACCTACTCCGACCGTTCTTTATGACACGTCACTATGTAGACCGAAATATGAGGAAAAGTTCCTGACTTTGGAGGGGAAAGTCATACAATTTGTGCGAAACATCCCTAGAATGTTCGTGTTTTTTCAGTCGATAAACGGTTAACGTCATAATTGTGTCTTTCGGATTCCCGACGACAACATACCACCCCAAAGAAAAAAAAATTGCACGACGGTAGGCGAGAAGTAAAACAAGAGAACACGAAGACTCTGACGTGTTTGTGGATAAATAAACACTCTGTCTAGGTAGACACCTCTGAGACTTCAGGTGGTCGGGCGGTGCCCATATCTAAAGGTGTTTCGACGGACACACACTCCGTGTAAGGCACACCAAATACTAGTCCTCGGACTTCCATCGTATGTGGACAAAGACGAAAATCCCACTTTTTACTTAACGGTCAATGACAGCTGCACACGTCTGTACTGTGAAGTATACGATCTTCGAACGAGTCGGACGAAATACGACCCGAGGGGCGATACTTTGGCAGTCCAGACTTTTTCCCCACACACGATCGTTCCTCTTCTCCCTTCCCCTGGTCAGGAACTAGACAAGGACAGAAAACACGAGGACGTTTCACCGCCCTCCCTCCAGTCACGGAGAGTGGAGACAAAGGGGTCGTCTCGAGAACTTGTTCTATTTCACTAGTTTCGGCCTGCGGTCGTGCAGTAGTGTCCGAGTAATGAAACGTTCGACGTACGGGTCTACGACGACAAAGACGTAGTCCGAAACGACTAAATGTACGTATTGTGGAGGTGATGTCGAGTAAACCATGATAAGTGTTAATTGGCCAAGAACAGAACTATCTCAAAGAGACTATGTTTTCTGGAATTACATTTCTCTTCTTGTAGTGATCCACATCGGACGAAGAGAGTCTGGACGACCAACCAACTGTTCTTTGTCCCTAGTTTACAAAACAGTGATGAAACAATAAACACAATAACCACACCAACCACCCCACACCCAAACCTCCATAAAAACTTCAGAAACTCTATCCTCTAAAAGGTCCTCTGGTCAAAGTAGTTGAGGGGCTAGGACCCTCAAGAAAAGGTACTCACCTAAGACTATAGGACAAAAGCAAACAAACCAAAGAAGGGGGTTACTTCTCGACGAGTACTGCATATAAACAAAACTTCCCATCATTACACTGCCGAGTAGTAGCGATAGTTGTTGTGTCGGTAGGCAGTTCCCAGAGACTGCGAGGTGCGAGACACCCGCGATCTTTACGTCTTCACCTACAGACTCAGGGACAGGAGCCTCCAGACAATGAACAACTTTAATACTCAAGACGACGTCTTCACAGTTTTGGACTACGACCTTAATATTGACATTGTTGATATTGTAAACAATCCCAAGGGACCACCATGTCATCAATTGTCAAACGGAACGTCACGACCCCTGTGTCCAAACTAGGGACCAGGTCTTTCTAGAATGTACCCCACCCCGTTGATTCGGGTGCACGGTGTTGATCATTCGGACACGAGATCCAGGGCGCTTGACGTTGACGACTCGGACGTACGGTGTTGATGACTTCGGGTTCGCGAGATCTTGGACACGAGGCGTCACTCTCTTCGGTGGTGGTGTTCTGCGAGTATCGGGGGCGACAGACGTCGATCTCTTTGAGTGTATGTCGTTCTTTCTGGGTCACGTCGGTTTTTTGTTGTTGTTGTTGTTGTTGTTTTTGTGTTGATAAGAAAAATTTTTTCAAACAAGTTCTAAACAACTCATAAATTATGTAAAGTCCACCAAAAATATTTGACCTTTATGGCTCCACTTCTCCGCACTAGGAACGGGAGCCCTGTGACCGTCATGTGCACTCTTCCGTCTTTCGTGTTGTCGGTGATGTCACACAATTTACGAATATATTTCCGTGTCTGTTTTATCCCACCCCTACTCCTCCTCCTAGACCTGACGTCCTTCTCTCCGAAAAAAACAAACAAACAAAACTCTAAAAGAGTTCCACTCTTTTCCCTCTTACTGAAACGTACTTCTCCCTTAGTTTAAGATCTTTACCAATCTGACTTACACCCCCTCCATATTACCTTATCCTTCGGTCTTTCCTTCCAATCTCAGTCTGAAGTTTCCTGAATTTTACGACAAACAAACCAAAACCAAAAACAAAAGGAAAAAATCATTAAATCAAATAAATAAATACCGACACGACCCAGAAGCAACGACGTTCCCTAAAAGAGGTCAACTCTGCTCGCCCCCGATAGAGGTCAACGCCACGAACCGGAAGAGTAGCACCACCGAAGAGAGTGACGTCTCGTACCCGAGGTCCCGCGAGTCCGAAGTCATCAACACCGCGTGTCCGAATCCTCCGTACACTCTAGAAGGACCTCGTCCCTAGCTCGGGCAGAGAAGACGGGACCGTCCGCCTAAGAAATGGTCACTCGGTGGTCCCATCGGGATTTACGACACAAAACTTTCCGTCTCAATAACCCTACACTCTTAATTTGGTTTTCAAAATGGATGACCTCTCATAAAAAAAATTAACGAATACGGACCACGGGTATTTAGAGTAATAATTCTAATACGGAAAACTTAACCAGTAAAAAAGATCTTCCTCCGGCAGTTTATATATTTATCCTATAAACCACGTATGTATGTACACATACAACATTGTTAGTGCTAAACGATAAGTATAATTAATGACAATTTATATGTGCAAGTCAAGTCAGCGAGTCAGTACAGGATGAGAAACGCTGGGGTACTTAGTGTCGTGCGGTCCGGAGGGACAGGTAGTGGTTGAGGGCCTCAAGTGAATCTGAGTGCAGGTAGCTCAGTCACTACGGTAGGTCGGTAAAGTAGGAGCCAGCAGGGGAAGAGGAGGACGGGGTTTAGGGAGGGTCGTAGTCTCAGAAAAGGTTACTCAGTTGAGAAGCGTACTCCACCGGTTTCATAACCTCAAAGGCGAAATCGTAGTAAGGAAGGTTTCTTTAGGGTCCCGACTAGAGGAAGTCTTACCTGACCAACCTAGAGGAACGTCAGGTTCCTTGAGAGTTCTCAGAAGAGGTTGTGGCGTCAAGTTTTCGTAGTTAAGAAACCGCGAGTCGAAAGAAGTGTCAGGTTGAGAGTGTAGGTATGTACTGGTGACCTTTTTGGTATCGGAACTGATCTGCCTGGAAACAACCGTTTCACAGAGACGAAAAGTCATACGATAGATCCAACCAATATTGAAAAGAAGGTTCCTCATTCGCAGAAAATTAAAGTACCGACGTCAGTGGTAGACGTCACTAAAACCTCGGGGGTTTTTATTTCAGTCGGTGACAAAGGTGACAAAGGGGTAGATAAAGGGTACTTCACTACCCTGGTCTACAATTGTACGTAATTTTTATTCGTGTATAGTCGGATATAATTAACAAACAATCGTTCCAAGTCCCGGAACTCTCTTACTCTGTACCCTTTCTCATCAAACTAACCTTTCCACCTCTCCTTTCTCAAGTCCTTTCCAAATCAGGTGTCCTACGATAGACCTCTTTAGAATCCCGTCAAAACGTCTCTTTCTCGGAATGGTTTTCCATCCTGCGACCAAGACGTATAATCGGGACAGGCACGTCAGACACCATATTCTAGTAGAAAATTAACTTTACCATATTACTACCTGAATTTATGAGAATCGGTACTAGAGAGACAGGTGCCACAGGACTCTTAAGTAAACCATGGTCTAAGACGTACAAAAACCTTTCTCACGAAACTCCGTCAACATATACCAAATAAGGGAATACCAGGGACACCCGGTGTTCAGAACCAAATACAGACATTGACGCGAATACACGTGGGTTACATATATTTTAATCGAGTACCTGACGATCAGGGGAACTAAGATAATAATAATAATTTACTTTGAAAATTCTTAAGAAAGAGGAAGGGTAACGTAAAACACTAGTTGAAAACGGACAACTATAGGAGGGACCTACGAATCACATTCACTTTTTGTACTATAATTATTTACGATTACCTAAAAAATTTGACAGTTATATCATGGGAGATGAAAAAATGTTTCATTTACATTAAAAAAGGAGAAGGAAGAGTTAGGGAATTTTCATCACACACTTTAACATCAAACTATAAGTAGAAAGGTTCAAATGGAGATAGGTGTCTTTGTAATTATTTGTATGTACAAAGTAAAAATATTTTTTACTCTAATATAGTAGGTACATAAAATGGAATGTAAATAATACCCATATAGCGAGGACCAGTTGTGTACATTTAGATTGAGGACGAAAAGTCATGGACGTATCACCAGGGACCGTAATAACATGGTACCAAATAACTTAGGTAGAGGATGACTGTCAATGAGTTCTAACACAGAGTCATCCAAAATAAAAAAATTTCGACGTCACTCTGTGTAAACATGTATTTGGGAATCTTTGACCATGAAGACAAAGGTACTGTACCTAACCCAAACTTAATACTGGTCAGGAAGATTGACATACCGTAACCCGATGAATTGGAGAATCGAAGAAAAACGACTATTTCCTTTACAAATATATTCTGGAATATCCCAAGTATGTTCTACACATTCGATACTCCTACTTTACGACCCACGTCTCATCCACGAGTCAGGATGGACCCCACTATCGATCTCTAGATGATCCCACCCGAATGTCAACCGTTCCGGGTCCAATGAAGTGAAGTCTCCCAAATAATAACACTTAGACATAGGTCGGAGGGTTCGGACACACAGACAGAAAGAGAGAGAGAAAAAAAAAAATTCTCCCCCTTCGGGTAGAACACTTTTTAAAGTCGGAAGAACTGAGTACGTTAAATTTTTATAATGTAAAACCGTCTTGGAAACGTCAAAAACGGCGATCAGACATTAAGGGGTCTCCACTTAACTCTTCTAATCACCATCTTGAAAAAGGTAATTGAGACCCTTTTTGATGTCTCTTTTTTTTAACAGGAAACCGTCTTTACAGTTAGGTATGGAGAAAACCTCGTAAACCTTTGACTTCGCGACTCTTCGACTAAATTATCCTCTTAACTTTTGGTTTTACATATGTGTAGAAACGGAAAAGATTGACTACTGTTCACTTTTTATATGAGAGTCTTGAACTACTACGTTTCTTTTATCCTAGCAACGAGGTCTTTCATGTAATTCCGACCTAGAAATTTTCTAAACTCACGATACGAGAACCGGTGCAAGAAGTCCTTTGAATAGGTAAGAATAATTACAACGTAGATAAACATGAAGTACAGTATTTTAAGGAGGAGGAGAAGAAAAGAAGAACTACACATCACGAATCCTTCATCCAAATTCTTTTTTCCTCACAAATTATGTGATGTCTAAAACGGCATCGTTGATGGTTCTTTTACACGAGTAGAAGAACAAATGCCAAGAGTCAGAAGGACCAAAAAAATTTTACATAACCTTGAAGAGAATTAAAAAGTCAAGGTATCACAGCCACCTCGATATTACTTTATCATTTAAAGACGTACTCGTCTTACAAAGGACCCACATTAGAGTTATCTCTAGGAAGTGTCGACACCTCACCGAGATCGTTCAATGAAGAGAAACAAGGAGTGGGGTGGAATCAAAAAATGTAGACATTTTCCACTAGTAGGGACTCTACAATGTGTCCTTAATTTCCTCCAGGTGAGTACAAGAACCGTGTGAGTGAGCTTCGTCAGTCATCAATCGATTACTAATGTCAGTAGCCATCAAGTCCAAAGACAACTCACTTAAAACACACACAAAAATTTAACTGTGGGTAGTATATTAGGTTATATATACAAAGGGATTCCCTATTAGGGGTGTAGACATTTTAACGGTAACTCTTACATGACACGGACACTTTTCTACACAAACTTCTGTTTACAAAAGACAACTTAGTAATTGGTTACCAATCGTTGTGATGAGTTTTATTATTAATATAAAATTGTCCGATCCTTCATGTATTAAATCAATCTTTACGTGTGTCCTCCGAGACAGTCCTCTTTGCGTCGATAACAATCATATACCACGGTAGGAGTAGATTAGTGAACAGTGTGGAAATCTTATAAATACAGACGAACTCTAACATCCGTTAATGTCCAACTGTCAGATACCATTTATTTGTTTTAAAAGGTATTTCAACCAAGACTTCAGTCAACGAACCGTAAACCTGGGATTAAAAAGGGTTTTATTTTTACTGTGAATACCTATTCACAGATCCAATGAGGAGTTTTGGGATAAATTGGGGACATACAAACGTCACTTCTTACTTTCCGACCTCCAAACCACCGAACCCCAACCTTTCTTTGGTTTTTTTTTTTTTTTTTTTTTCACATAAACGGATACACACAAATTTGATGTAAAATCTAAAATTTTTGATAGAATTAGTGTTTATATTAGAATAAAGAAACTTTTTGACAACTAGGGACCTCTCTCACTTTTCCCTTTTGTATTCGGAACTTTTCTTGTTGAAGGAGGGATAGAGGGTCAGGGAGGTCACCAAACGTTTTATTAAAAAAAAGAAATTTGCCACTCATCTGAGGATAAAAGTTTACTTTAGAACACACCCTAGGATTACGACTGTCATACGATACAATAATTATAATGATATCAATTATTCGAAGGAACGTTGGAAACGAATAATAGTCCTTTTGTCACTACGAATTAAAAGCACCTAGGTCGTGAATTTGTGGTCCTCGAGTCCTACCACTTGGCGTCCAGAGATCGTCAGAGTCGTGGGTGTAAGTAAATAAACCAACACGTCACAACACTATCAGGACTAAACATCACTATTCATCACTGCTGACTATTATCAAAAAAAAATTGTCGAACGGAACGTTAGAGTGCTATGAGTAGGTAGTCAGACTAGGTATACTAATTTTTTGTTTTATCCAAAGACGAACTTTCGCTTTATTAACTGTCATAGATTATTTAGTAATAAATCTTCAACCCTGATTGTAGGGTTTGAATATTATAACTCCGTATGACACTTTTACTGGAAACTGTGGAGGAGTCGGAGAAGAAAAGGGGGGAAAGTACCCGGGGTCTCAACTGAGACATTTCGTTGTCTCACGGAAAGGGACACGCAGACGTCGAAACTTTGTGTCGCGTGGAAGCGGAAAAGGAGGAGTAGTCGATAGGCGACCGGCTCTGGCCAGAGTGTACAGTCACAGAGACTTTATAAGGAACTGTGCAGGGAAGAAGGGTGAGGGTCGAGGGTTTGCGTCCAGTGTAAACGAGGGAGACACATGTCCATTGAACTCGGGAAGAACGTCGGGTGACACCTGGTATCAACGGACACATGGATAGAGGGAAGACTTCACTCTCGGAGACCTGCGTGCTCGACGGGGAACCGGTAGAAACGTCACCATCATGAGATTTTGTGGACAGGTCAATTATAGTGATAATAATGATGATTTACCTTAATTTTGAGAATAGTTTGAGAAATGACGAAAAGTCGAAGATGGAAACCCCACAAAAGCGAGATCTTCCCGTAAACTTAAATGCCATCCCCTTTGACCGTAGCTTTTCCGATTCACTCTTAATATCTGAACTCCCTTAAACTCTCCAGGCAATGGTTCCAACACACAGTCCAATGTCATACACTGAGAGTAAGGATCAACTTTGCTTTGGAAGAACTCCCATCCCTAACACAAACAATAAAACAAACATCCAGAGGTGGTCGTCGAGCGTGTACAAGACATGAGTCATTTATGTCCGACTTCATTTAAGTGAGTCGTTTAATCCCCTGACACCGATACACTACAGAGACACAGATCGATTACCAAACTTTATAGGTCGATAACGACCAGAAATAAATATCCCACACGTATGTCCCGACTAAAAACAACCTGTAATCCACTAACGGTCTTAAATAGAGGTCTTGGACGGGATCCCTTCCGTTCACGAGGAGAAACGACATAGTTATCTCATGAATTCTGCTCGTTTTAATTTTTACATTACTTTATAACAAGTAACCTAACTCTAAACAGGAAGGAAGTCAAATCTAAAGACATACTCTGTCTAAAAACAGTCCCTTCCTAACAACTATACACTTTTGAAACCTGGAAACGACAAAGGTTCCTGATAAAAAGGGAGACAATTACATATGTCTAAATATAGAAAAGTTTTGGTTTTATGTAGCTTAACTATAAAAGACGAACTTAAACTATCGTACTATAGAAGTTCAGTCCATCGAGAGATGGTGTTTTCGGTTAATTTGTGAACTATGGAAGAATGTTTTCGATTGAATGGACGGAGGGGGGTACTCCAGAGACATATGTCACACGATATATGTCAACTTATGTCAACGGACATAAGTTGAGCTGATATCCATGAAAGACTCGTTCCTGGCTACCTTGGTTCCGTCTCTCCTCTTTTGAGATGTGAACTTCCGTTCCTATTCTCTTCGGTAAAGAAAAGGACCGAGTTAATTCTAACATGACTAGCAGTTCAGGGTAATTGGATCACCCAGTGATGGAACGTACATAATCGTCGTCAGGGTGACATTGTACATCGCCAGAACGGTGCAGTACCTGTGTAAATACTTCTACCTATTGTCGCTTCCAAGTCACAATTGAAAATAACAGTCCGTCCGACATGTGCTTAGACAGACCATAACCGAAAACGAAACTAAATACTCTTCCAACGGTGTACTTCTTCTGTAGTGCATTTTGTCGTGACGATCGTCGTCATACGAATCTACGTCAACACTCATATCGTTTATTAACGATTATCTAAGTAGTAGGAGAGAACGGTCAAGGTATGAAACCTACCCACCTAGGAGACATGTCATGGAAGGGGAAGGGTTTCCTCACTCAGGAAGTGAACGAGAGTGGACCCAATCGTACAAAGAGGTCTCGAAAGGAGACTTGTCATCGACCGTCACACTACGACGAGTAGATTCTTCCCTAACAATTCATCAGTGGGACTGTCAGGGGAATAGGACGGTGCTCTCGTCGTTCATTAATGGATAACCAAAACGGACTCCCGTGTGTGCGCGTGTCAGAGGGTGTGTGTGGGGCCTCTACCTTCCTGAGACTTTTAGACCGAGAACTTATAGACGTCGTCGAGGTTCCTCATCGTCCACCAAGACCTTTTACCGTGGAGATCGAAGAACGAGTTATCCTGAAAACAGGGGTTCCTCTTATCAGTAACGAAACGGAGTCGAAAAATCAAAGTTACGTGCAACCAAACCACCTCACAGAAAATACGACATTTTTGAAAGGAAGGGAAACTTTAGAAACAAACCAGAGACATCAAGGTCAACGCAGAATTATACGTTCTTTTCGTCGACACAAAAGGAAATTCGTTTATATTAACATCCCCTTCCGCAGAGACAAATAGGGTACCTGTTGGTGTAATACCCATTACGTTTTTTTTTTTTTTTTTTTCCTTTCTTTCTTTTTCGAACCCTGGGGTCTCTTTACTGCATCCAGAAAAGTTGAGAGACATTTCGTCTCCTCACGACGGGAAACACACCGGTGACGGATGTTGGTCGTGAAAGAACTCTCGGTCGTCGACACCCCTCGACCCCTGTTTGTGTACGTGTCCTCTTCAGTGGTGGAAAGAAAGGAGTGTTCTTATCTAGCCCCGCCGGACCCATCGAGAAGACCAGACACAGGGATCAAAAGTCCGTCGATGTAAAGACTTAAAATACATACATAAAAACCGACGCGACCCATAAATAATGACACGCGCCCGAAAGACATCGACACATTTCGCCCCTGATGATATCAACGATACGACCCTAAGAAGTAACACCACCGAAGAGAACAACACCTCGTACCCGAATCGACGGGACGCTTTACACCCTAGGAGGACCTGGTCCCTCGCTTGAACACAGGGGGTGTAACCGTCCACTCAAGAATTCGTGACCTGGTGGTCCCTTCGGGGGATGTAAAGATTAGCATAAACTTGGATGGAGGAGGTAAAGTTATGAGGTCTAATAAAACTCTGAAAAAACTTAATTTAACACCGTTCCATCTCGGTAGAAGACTAGAAGACAATTGAAGAAATAGGTCCCTCTACGAGACACGTTCACACCCTCCACCCGAAACGAGTTCATCATCTTACTTTCATAGGTCCGTCTCCGTCTGTACTCACTAGGAACCTTCGTCTTCTACCGGGACCGGGTTCGTCCAACGTAGATTATCGAAGCCGACGGACCTTCCGAGACACGGACCTTACCGAACTTCACTAGTCCGCCCGGGGACGGTATTTCGTCCTGTGTGTCGTCGTCGACCCCTCTCAGTGCGAACCGGGAGGTGACGTCCGCCGTCCGTCCTCTGTCACGGGTCCTTGAGACGAGAGACTCCTCCTCTCGGTCTAATACTTCCGACCTACACTCTACCACAGTAATTCCCGAAGGACCTTTCTCCCTCGTTAATTTGAGTTTCGGTTCACTTGCTGATACGATTATCTATTCCCTTACAAACAGCGAGTCAGCACAGGCTGAGACGTCGGAGAGGTCCGTTCTTATGACCTCCCCCATCGGAAAGGGAAGAGGTCCCCTAGAAGGGTTGAGTCCCTGACTTGGGTCCAGAGGACATACCGCCCGTCTAAGAAATGGTAGACTCGGTCAAGGTCTAAGAAATGGTCAAAGTGAAAGTTATATATTTCTTCCACGAGGAATTTTACGAACGCGTCCGAGATCACTGACAGTACTTTGAAAGAAAATTCGTGTATGAAAAAATTTTCCCACTTACGACTTGGGCTTGGAGTACGGTCGAAATTTTCGTCTGTATCACTTCTAGTTCCGAATTTGAACTTATCCCCGGATGAGAACACGAGGGTGAGAAAAAGAGGTCCTTCATTTCTTTATCTGTCGATTCGGGTCTATTAAAAAGGACCGAAACGGACGGAAAACCTCCCTACACTTTACTCAGTCTTTCCACATAACAGACCAGTGAAGGAGTGAAAGTCTTCGGAACCTAAAACATGTCGATTCACGACCAACCTTCTTTCGGTCCGAAGGTCACTCTTAGTTGTAGTATGTCGGAATCGACGTCCTGGTGTCCCTACACATCTTGACTCTCTCAGTTTAGGTTCCGATTCCGACCTTGTGGTGCCTCTGACCTTCCGATTCCCTAGACCTCACGGGACTAACTAACCACTACAGACAACAACCGTACGCGTAATTCTCTCAACGACCAAAAGGAAACCAAACGATGGGCACGAAATCTTCGGATATATTTTAGACAAATGGAGGGAATTAACTAACGTGGAGGGGACTTTATCCTTCCTATCTCTTTCCTTCTTCCTTCTTTCCGACACATCACGTTAAAATTATAGAAAGAGAAAAGTGGTAAATGTATCGTCGTCCAAACCCCTTTACTTTATTGGTGTTCTGTCCCGAAAATACAAAACAATGGAGAACAGGGGTGTATCGAGGATCATCCTTCCGGTTAAAGAAAAAGGAATGAAGTCTAGTGGTCTCGTGGTTACCCTGGTACTGACCGTAAATGACCCTGAATTTTTACTTGAATCCTAACTTTTATGACAACCGTTTTACAGAAATTACACGTCAGTATAGACGACAAAAGAAATATTACTCATTCTCCTATATAATTGTAACGTGAAACCAATCGTAAACATTATGTACGTCTCTATCATTGGAAGTCACGTAAAGACTTTATCACAGAGTACCCATCTTCGGAATCAAATGTTCGTCCCTTTATTCTGACGTGAGTTTACTGGAGAAAGGATTTATGGGTTTCATCATTTTGAGGTAGACAATTTGCTAAGAAGGAAGTCAGATTTATGACCACGAATATCGATTATAACCTCTGACTTTTGACTATTTTTAATTAGTATAAACCATCTTTAATTATAATATTAACTAAATGGTAACAAAACTTTTCAAATTTACTTTCGTAAATCATGAAATAAAATAATACACACCAACACTATTTTTAATGGAGTAGTGAAGTACGTCAAACCTATTGGTTTGGCTAGTGCACTCATATGGATCAGTGAGTCAACATAGACTGAGAACACTGGGACACCTGACATCGGACGGTACGAGGAGACAGGTACCCTAGAAGGTCCGTTCTTATAATAAGTCTGGAATGTGACTTTAATGTCCGGACTCGTCGTGTAGTTCTAGAAGGAGAGAGTTCTGAGAAGAAAAGATTGACTTTGTTCAACGGCCCGTATTGGTCTGTCAAAACTCCACCAAATGTAACTAGTCTAATCCGTCTATACAGATTTTACAGATGAAGTACTATACGACATATCGATGTCGATAATATATGAAGAATGGTAACATACTCTACTTTGTATGTCACTTTGAGTTTTCAAATGTTCGAAAATGTAGTAGAATCAGTGCACGTCAATTGAAGACTCGTTATTAGTTAGGTGTGAACAGATAACTCCAAAATAATACCCTTTCCAGGGTCCAAGAGTATAGGAAGCACTGCCGACGAGTGGTCCGTGATCCCTCGGTAGAAATTAAAGAGCAGTCATAATGTCTTTTCTTTTGGGAGGCCACGGTTCGAGAGGGGGTCACGGGTGGCACCGGACCCGGCGTCCCGGTAGTGTCAGGCACGACAAGGAACGGTCAGACAAAGCGTGGTAGACTTTTACTTTCGTAGGAGCCAGGAGAGTGTAAAGACGGGTGAGGACTCACGGGAAGCCACCAATTGCAAAAGCTCCCACCTCGATCCCGCTTGTAGAGTGCCGCACTTCCTCGACTTTTCAATCGGCTGTAAAAATTAATTGCGACCGTGAAGACCCGGAGGACGACTCGTGACGGTCGGACCGAAATGTTTTACTGTAAATACCGCACTTCCTATGTCTTTGAGTACCTTTCGCCGACTTTTGGTCAAAGACCGGACAAACTTGTGACCAAATTACCGTTAACTTGAAATTGACACACCACAACTAATAAGAACTTTACAGGTCGAACAATATCTGTCCTGAAACGACGGTGATTTCCTTTAATTTCGTCAAACGACAGCTAAGGCAACTCAAGGGGGAGTCATGGATCAGTGTCCGTCGTCGGGACGGTGGTCGTCACCCGCTTAGACACGGTTCTCATTAATGAGGTCTATGTTAAGGTAAATAAGTATCCCTTCCGACAACGAGGGGCACTCTTGCATCAACTCTCTTCTTTTCTACATATCCAAATACAATTAATATGAGGGGTACGACCTCCAAACTAAAATTGTACTCACGCTGAAAAATTAGGGAAATAGGCTTTGTGTCCGTCCTTGGAACAAACGGTGGTAGACTTGACAAACACCCGTGGAAGTCCAATGCACTTGCCAGTGGTTGAAAGTGTGCTTAACACAAGATTTTGAACCAAAAATTCAAACTTTCACCTTTGGGTAAAAAGAAATCTTTATTCGATTATCGATTCTCCAAGGGTCTTGTTGGAGGGTTTCAAATAGTCGACTCTATTATTATTGTCATCATTATTATCGTCGGTGACAATAAAACAATTTTACGAATGGTACATCGTTCGTAATATAACTCTCGTGTACGCAATAGAATGATTGTAAATGTTGTCAGAATTTACAATTCGCGGGTACTTCTTCAACGGGAAATCTCTCCAATTCGTTGAACGTGGTCGAAGGTGCCGTTCTCTTTCCACCTTGGGTCCAAACCTACGTCCACAAAATCGATGGACTAAGACACAATTGGTAGGGTCATTTACGACGTGCACATTCGTCACTGACATAACACCTTCGATTGAAACTAGTATGACGAAATAATCTTTTTTCGAGTAGAACTAAGGTGAACCCTACAATCCTTGTGAACGGAGGGGTCACATGATTAAACCTGTATAAAGGAGTATGCAGGGGGAATACGGACGTGTAAGTGGGCCCGATTGTATCACCACTTCTCTTCACCTCTCCCACGGGACCATCGGGACATCACTACCCGGACCCGTTGGTCACCACAAACCGTTTACGACACGGTCCAAGACCTTTATGACACCTCTGATTTGTCTGTCCTCGGGACGGAAGAACCTCGAATGTCTGATTACCCTCTTTACTGATCAGAGGGTTTATTGCACTGTCAATGTCGACACGACTCAAGACAGATACGATGCTCTCGTCTGCACCCTTAGGTGGTACTTGCCAGTCTCTACTGGGGAAAAGTCCGATTCTATTATTCACAACCCCCTCGAAATGTCTTCCAGTAAATTCGTCGTTCTAGTCGGACACAATTCCGGGGTTCCTTCCTCGTATCGAGGAAACCCCAAGACTTTCCTTCGGACGTCCTTTCGTCTCACCTCTCTCTACTCTAACCCCACCCCTTCTTGGTACAGGGTGAACCGATATTAATCATGACACTTAAAATAGGGTTCTCGCCATCCTTCACAAACTTTCTAAGCGTAATATTGGACACTCAATATTCTAAGTAAATTTTTCCCCGTAAGGTCAACACCACAAGTATCACTTAACGTCATCTTTACTCCGACCTCCTGAATCTTGTCTTTGATCGTCTTTTGATGGATGCTCTAAATTTTTTATAAGGACCACCACCACCACTGAACTAGATCTTATTACTGCTACCTCTCTTTCTCCAGCTAAAGTCTAGACAAGATCTTCAAATTGACTATTCTGAATCACTGTCTAACCCGAAGGGGACCACCGAGTCTCCAATTTCGTAGACGGAGGTCACGCCCTCCTGGACCCAAGCTAGGGACTCAGCCCTTCTAGGGGACCTCTTCCTTTACCGTTAGGTGAGGTCATAAGAACGGACCTCTTAGGGTACCTGTCTCTTCGGATCATCCAATGTCAGATACCCCAGCGTTTCTCAGCCTGTGCTGACTCGCTGAAGTGGAAGTGGAAGTCACTGTCTAACCTATAACCCTTACTCTCTTCCCACATGTAGTTCCACTAAGGGACTAAACTCTTCCAGGTAGGTGACTCTACCCCTTCTTTCTTGTTTAGATCCCATCTTCTTCCTTAACAAACTAAAACTTGTCCACCGTGTATATTTGAGAAGTCACACTTATCGTCCTCCGTCAGTGGACATCCTTCCGTCCTGACCTCTATATCTCAAACTATCGACAATCGTGTAGCCACCGTAATTCCGGTGCCCTCACCAACTCTAGTACCACCTCTCTCCTATCTCTCTCTTCTCGTCTCTTTGAGGCGGTGGACCTCTAGTCAATCTTCTTCTCGGTCTCCTCTCTGGTCCTTCCTTTACATCACAAATGTCTTCGGTCTCGGGGAAAGTGTTCCCCTCTCATCAAATGAGTTCGTCCAGGTACGGTCACCCAGGATGTTTTACAGACGAGTCTTACCCACCTAAACCAGTGAACCCATACCTATCTCCGCTCACCTACGTTCCATCCCTCACCTCCACCGACAGTATTCTTATCACAAACGATCTCAACCCAAAAGTTGTTATACTTTCGGTGATCGGTACCCACCGACAAATCTAAATTTAATTCATTCTATATTTCAAAATGGAAACTAGGTAATCAGTGGGAAGTCCACTAGTCATCGTCATGCACTGGAACTGGTCACACAACCCAACGTATCTGTACTGACAAAGGTAGTGACGTCCCTCAAGAACCTAATCGCGAGAAGATCTTTTCCGTTACCGTTGGGTGAGGTCATGGGAACCGACCGTTTAGGGTACCTACCTCCTCGGACCACACGACGTCAGGTACCCCAACGATCCTCAGCTGACTCGCTGAAGTGAAAGTGAAAGTACGTAACCTCTTCCGTCACCGTTGGGTGAGGTCACAAGAACGGACCTCTTAGGGTCCCTGCCCCCTCGGACCACCCGACGACAGAGACCCCAGCGTGTCTCAGCCTGTGCTGACTTCGCTGAATTGTCGTCGTCGTCTCTTCCACCCGTTCGAGTACTTTTACTATATCATCCCTTTCTTTACCAATAGTCTCTCCGTGGGAAAGAGGTTTCATTGACATCTTTTCCACGTCTAGGTCTAAAATACCACCCAGTCACTCCCTCAGCAGAGAACCAAAGACAAAAAGAGTCACTTTTGATCTTTATACCAGTCCTCACTTCCCCCTTACCTTTACCTTACTTTATCAATAACCTTCCCCCGTTCTCACTTAAATGGTCTCTTGACATCTTCGGACCCTCCGTCTTTAATCACCGATGGACACTTAAATGGGACCGATATACTAAAGGGAGGTCTTTGTGAGTGACCTCTCGACGTAATTTCCTGCCAGTGTACCGTCTGCAAGTCTCTGACCTCGACGCATGCTTCCGAATCTAATTATGACGACTTAACCTTGGGAACCCCTCCACATTTTGATTACCCCGAGTCGTACCCCTTAGGTCAGGTCCTGTGCTTAACTCTTCACGTAACAAACCAGGAGGTCGTTGTGTAGTAAAAGGGAAATGTATCCTTGGTAACTCTAAGGCGGAGACTTTACGAGCACACACTCCGTGTAGTATTAGTAAACTTCTTAAACACACGTCCTCCAACAACAAAAGAGATGAAAGTACCAATCAGAACAATTAAAGACAGAGGCGTCGTCGTCGACTCTTACAATTCAGTTAAACGATTTAGAACGGACAGGAGTCTTTTTACGGCTTTAGACAAATACATCGTGTTCTCCACTCTAACCTACTACACAATGCCGTAGTTATGGCTCGTGAAATTAGTCTTGACTTTTTTCTTTACAAACTTGAAAATTTGATTTCTCATCAACACACCCACAAGGCATCTACGTGTCCATCAAGTGACACTAATATATAGGGTATATTTGAGAAGTGAAAATCGACAATGTTTTAAGAAGTCACCACATAGGGAGTATATCCCTTTATAATCGAGAAACTTAAGTATTATATGAACAGAAGGTTTTTAACCAGTCATCACAATGGTATCTAATCAACAAGAATTACTATCTCTAGTTTGTATCAGACTCATTGGGTGGAAGATTCAAGAAAAGAAATGGTCAATGGAACTTGCATAGATAAAGGGTTTACGTTTCTCAAGGAGGGGTGGGTGGGAGGTAAGGTCCCGGAAAACCTCTGAATTCTCTAATTATAAATATTATGAACGGTTCAAAGTTTCTACATTCCGTGATCCATGTTTTAGTACAATAAACTCGTGAATTTTTTTTTTTTTTTTCGGAGTTTGGGAAACTTTAACCTAAATCAAGGACACCTTTGAATAGTGGCAACATCTATCACGGGAGTGGGTACCCACTTTTTATTTCAGTTAAGTCTCTTACTAAAATATTAAAACAGCGTACCGAACCCTTCATCTGCAATCCTCATACACCCCAACACGAGAAACCGATAATTTGACCAAGTATAGTCTAGCACAAACTTTTGTTGGAACGCATACAGCGGTAGACACGAAGTGAAACTCCGGTCTTATCCATATGTCACCAAATCATCTTCAAAGTCACCTCAGGGAAAGAGGATTATTGTATTCATCATCGACTACTCTTCCGTTCCCTATACTCTGTAAAATTTTTATTTTAATCAATGCCCTCCCCTCCCTCTCCCTTCTCAGGGTTAACGGGGAATTCTTTCCACCCGTAAACGTCCAATACGTAAATCATCTTGAGTACAACTACTCGAGCTTTTCACCCGTCGACTCCCGTCTGACCTCCGACTATTATTGTCATCAGATCCGTTACTGTGGGGTGAGGTCATGAGAACGGACCTTTTAGGGTACCCACTTCCTCGGACCACCCGACGTCAGGTACCCCAGTGATTCTCAGTCTGTGCTGACTCGCTGAAGGGAAAGTGAAAAGTGAATGTACGTAACCTCTTCCTTTACCGTCGGGTGAGGTCACAAGAACAGACCTCTTAGGGTCCCTGCCCCCTCGGACCACCCGACGGCAGACACCCCAGCGCGTCTCAACCTGTGCTGACTTCGCTGAATCGTCGTCGTCGTCCGTACTTGACATCGAATTGGTTCCCACCACATCCCCCTTGGCTCCTTCCCAACTTTCACTTCTGAAAAGGTTCTTCCTTGATCGTCAGAGTTACTGAAGAAGTCATCCTTCATAAGTTAGTCTTGTTTTCTTGGTTTTAATTTACGCACTACGACTCGATTGTTATGACGCCAACCACCTTTTACCTTCCTTCTAGAACAGATCTATTCTTTTACCTTTTTCTTTGACCGGTATAGGTCAACAACGGATCAGATCGCCAGAAGTTCTATCTTTCCTATGCTCTTGGTAGTCTAGCTCAGGCATCGAAGTCTCCCCATCCCAATGATAGACGCATAAAATGTTGCTTAACTTTGGATCTCTTTGGATTCTAGTGTCTCAAAGATTGACTACCTCTCGTTGATCTTTTGGGAAAAGTAGTGTCCGTTTCGTTTTCCTCTCTTGGGGGTCTCCCTTCTTATTGAAGGTCTCCTCTTCTTGTCGTCCCTGTTTCTGGATTCGAGACCTTCATCGAGAGGAAATGTGCTCTCCTCCTCCAACCCTCTCTCGTTACTCGTTCTCTTCCCTGGTCGAGAGACTGTCTGTTCTCAGAGTTTCTATCTCTTTAGATATCCGAGAAGTTTGTGAGTCACTATGTACGATAACGATTACCGCGCGGGAGACTGAATTTTATTAGTCCGTCAAAGAGACAGAGTAAAGAGGGTTCCAAAGACTCCAACTTAGTCTTCCCGAACACGGTTTCCGACCACACAGGTTTCCGTAAAGGTCCAAACGTGAGGGTAGAGTCGAGAAGGCAGTGGTCGTGAACGACTACGGAAATCTTCCTCTTAGGAAGAAGAACACCTAAGGAGGGAAAGAAGATCACCTAAAGAAGGGAATGAGTATCCTTAACGGTAACGACAGTCTACTAAGTAGATCGAAAGCCCTAAAGGATGACTTTCCAAAGGGAAGGTGAGGAGGTAGAGTGGTTGGGGTGAAAATTATAAGTAATGACACCCGAAGTCGAAATTGGTTCTCCAGACAAAAAGAGGAATTAGGATGGGTGCAGATGGAAGGAAAAACGGAAGGACAGAAAGAAAAATTTCTGAGTGTCACCCCTGAAGGAACCACCAGGTAATCGATTCTGAGACACGAGAACTACGTCTCCCGAGTCCAAACTAGGGACGAGTCCTTTGGTTTAGGATGTAGGACGTCGATTCTGGACCACGTCAGTTTCTTTATTTATTTCTGACAACTTAGTTTTGTGAGGGGAAAAGTGTGTCGGAAGGGAAGGTGGGTGGAAAACTCATCAAGTGAAGACGACTAATGATATGAATTACCTTTACGGAAATAACGAATGTCTCGTACAGGAACGACTTTCGCAAATACCGAAAGACTAGACATACATTTAAAAGTATACTTAGAATTTTTTCTTTTTTCAAGTAAGCACTGTAGTGACGGAGGTTTGAAACAAGAGAAGAAGGCGTCTGAAAGGAAGAAGGAGAAAAGACAAACCTCACGGAACGACAGGACAGAGTGACGGACCCGGAAAGAACAAGACATTCTGAAGACTTAAGCAAGCAGACTCTGGAAACGGTCAGTAGAGGTCGGTCGACACGAGGGAGGAAAGTACAAAAATGACAAGGGTCTACACGGGGTATTTTCGTCGAGAATATCCTACTCTGTGTGTCTGTGTGTCTGTCTGTGTGTGTGTGTGTGTGTTTGTTGGACCATCTCTTGTTCGTGAGACATTTCCTATAACTTGATTGGAAGCAGAGAAATGACGGGTAAAAGAATAAATGGTTAAAGGACGACAGACTGAAGACAGAATACGGGATATCACTTTAATAAAGAGATTTAACGACCCCTAACTTAAGGTCTCGCAAAATAACCAGACATAAGAAAAGCGGAAGAAGGAAAAAGTACTTCGAGACCAAAGGGTCGGAACACTACGACACAGTATGACGAAGAAGGGAGGTGAGGGTCAAGAGACTGACGAGGTAGAAGGAAGGGACAGTGGAGGGTGGATGTCCCGACGACGGGTCCCGAGGCCACAGGGAGGACGGTAGAGAGAGGTGTGAGGGACGGAAAAGAACGACCCTTCCGGGTCAGGTACTACCACCGGGACAAGGGTCACGACTCGAGATTCAGGTATGAGATCTAGAACCACCCAACAAAGGTGAACCCTCGTTGTAGTGAACTCGTGAAAGTAAGAAATTTAGGGGTCCATATTCGGCACGATGGCGTGTTAGTGTGAGTAGAGTGTGAGATCCTTTCATTACGAGTTTTAAGAGGTTCGGTCCGAAGTCGTTATGTACTTGGCACTTGAAGGTCTACAAATTCGACCTAAAACTTTTCCGTGTCCTTGGTCTCTAGTTTAACGGTTGTAGGTGACCTAGTAGTTTTTCCGTTCTCTCAAGGTCTTTTTGTAGATAAAGACGAAATAACTGATACGGTTTCGGAAAATAACACACCTAGTGTTATTTGACACCTTCTAAGACTCTCTCTACCCTTATGGTCTGGTGGACTGGACGGAGAACTCTTTAGACATACGTCCAGTCCTTCGTTGTCAATCTTGACCTGTGTCTTGTTGTCTGACCAAGGTTTATCCTTTTCCTCATGCAGTTCCGACATATAACGGTGGAACGAATAAATTAAATGTACGTCTCATGTAGTACTCTTTGTGACCCGACCTACTTCGCGTTCGACCTTAGTTCTAACGGTCCTCTTTATAATTATTGAAGTCTATACGTCTACTGTGGTGGGAATACCGTCTTTCACTTCTCCTTGATTTCTCGGAGAACTACTTTCACTTTCTCCTCTCACTTTTTCAACCGAATTCGAGTTGTAAGTCTTTTGATTCTGGTNGTCTCATGTAGTACTCTTTGTGACCCGACCTACTTCGCGTTCGACCTTAGTTCTAACGGTCCTCTTTATAATTATTGAAGTCTATACGTCTACTGTGGTGGGAATACCGTCTTTCACTTCTCCTTGATTTCTCGGAGAACTACTTTCACTTTCTCCTCTCACTTTTTCAACCGAATTCGAGTTGTAAGTCTTTTGATTCTGGTACCGTAGACCAGGGTAGTGAAGTACCCTTTATCTACCCCTTTGTCACCTTTGTCACAGTCTGAAATAAAACCCCCCAAGATTTTAGTGACGTCTAACACTGACGTCGGTACTTTAATTTTCTGTGAATGAGGAACCTTCCTTTCAATACTGGTTGGATCTATCGTATAACTTTTCGTCTCTATAATGAATCGGTTGTGTCCAGACAGATCAGTTCCGATACCAAAAAGGTCACCAGTACATACCTACACTCTCAACCTGACACTTCTTCCGACTCACGGCTTCTTAACTACGAAAACTTGACACCACAACCTCTTCTGAGAACTCTCAGGGTAACTGACATTCCTCTAGGTTGGTCAGGTAGGATTTCCTCTAGTCAGGACCCACAAGTAACCTTCCTGACTACGACTTCGACTTTGAGGTTATGAAACCGGTGGACTACGCTTCTCAACTGAGTAACCTTTTCTGAGACTACGACCCTCCCTAACTCCCGTCCTCCTCTTCCCCTACTGTCTCCTACTCTACCAATCTACCGTAGTGGTTGAGTTATCTATACCCAAACCCATCTGAGACCATTAACCACTACCTGTCCCTCCGGACCACACGATGTCAGGTACTCCAGGACTTCTCAGTCTGTACTGACTCGTTGACTTGAATTACTTGACCTCGGTACACACACAACGGGAAGAAACGCAGGTGTAGACAGTCAATGGCGTAGGAACGAAGGGTCACGGACAGAAATATCGACCTGTGTCGAGGTGACCGGAGGGTCGGACCTACGAAAGGTGAAAGTAGGTAGACTAAGTAAGTGTAGACCAGTCGAAAGATTCTCTCGTGGAAATATTGAAATAAGAGAGTACATCTTTCCAACCACCGAACAGAAAGGGACGCCTTGTCTTAGATTCACAGAAGACGGAACAGTCTTCTGGTAGATGTAGGGTTACGGAGGGAAAGGTAGTGGTGGAGAGTGGAGACGGTCGGAGGGACGTTGGACTAGGGGACCTACACGGGTCAAACTGACTCTGGACCCGAAACCGAGTGCACCTCGGAGAATGCACAGGAGAACGGCAAAATGGGAAGAAACTCCCATTCTGAAAGTTCTGGGGTAGAGGAGAGGAAGTACCTGAGACATCTAATGGGAGTCGATGGAGGAGTCCTGTCGACGTCGCGAAGGACTATATGTGAGACAAGGACCTGGGTGACATGGCGGACGAGAATGGACACTCGAAACACTCCCACAAAGAAGATGTCTATGCTTATAAAAAGGGAGGAACACAAAGACGTGTAGAAATGGAGGGGGAAGTGACACACAAGTGGAGACACTACAGGTCCACCGTAAAAGACAGACCGGTAAAGGACCTCCCGTAAAGGACCTCCACCGGAGGTCCTTTACCGGATCCCACAGGAGAAACCCTAAAGGGAGAACGGTCCCCGTCTGGGAGTCGGAGGAGGGGATGTCTAGTAGTGGTCCTGTTCTTTCTCTGTCCTCCGGGTCGAGATCGGCAGAAGGGTGAGGAGTAACAGTCGTGAGACTGTGAAACCCCCGAAGGGACTATCGAATCAACCATTTCTTAGACAGACGTTACGTCCTCTGGGGTGAAGTCAAGGACCCAGCCCTTCTAGAGGACCTCTTCCCGATTCGATGGGTAAAGTCATAAGAACACGAAGGGAACACCGAGTGGACCATTTCTTAGGCGGACGTTACGTCCTCTGGACCCAAGCTAGGGACCCAACCCTACTAGGGGACCTCTTCCCTTTCCGATGGGTGAGGTCATAAGACTGGACCTCTTAAGGTGTCTGTCATATCAGTCAGACACCCCAGAGTGTTTCTCAGCCTGTGCTGACTCGTTGAGAGTGAGTCCCGTCTAGTCACACCTATTAAAAAAGGAAATGAACAGTGACGTCATTTATGTAAACGTCAAGAAAGGCAATTTCTCTCAGTCCGTGTAAGTAGGGACCCACATGGCTCATAAACCTAGAACGAAAGTTTTACAACCACTTTTCTTCTCATAGTGGATTACATTATATTGTGCGAGAGAGTAGTGTCTCAAATTTAAACTAGGATTAGGTCAAAAAATCTGACACAGTGTCAGTAACTCTGTATACCGCCAAAACTTTACAAAATTTAATTCGACACTCGCGGCTTCTTAACTACGGAAACTCGACACCACAACCTCTTCTGAGAACTCTCAGGGAACCTGACGTTCCTCTAGGTCGGTCAGGTAAGACTTCCTCTAGTCGGGACCTTAAAGAAACCTTCCTTACTACCATTTCGACTTTGAGGTCATGAAACCGGTGGAGTACGTTTCTCAACTGAGTAACCTTTTCTGAGACTACGACCCTCCCTAACTCCCGTCCTCCTCTTCCCCTGCTGACTCCTACTCTACCGACCTACCGTAGTGACTGAACTACCTGCACTCAGACTCACTTGAGACCCTCAACCACTACCTGTCCCTCCGGACCGCACGACGCTAAGTACCCCAGTGTTTCTCAGCCTGTGCTGACTCGCTGACTTGACTTGACTCAATGTAATCATCATTTTCGTGAGAGTCTAAACTAGTGGCGTCCGTTCTCCATTCCCATGACCGTACATCAAAATACGAACCCACTGAGTTTACCTTAAAGAGGTTTGTAGAGTGGGGGGTCAGTGAGGAGTCGACCCTTTCCTCGTATCTGTTAAGTAGGGACTCCCATTGCGAAAAACTTTTTAATATTCACGGATTTTTATCCCCGGATTACACTTTCACACCCGAACTGGTATAAAGACGTGTCCGACGACCATGGTGTGACGAGTTGCCCTTCTACGAGACTAAGACACGATGAAGTTATCAATCTAACGTAACTACTTTTACTATATTATTTAGGATACTTTATTTATAACGACGTTTATACCCTCCTAATGGAGACCCTCCAACACAGACCACAAGACAATCTGAACTGGAACCGTACAGAAGACAGACGGTCGTGACCACGGGCGGAACCGACCCACCCCCTGTCGGTGCAGCCGACATACGTTGAGAGGGAGAGGATTCGGACTCCTGAACTCGTCCTCCCTACGCACCACTTGGGAAGGTCTTAAACCTTTGTTTACGGACAAACAAGGTCGGGACATCCGACCTTGAACGTCCGAGGGGAAAGGGACAAGAAGGAGTGCCACCCAATCGACGAGTCGGACAGGGAGACGAGAGAGAGGTAGACCTGACCAGACGAGGTGTCACGGAAGGGAAAGAAGAGGTCCTCAGGGGAGTCTAAGACCTTCCAAGAAGTCGAAGGGTCATAGAATCGCATGATGGAAGGGGTAGAATAAGGTCGAGGAGGACAGAGGGAGGACGGAGGTCTAGACCCGGTACTAGATCCTGGTCAAATAGGTCATTAGAGGAAGGACCGGTATACTTCATCATTGCGTCATCTCACCAACGTCTTCACAATCGGCGAGTCAGTACGAGCTGAGACGTTGAGGCACCGGACGTCGGGTGGTCTGAGGAGACAGGTACCCTAAGAGGTCCGTTCCTGTGGCCACCCCCAACGGTAAAGGAAGAGACACCAACGTCTTCCGTCAGGGATTCATCCCCTATACTACTTCCGACTCATTAAGACTTTCAATGGTGGTGGCGGGAGGATGGTTCTGCTTCGTTGATCTTTGGAGAGAGGTCCAAGGTTATTTGTTTATTTTGTAAACAAATAACAACTGTCCAGACTTTGACCCGAGGACCGGAGACCAATAAAAGTCCCCTAGGGATGAATTGAGTCTTAAATATTCGAGAATGACATGCACCGATGAGGGTCGAGAGGTTTGGTGTAGACACGACCGTCTACAGTACTTGTATTCGTGATTTGAAACGAGAGTCTCTTTCGTCTTCGTAGGTCTTCCGAACCTCAGCGGTCTGACACCCACATAAGTATAGGGGTGCCACATTCCTCCAGACAAGAGAGGTAGAACCCCGGACAGAGATATAAGGTCCATGGTACTTGTCTAGAACGACGACCGAACTTTCAATGAAGTTCTCTTAGGTTTCCGGTCAGGAGTGAAGGACAAGTGACCATTACCCACAGGCGAACAGAGCTTGTGACATACAAGTCAAAGACAAGGTAAGTCTTGGTCTCGAGACAAATCGTGAAACAAATGTTGAATAGTAAGAGTAATATTCTGAGACACATGAAGACAGGGGACACGGTGGTTGGGACGCGGGCGGGAGGGGGCGGGGGGCGGGGGTCAAACCCTCAGTCACCTTCCGTTCCTCGTACAGAATAAGTCGTGGATGGTACCACTCACCGTACATTACGTACGAGCTATTTACACCGAGTCACAAACAACAATCTCATTTGACTCATCTGTCTACTTTCTTTATCGAGAGTATAAAAGGTAGGAATCGGGTTAAAGTCACTTATAAGATTTCATCGTTCTAACCCCTTTACCTTTATTGAGTGTTTCGGGGGATCCATTTTTATTGAATTACATTAAAATTAAACACAACCATACTCACGTCACCCGAAGGATCCACCGCGTCAACCATTTCTTAGGCGGACGGTTAAGACCTCTACATTCTTTGTCTCCAAACTAGAGACCCAACTCTTCTGGGGGACCTCTTCCTTTACCGTTGGGTGAGGTCACAAGAACGGACCCTTTATGGTACCTATCTCCTCTGACCGCTCGACGTTAGGTACCCCAGTGTTTCTCAATCTGTGCTGACTTGTGTGTGTGTGTGTGTGTGTGTGTGTGTGTGTGTGCTCAAGTTTCATAATATATCTACGTAAATAAATTTCATTTTCTTTAGGTTCCCGTCACGTAACACAGACGAGTTACAATTGTAAAAGAGTCAACAGATTACTTTTAATAAAATATTTCAGTCTAAAAGGTACAAAATTAGTTTTATTAGTACTCCTACTAGTACCACGACCACTACGAAAAGGACCGGAATTTCGCAATAACTCTATAAAGTTTATTTTCAATAAAACGTTTCTCAGCCTGTACTGACTCGCTGACTTGACTTCCACTGAACCAGAGTAAATGTGTGACTACTTCAGAAACCTCTAAGTCTAAAGTGTAAACCAGGATCTGTACAGAAGTAAGGTGTCGAACATCCAGAAAACTACCCCGTCTCTTTTTAAAAAACTACTCCACTATCTGTTTGTAGTATCGATCACAAGTAAAACATTTTATTTATAAAAATCTTCAGAAAAATAAAATAAAATGAAAAATTCTAAAATATCGTTTTACATATACTTCTGTTTGACTTCGTCTCTTTCGTTCGTCGAAAACCTCTACAATTCGACGAAGGTTTGACACTAACATCTTTAAACTAATGTCGAGTCTATCTTTGTAGTAATTATTTCCACCAATCGTCAATAATTCTTACAGTCTTTTCGAACTTTAACTCAACAAAAAGTCTAGAACGAAACAATCTTTCTCCGACAAATGTAAAATAAGACTTTTGCTAACATTAAATTTCATTTTAATTTTTACTTTTTTGAATTTATCTTCTATTACTTATGTAAACTCTATTTATGAAGGAAATATAATGTAAATACTATCGAAATACTGTGTACTATTCTCTTTAATCACTTAATGATTTATAACCGTTCTACGAACCGTCAAAAGCAAAACACAACACTTTCTTTCCGTCTTTCTGGGACCTGAATCGTTAGATCACTTTGTAAAAATCGTGTCTTAATGTCAATCTCGAAATCGTAACACGACGTCTTCAATCTTGAGTTGCAAAGGGAGGGGTCTACACAGTACATGGACGAAAATTACATTATCCATTAGCAAATTACTCCGGTGGTCTAGGGTACTTCCTACGTACCAACGATGGGACCATAGGTAAGAGCATAGGTGGGACGTGAATCTTACCAAAACACAAGGACTCTCGAAGTCCTCAACACGGACGAGTGACAATATACTGAAGAACTCGGAAGATTCACCGCACTCCTCCCGGTAGAGGTATAAAAAAAGGGAAGAGACTTTAATGGAGTAATAGGAACACCAAATATAATCTTGACTTTTCTACCCATTCATCAAAGGAACTTTATCTTTCGAGTCTGGGTGTAGTTTCTTCAAAGATTCTGTACTTTCATCCTTTCCGTCGTCGGTCTAGTCGTCTATCGAGATTTGTCTATTGGTCCATCTTTGCATAACACGGTCTCGGAATCCTTCTCTCAAGACTTATGCCGAGCAAATAGAGTTGAAGTAAAAATGGTTTCATAGAAGTAAAGAGAAACCGATCAATTAAGGGTTCAATGTCCTTTGAGAAACTTCCTTTACTAGTCTTTGTCATCACTATTAAAAACAGGTATTGATACTATAAAATTCTTGAATCGGAATTAACCCTAGGGGGGGGGGGTGGGGCGGGACTTCAAAGATGTCACCTAGACAGTAACAATATTCTTTTTATGAACCTACATAAAAGATTCGATGGAAAAGTTTCTTATAACCACAAACAATTTGTAATCGGTTTTTTTTTAGCTATACAATGACCGATATCTGACGGATGGTCTCACGAAGAAACCGAAAACAAGAAATAGATCTGTAAACCAGAGCTCAAGACGGTAACCTACGATACTCACTCCAGGAACCGGACTGCACGGTGACACCCCACTTCACCCCACCCCTACCCTTCCCGAACCGGGGTCGAAGAGTACGACCACTCTTTCTTCGTTCTCTATCCGTCGTCTGACCCTCACCTGATTTCTCCTGTCTTCCCCATCTCTCTGTCTACCACCTTTTCAGGGGTCATTAAAGTCTCAGTGAGTTGACCTAAAAAAAAAAAAAACTCATTATACATAAAGGTACATAGTTGAAATAAGACGGTTAAGGAAAAACGATTCATACAAAAACCTATTGACAGGACAGAGAGTGAAGAAATAAATATCAAAACTCAAGAGGTTTATAAAGTAGAAAGAGAAAACAACAAGTGATAAATAAAAACAATTAGAAAAGTATGGTTCTTTAATTTAACAAATTTACAGAGAACGTCGATTCTAAATTAAAAGGAAGAACCCATAGAACTTTAAGACGGAACGCAATAAAAATGGATTATCACCGAAAAAGGTAGTCGTCCTTACCTTCGTCAGTTATTTTTAGTTAACGACTGAGTTACTGAGATGCCTCCCAAATGGTATTACGTATAACCTTTACTGAAAGTTTGGGAAAAGGACTTACCTTCCACGGTACGAACCCAAAATACCGGAAGATTACAATCTGTCATTAGAGTAAATCGTAAAAGGGTTTCACTTTTGTCACGTAATCCGTCGCAATGTTCGCAACGTCTAGTTATGTCTCTGTCTCGAAACGGGAACGTCCAATTAGGTTCGTTTTATATGGTCTCGGATCAGGTCCTTGACCTTCTATTAATGCGACTAAGGGTAGGAGAGAAAGGGGGTAAGACAGTAGATTAGTAGTTATGTCCGACTGCACATATGTCTTTCCTAAAGTCTTTTACAGAGGTAAACGTACACGTGTGTGTGTGTGAGAGTGTGTCTGGATTGATAGTATGTCCTTTAGATCCCGGGACCTTCACTCATCATAACTAAAGACCACTATTTTCATATAAAACTGTGGAACGTTTAGTATTGATTGAGTACCTGAAATTGAACGTCCTCATTATCGATTTGGGTTCTATTTACGAATGAATATGGAATTTATTGGGGTAAGATTCCTCGGGTATCATAAACTACTTACTTGATAACACTTATCAGAAAAAATCTTCCCTTTTTATGAGATCGCAGAAGGACACTACGCGTCATACACCGTCGAGTAAGAAAAGCGACAAAATGACGTACAATTACCCCTCCCACGAAGATCGGAAGAGCGGGTAGAGGGAAGGGGACGAAATTTAGGTGCCACACACCCTCCCTACAACCAGGAGTCGCGACCCTATCTTACATCGCGACGAAGGAGAAGTTGACAATCTTCGTAATCAACATGTACACGAACAGAGTCGAGTGGACTACGAATTAGGATAAAATAATAAACAAGTCTACACACAGAACGACATTAGACAGTCAGCACAGACACGAAGATGGGAAACTTCGTGTCGACGGAGGAAAATCTATGACTACAAGTACCATTCCCTAATTCCTTTAGGTACAGGTCTCTGTAAGTGTCTGTAGACTTGAACTCTTAGAATTTTGATCCTACCCTAACCTAAATTTAAGACAAGAACCCATAAACCGTTTTGTCATTCCATTACTTACTTTTTCATGTTACAGAGAGACAGAAGAAAAAGTCTCCCATCATTCTTCATTTAAGGGAATCCCCGGTCATTGCACCAAACGTAAAGTCAAAGGATAAGATTGATATATATATATATAATCGAATCACAACCTATTTTCATCACTCCTCTGTCTAGAAGTGGGTCTCGAAAGGAATAACTACTCTTTATAAAGAGGACATAAGAGATCCCCATAAAATCTTGGGTAGTTTAAATTTTATTACGATAAAAGTTCTAAGGATACCTTTATTGTTTAAATTTAAAGTTCTTTTCTTGACTATTCTTTCAGATCTTGGAAAACATAATTTGTCTTGACTAAATTTTTTTCTGAGGGATTTCACTATTATTATATATATATATATAAAGACACATAAATAAGGAATATTTAGGTTCAAGGAGATGGTAAAAATGTTCTCATAAAGTCAAAACAAACATATTAGGTAAACCATATAAAATAAATAACAATGGTAAAAGGTTCACACTTAACAGTCGAAAAACCTTCGTAGATACAATCATGACGTATAAGTGACTTTCGTGAGATTTTAGAACTCCAAACATTCATATTAATCATTTTAAAATCGAGTCCTTTACTTTTTTTAAAAGACAGGTGAGTAAGACTTGTTAAATAACGTACGGAAGACATTCTCCCTAGGTACAGTTATCGACTCTAGTGTCTCTTTTATTCTACGTCAGGAATGGACCCTAAACGTAGATCATTCAGTGTCAACTGACATCATGTCGGTCACAATTCATGTGTCACTTTCTTCAATTATGTCCGCTCTCCCAGCAGCATTTCCCTTACTACCTGAGATGACACCTACCTCTCTCGATCACTTTCGGCATATCTCTAATGTGAAGTCATGAATCGAGTTCACAATCTTCTACCCATCCACAAAAGGACCTCTTCCTTTACCGCTGGGTGAGGTCACAAGAAGGGATCTCTTAGGGTACCTGTCTCCTCGGACCGTCCGATGTCAGGTACCCTAGCACTCTCAGCCTGAGCTGAACCGTTGATTTGGTCCCCAAAAGGTCTATGTATCTTTTCCCACTCCGAACCCACGTCTCGTAAAGGTTTTAGTTCTCGTTACCTCGTTTCTGCACTTCCCTACACCTTCTTGGTTTGGGACTTCTTGGTCTCTGTACTTCCTTACACCAGTCCGACGTGGAACATGTCCCACCCCTGACTCCGCTTTTTCGTCCGTCCTTGGACTAGGGTTTCCTGGACGGACAACTGGCACATAAAGTAAACCTTTCGTCTACGACAGATCTGAGCCGACACTCTTTCTTGGAAAACCCTCTCATCCTCACCTCCCGCTTTCGATTCTCTGGCTCTCTGGTCTCTAAGTACCGAACTCAGGTCCTATATTTACCAATTCTTAATTATATTGTTGTCACTCATACCTCTTTCCTGACCTGACGTCCCAGAGGTCGAGACACTGGGTGACCTCCACCCTCGCCTTCTCTTGTATCCGAGGGTCCAACCTCTGGGCCGACGACCCGACGTCTCATTAACCGAGGTAAGTACGTCAGTGCAAAACCCAACCCACCCTTACGACGAGACAGGTCTCTCAGAGTACCCCCACAGTCAATTATCTTACTTAAAGTACCATCAGTGAATAGAACACCTTATAGAAAGAATATTCCAGTTTCTTTTAATAAAGAGAATTTCAAAAAAAAATTAATAATAAAAAAGTAAACGTCGTAAACATATAACTACATAAAAAATCGAAACTAGAAGTAAGTCCAACTTCGAGTAAACAGAGTCACCATGGACAAAAACAAAGGTCCGCCATACTCATAGTGGGGCAGACACGACTAGACGTCCGGGTCTAAGAGGTCACAATGGCGGTCTTGTGGGTCGTCTGGGAGTCGACGAGCCGAAACCGGTCGGTCATGTACGCGACGCAGTTAGTCCGGTTTGTCCACCCACATACTTGGTTCGATGACCCCCGCGGTCTCCTTATCTTCTGACGGTAGGTCCCGTGACCCTTCCAATTACACACACTGTTCGAGACACACCAGTGCTCAACTAATTCGAAAGTGGGTCCACCACCATCCTTCTCAGGTACCAGAGGAACACAAGGTGGACGTCCTTTTTTTTTCTAAAATGAATTTATTATGAAAAAGATCAACGGGACTTGAAAACAGGAAATATGATATTAACACAGCAGTTCCAGTAACGGGGTATAAGACCCGGTCATCAGTTTCAGTCGTTTCTCCTTCCTATGTGTAATTCCCCGGTCGTCGAAGTTCAAGTATTTGTGCATCATCAGTACGACTGCCTCTTCCGTGACCGTGGGTGAGGTCAGGAGAACGGACCTTTGAGGGTACCTGTCTCCTCGGACTACCCGACGTCAGGTACCCCAGTGATCCTCAGCCTGTGCTGACTCGTTGAAGTGAAAGTGAAAAGTACGTAACCTCTTCCTTTACCGTTGCGTGAGGTCACAGGAACGGACCTCTTAGGGTCAGGTCCCCTCGGACCACCCAACGGTCGATACCCCAGCGTGTCTTTGTCTGTGTTGACTTCGTTGAATCGTCGTCAGTACGGTTCTCGGACCAAATTTTTTAGTTTCCGTCTGTATTTGACTTTGTTGGGGAGACGTGAGGGGTGGGGAGTTTACGTTCGTGGAGAGTCAGAAGGCGGTCAACCATCTCAGGTGAGTCAACCCGTCCCTTTCTCTCCGGTCTCTACCCGAATCCTTCGTCAAGGGTAACGAAGACACATGGTATCCGTATAAGAAGCATACTAGAAAGTATCGTCTTATTACCCTCCTATTGTCCTGCACACAAGAGGGATTAAATACATGAAATCTTTCGGTTACTATTTGGGACTTCGTTTAATTGTTAAGACCGTCCAGTGTATTAACAGATAGTAAATTGACTAAATTGTCAACCTATATCCACCAAGACTCTCTACTTTTAACAACCTTTGGCACCAAGAAAGACGACTGTTTGAGGGATCTCAACTGGAACATTGGGTCGATTTAGATCACAAACTCGACGTGTCGTACGGAAGGACATCAGATTAAACGACGTCAATATTATTACGGTCAATCATATTCAAAGATTGTGCGACCTTCATACCCTCCCAATGATAACAGGCCTATCGACCTTTTGTTGTCGTCTTGATCACCTTTTTTGACCTTGGTTCCAAATAATTTTCGCACACAACGGCAATTTCTGGAACACCGAACCCCGAAAATAGACAAGGCGAAGACACCGTGAACAGACTCAGAGGTATCACACGGTCTTTAAGGAAGGAAAGTTCCAAAAACCATCTTCATTACAACGATTACAAGTCAATCAAATAAATTTTATCGAAGACTATACGAGAATTGTCGGAGGTTGGTAGATATAGTTAGGACTGATTTCGTGTACCTTGGACATTCAACCCAAGTACCTAAAAAGATCGAACGACATCCACGACATAGTTCCACTCCCCTCATCAGTCACGTGTCTTACCGTTCCTGTTTCACACAAAGTCGTGGTCGCCGAACATTGTGTCCACGGGCACAGGTGTCACGCTAGCCATCGTAGTCGCTTCGTCGCGGACGCCACCGCAGGCCTCACAACCGAGGCAGGACTAACAGACCCAACACACCTTGACAGACGTGTGGCGGACCACTCTAGTCATCGGATGTAAGTATCTCACTTTGTTTTAATTGAACACTGTTTTAGTTTACAAGGTGTACCATGTCGTCTCTCAAACTTGACCCGTTTAGACCCAAACATAGGTTCGGGACAAAAAATGACCGAGACATCGGGACTCGGAACACTTCACTCCAGTATAGTAAATGTCACGACACTCCTAAGGTAAAGACATCTTATAAGTCCTTCAGATTAAAAAAGGAAAGAACCGGAGTCAACACGGTTTTGGTTGAATAACCGGTTTTCGTCGTTTAGTGATGATCACTAAGGGTCCCCTTTTGGCCAGGAGGCCAGGAGGGGTGGGGAGAGGAGACGTCACATTATATTACGACAAAAGTCACTCACACAAAGACCACGGACAACAAAAACGTCGACAATATAAGCTCATAATCTTAACCTCATATATTGTGATCCATCATAATTTTACTATACAGGTGTTTTGGAAAATTTGGATTCTACTCGCCGTAACTTTACCCTTCATTGGTCATCGTGGGACATACAGATATCTAAATCTAAAGTTCCAGTAAAGTGTAGGTAGGAGAATAAACAAAAAAATACTGTTGAACTCTACATTTATCTCTACCAAAATAAAAGTGGTAAAATGTCAACTCTCTTAACTCTGGGTCCCTTCGGTACTACCATTTAAATTGTTGATCTGGTTCTATCTTGAACGGTATTTTGTTTAAATTTTTATTTATCACAAACCGAAAACTTGACCCACACACTTCTCTGTAGGTCCTTGTGTCTTTATTCCACCATTCCCTTCCTGTTATTGCTTCCTTCACTTTCCCCTTTTGGACTTCTAACTTACTTCAGTAGAAACTCTGACTTTCATTGTCTATCTCCCCACCCTAATACTTCTGCTGTTGGTTTCCACGCCAAATCGCGACAGTGTAAAATTCTGCCTCCTCGGACCTTCCGACGCCAGGTACCCCAGCGACCCCCAACGACTCCCAGCCTGTGCTGACTCGCTGAAGTGAAAGTGAAAAGTGAAAGTACGTAACCTCTTCTTTCACCGTTGGGTGAGGTCACAAGAACGGACCTCTTAGGGTCCCTACCCCCTCGGACCACCCGACGGCAGATACCCCAGCGTGTCTCAGCCTGTGCTGACTTCGCTGAATCGTCGTCGTCGTCGTCGTCGTAAAATTCTGGTACGGTCCTACCGGTCAGCCCCGATGTAGTCATAAAGGACTTGTCAGTGAAAAGGTGATTGTGGTACAAAAGGACACACACACTTCAATCGGATTGAAACACTGGGGGCAAGACGTGGACAACAATCTCTGAAACCCGTCCTATGTACCAGGACTGGGAAGTAAACAACAATGTCAAGGACTGGGTAGTTGTGGGGAAGAATATAAAGGAACAATTTAGGTTTCTTGTTCAACTTGTACGATTCTACGATTTGTATTGTCGTTGGGTAATCCAGTACAACAGGTAAAGGACGCGTCATGTTCTCAAAAGGGGAACCTTATGAAGGTTATCGGTTTAGGTGAGGTGAAAATTTACTGAGTATCTAACCCGAAAGTGACCAAGGGAACCCCGTAACAAGAGATCTGATTATCTAAAGTGACTATTCTTTTAAAGGCCTATAAGGAATCGGAATGAAAAACAAAGAATAAGTAGGTGAATTAAGTGTAGTCAGAAAGAAGTCGATCAGAATTTGTTAAGGAGTGCCAGTTCTGCTCTGTAAAATCTGGCAATGAAGGTTAAATAATTCAATACAAAAGAAGTATTACCATTTCTCTGTAATCTAACGACGTTAATGATGATGATTCTGAATTTTCGATGACCGACCGAAATACTTTATGTCGTAAATTTTCATATCCTCCTGTAACTAACTATCTGAAGACACAGAAAATAAAGAGTATAGACGAATCGGAGTATCGAAAAACAAAAAGAAATTCGGAATGTCGCAAGATATTTGAGAAGTTCTAACTTAATGGACAGGAATGGCTGTTTCGGACTAAGTGTAAGTCAGACCGAAAGTACATGGAATGTCCTCTTACCCTCCCTCCCTCGTCGCTCTTAGGTTATCATGACTGGGTGATCGCCCGGTTTTACACGGGCTCAAGACGAATGTTTCGCCTACACATCTTACCCGGACGAGGGGTCAGACGTGACGGGACGAGGGACCCTGGGGGAAGTGACGGGGAGTCAAATAAACGTCTTACATCGACGAATCTCCCATCGTTAAGATTCGAAAGGTCGAGAAAGGGTCGGGACGACGATAACTGTCTTTCCATGTCTTCGACCGATCTAAGAACTTACAGGACACGAGAGACCTCGCCCTTCAAATACCCCTGACGACCTTGTGAGGTTAGATCAGTGTCACTGGACCCGAAGTCAAAGAGGAAACCATTTAATTCCTAAACTTGAGTTACTAGGTGGCTCCGGAGCATCGGCAACACATAAGGTACAGACTCTTGTTCGTCGTCTGGTGTGTTCGTGGGTCCAAGGACTCGTGGAAGTGTCACTCTCTGGGCCCGAGAAACCATGTTCGTCGGAGAGACGAAACCACTGGAGGTCGTAAACACGGAGAGGACGAATCTAAAACGACAGTCGGAACTCGAAGGAGAGACCTTCCTCTCGGTGCGAAGACGCACAACTGATCAGGAAGTAATTCCGCCCGTGAGGACCGTCGGGGCTCCTTCGGTTCCACCGTCTTACTTGACCCTCCCCCGCTTTTCTCAGAGTGTCAAAGAGGTTTCAGAATCTCACTTGTTACCACGAGAGTCGCGACGGGCCGTCTCACCTCGGGGGGCCGATCATTCGACGTAACCTCTTTCGTCCGGTGTAGGGAGTCGACCGGGGTCCGAAGAGATGGGACCCGACCGAAGGTGGGATACTCGGTGCCTGGCACCCACCATTCCCTAATACCTTTGTCTCGTCCTTCGACCGAGTCCTCTCGGTTCCTTTCTGGTCTGATCTTTATTTCCGGACTGGGTCCTCTCCGGGTACCCGGTCTCCACTCGTTCTTCCGACCTCAGTCTACCACTTCCGATCTGTCTTGAGGACTTGACCTCGGTTCCAAATTTAGTTCACCCATCACCCCGTCACCGGTCCGTTCGTCGAGTCGATGTCCTTCCTGACTTTACTCCTGTAGAATGGTCACTCAGTCGGGGCGGGAGTGAATCCGGACACACGAAGGAGACTGGAGAAACTCCTCTAGTCTTTCAATAAACTGGACTATTTACTTCGGTCTAGGATTATACTTCACTGAGGTAAGGGTTCTGATCACATGGACTAAGAAACAAAACTTTTATATTCGTTGTGGGGTCAGACACCAACAGGAGGTTGACCTTCTGGAGTTCTAGTCACGGACCTCTCCCTAAACGGTACCGTGCCACACAGCCACCAGAACTCTTGTCACCTAAATAGAGGGGAACATGAACCTAAATGTGATCTAGTCCCCAGCTCCTGTATATAGGGACAATAAACTCATACTTCTCATGGACTTTGGTATAACCACCCAAAGTGAAGGTGAAATCTTTAGTCTTAGAAACCTTCGTTGTGGATCACAAGTCTCGTTCAACACAAAATAGTAACAAAATTCTACTCGATATTTAATGTACGTTTACCAAAGTATCTGAGTTCGACAATCTCGAGCTTCCTGTATCTTTAGTGTATTGGATTAGTGTAGAGAAGTGAACCTTTTCAATCGTGGGGTTCTCAAAGTCTCCAGACATCTACCCTGTCTCAGGTTTGGTCTTGCTGAACTACGGTCTGCGTCATGCGACAAGGGACATTACAGTCCAGTGTCTGTACCTACTAGTCTTAGTGACCCGCTTACACAAATTTTACGTGCACGGACCAGGAAGGGGTTCTTAGACTCCACCCTGGACTTGTAGACTTGAGGGTTGTCTAACGAGTACGTAGGTACCTCAAACTCCTGGTGTCGAGATCTCGGGGTAACCGGACTTGACGCACTCTCCAGAAATCGGAGTCTCTAGAACGGTTCAGACTGAGGGGTGAGAGTCCTCTCCGCCTCGACGATCAGTGTCGGAGGACCCAGACTCGGTGGACGTCGTCAGAGTAGTCTGACTGATCAAGACAAGAGTCGGAGTCGTTATTTAGTCTACAGAATCTGTCTCCAGTCCTCGGAGACTTTTTCTTCAAGGAAAGAGGGTAGGAGAACGGGGCGACGTCGACACGTACACACGATTCAACGAAGTCAACACAGACTGAGAGACGCTGGGGTACAGGTACCCTAAGAGGTCCGTTCTTAGGACCTCACCCCACGGTACGGGGGAGGTCCCCTAGTAGGGCTAGGTCCCTACCTGAGGTTCAGAGTAATGCAGTGGACACGACCGTCCACCCAAGAAATGGTGGACCCTTCGGTAACGTCGATATCCACGACGGTCCACCCCTCGGTGTGGACCAGAAGGACCCGTCCTCCCTCCTTCCCGTGGGTCCGCTCCATCGACAGGGGACCGGTCGGGTGTGAACACTGACCTGGGAAGGAACCGAGACGACGAGGGTCCGTGGGTGAGGGGAGGGGACTGGGTGTAGTCTCTGGAAGAGGAATCCGACAACGAAGGTCACGTGTGTGTACGGGTGGAAGTCCCTCGTGGTTCTATTTGGTCTTTCCGAGTGGAAGACTCTTCCGAATTTTCCCTCGAACGAGAATAACACAGACTTCCGAATAGTAGTGGTGGATTACTACAAAGGACCCCGAAGGGAGTATCGAGTCAACCATTTCTTAGGCGGACGTTACGTCCTCTGAGGCGAAGCTAAGGACCCAGTCCTTCTAGGAGACCTCTTCCCTTTCCGACGGATGGGTGAGGTCACAAGAACCCGAAGGGAACACCGAGTCGATCATTTCTTAGACGGACATTACACCCTGCGTACTCAAGCTAGGGACGTAACCCTTCTAGGGGACTTCTTCCCTTTCCGATGTGTGAGATCATGACACCAGGTACCTGACATATCAGGTACCCCAGCGTTTCTCAGTCTATGCTGACTCGCTGAAAGTAAGTGAGTGTTACTCCAAAGAATTAGTGGATTACCCGGTGAATAGAAGTTCTCCTGCGTACCCGTAACTCCTCTCATAAGGGTAGGAAGGTACCCTGGGGGGAAGTCTAAACCTCAGTACAGTTTCGTTTACTTTAAGGTTTCAAATCTAAAGAATGAGTCGGAGAAGACAGTGTCCTCAGGAAAAGATTTCATGGAAGACTCTCATTATCAACGAAATACTGTAAAAGAATTTTTTTTTTTTTTTAGACCAAAATTATCTTCTTTATAATGACACCATTATCTGAATAAAAAGAATTATCCGTGAAGAAAAGATCACAAATACGAAGTTCTCAATCTTCACGTCATACAACCACAAAACAGACAATAATGTCGTTCAACATATTTGTCAATTAATGAACATTGAATTAAACTTATAGTGTGTCTCTCGTAAACAGTATTCTTCTCTACTTTGATCTGGGTCCGTATTTTTTTAATTGGACGCAAAGGAGGTTCTTCCTTCTTATTTCTTATCGTGAACGACCCCCCTTCTCTGTCTATGACTTTTGTTTTATTCAAACGATTAGCCTAAAAGTCCACCGGTCCTCGTCATGAACCGTGTGTCCGTTCCGTGCGAAACACGAAGAGTATTTAACTTAAATAACTAATGAAAGAGAACGAAGAGTGTCAGAAGAGGAGGACAGAGACAGTGAGGGACAAGGAGGAGTCTCGAGGTAAGAGAAGGTGAAGGGTGGAAAGGACGGGGAGAAATCACTTTTGAGTCCAAACAGTCCTGTGTAAAGACAAAGGTCTATTTGGAAAAGGACCATTCGGAAGGAAGAAGGTATTGCGTCGAAATGATCCAGAAAACTTTAGGACCACTCTCAGACCCATTCGAGTGTTTCTGTTCGTGAGACTCACCATTAAAAAAAAAAAAAAAGGACCGACGTGACCAGAGACAACGACACGTAACTTGCCCGAAGAGGAACGTCACCGAAGAGAGCAACGCCTCGTGACCGAGGTCCCGGGAGCCCGAGCCAACATCACCATGGGCCGGGCGAACGGGTCCCCGTACACCTTAGAACGGTTTGGTCCCTAACTTGGGCGCAGGGGGACGTAACCGTCCACCTAAGGATTGGTGACCCGGTGGTCCTTTCAGACCATAGGAACCCGGTGGTCCTTTCAGACCATAGGAAAAAAAAAAAGTATTTCTGGTCCTTGTGACGAAAATAACAGTACTATCAACACTCATTGGGTCTCAATGGTAATAAGAAAAATGTATATACCTCTCCTGGTCATCGACTATGTGACGGTTACTACCAGGCGGGGAGGTTCTTCCGTCAACTACTCTAGTGAAACATTGATTTTATAAACTCCTTCTGGAAATCTAGTAGAATTAGTTACCTTTACTGTGCGTAGGAGAACAAGGGTCCCCGGGACGAAGACAGACTGTCCCACGTAACGATCGAAGAAGGAGTCACCGGTCCTAGTCTCTCTGAATCCTTTTCTTGACACGCCCACGGACTTGGTCAGAGAGGAAACCCATTAAATGGGTCGACAACTATTTCCGCAAAGGCGTCCGGGGTTATGCACTTACTACTCGTTTACGGTCCTTAAAGAAAGAGGTGTAATTCTAATTCACAATCGTCAAGGAATTTACTTCCTTCGTTAAAAAATATTGAACGTTTAGAAGAGGGAGTAAGAAACCCCTTAAAGGATACAATTAAATACGTCGCAATTTAAATACGTCTCAACTTTAAGTCGGGTTGTCGTCACTGAATGTCTTGGATATGCACCTTCGACTGACTATGCCTGGGACAGTCCGAAGTCCTCGGGAGGTTGGTCTCCAGGAACGAGGACCTAACCCTGTCCAAAAATAACGTATGAACATTATGTCATTTTTGTGTTTTACAAAAATGGTTAAACAAGTAACTTTTTGTTAAAGTTCAACTGTAACACAGACACTTACAGAGACTGTCTTTACTCCACCAGAACATGGTGGAGGTGGTGGGTAACCACCGTCGACTCAGTCAGACTGTCGCACATATCCGGTCGGGACCTTCTGTGTCGGAGCAGGGGACACAGAAGTCCCTCAGCGGACCCTTAGTCCACTTGACGGTACGAGAGAAACTCCTACGTCAAAAATTATGTGTATCGTTCCATAAAACACTGACACCAATGAAGAAAACACAAAATATAAACAAGTTTTTAGAAGAACATCACAGAAGGACCATCCGACTGGGTACTAGGAGTGTGGTAGGTTCCGGGTCGAACAGAGAGAATTCTCTCAGACTGTACGTAATGTACTGGCCCGACTTTTTAATGGGAAGACGTAAGTCAGTCCCAATGTCCCTCCTCTTGTCATTTTTCTAAGGGATCTTAGAACGGTTATGAAAATCGTCAACGAAGTCAATGTAACACCAGTGACACCTAGTAAAACATTGTAACCTTTTCTCCATGTACCAGTGTGCTGACAACGATAGTGAGACTCTGGACTTAACATCTTACTCCGGGTCGATACACCAAAACTCGTCCGTCCATTGTCTAATATTGGACGTTTCACTAGTAAAAGAAATCACAGATTCACGGGAACGTATTGGAGTCACATCTAGAGAAATGTGACTGAAGGCAAAACATAATTGTTGATTACAACACCGTTCCAACAGACACATAGACCTCAAATATCTCGAAGGGCGGAGATATCAACCTCTCTGAAACTGTCTAGTTCAGTGTTCCCACACTCCTATTTACTATTGGCACCGTAACGGACCGGACTGGGAATGTACCATTCACGAGCTAAAAATTCGAAAGTTTGTTTATCTCTCGAGTACGAACTCACTACCCAGACTCTCTTCGGAGCGCAAGACCACAATTAAGACGTTCTGCTAAGAGACGGCTCGCCTCGGAAGGCGAACTAGACGAAACGCAGAGGCAAAAGAGACCTGCGCAGATCGAAGAGACCGAGTGAAGGAGAAACTGACGTAGCAACAGAAAAGACTGGTAACGACATGCGTAGGGGACGTGCCACGAATCAGACGAAAGCATAGAAAACACGGGGCACCTGTATCCGAAGAATCTTTGGGCAGTAGTACCTGTGACATCCTATTGGAAATCCCATTCGAGAAGGAGGTCCTGCGAATAACCAGGAGGAGAGGGAAAAGTAGGGGAAATAAAGTCAGAGGAAAGAAGTAGAGATAGGAATTTAGAAATTTCTGGAAACTCGAGAAAGGGTTCGGGCGTTGAAGGGAGACCTGGAAAGGAAGACCCTACAGAGTAGTAGCAGGGTCCGGGTTTCAATCTCAGTATAAGGAATAAGGGTTTTACTGAGGAGAGTGACTGAAGGGACACAGAAAACCGGTGTGGGGGAAGGAGGGACAGTGGCTCCTCGAGAGTACGGACTCCAAGGTAGTGACGAAAGAGGCGAAAGGCGACAGAAAAATAGTGACAAAGAACAAGGGTCGGACCGAAGTAAAGATTAGACGGAGGAGAACCAAAAGGACGGAGGCGTGTGAAGAGGTAACTTCGGTAACACGATTCCTACAGTCCCATTGGAAAGATTTACTACAAAAGGACAGTTCTTTTTTTTTTTTAACAAGCTAAGGGTCCAAAAAAGTCACCGATCGTTCCTACTTAGGGTCGGACTGTCAGTGTCCCCGGGAAAAATACGAGAAAAGGAACCATGCAGGACTCACAGCAGGAAAGGAGAGCGGCCCGGACAGAAAGGAAGTAAGAAGTAGGGTACGTAGTACCCGAACACGGGAGGAGACTCAGAAAGGGTCAAGAAGGGGCGGAGTGGGGGGGTGGAGATCAGGAAGACAGACATATAGGACAGGTATCACCTTCTAGTAACCTCCGCGGAAGGAACTAGTGGGTCGACGTCTCTCAATAGGAGAAGACTTTATCCGTCGTGGTGAGACGAAAACTTGATTATGGAAGAGACCTTCTCATGTGTTTTTTGACCCTTCATCCTCTTTCCCTTTTCACTGAGACAGGATACATAAGAAAGCAAGGACTCAGAATGTGACACATGTACATAGTGAATAAGTCCTTTTCTTTTAAAATTGTATAAATCGTTTAATAAAAATTTTTATCGTTCAATAATGACAAATAATACGGAGAAAGGAGTATAGTGGATTGAATCATATTACTCATGGATCATCCTCGAGTCAATTCTTCAACCTATGCACTTATTGACCGACGTTCACACTCCCTACCTTCCTTCTTCCGTACTTGTTTAGTCTCCGTTAGAACCCGGACTGGGTCGGAGGAGGAGAACTAATTAAAGTTTTGATTTCCTCTTTCCTAGTGAAAACAGAAGAATTCAAGTCAAGTCAAGTCAGCGAGTCAGCACAGGCTGAGAAACGCTGGGGTACTTAGCGTCGTGTGGTCCGGAGGGATAGGTAGTGGTTGAGGGCCTCAAGTGAGTCTGAGTGTAGGTAGCTCAGTCCCTACGGTAGGTCGGTAGAGTAGGAGACAACAGGGGAAGAGGAGGACGGGGGTTAGGGAGGGTCGTAGTCTCAGAAAAGGTTACTCAGTTGAGAAACGTACTCCACCGGTTTCATGACCTCAAAGTCGAAATCGTAGTAAGGAAGGTTTCTTTAGGGTCCCGACTAGAGGAAGTCTTCCTGACCAACCTAGAGGAACGTCAGGTTCCCTGAGAGTTCCCAGAAGAGGTTGTGGTGTTAAGTTTTCGTAGTTAAGAAGCCACGAGTCGAAAGAAGTGTCAGGTTGAGAGTGTAGGTACGTACTGGTGTCCTTTTTGTCCTTTTTGGTATCGGAACTGATCTGCCTGGAATCAGTCGTTTTATCACAGAGCCGAACAGGATTTTTTACCTCTCTCAAATAGAGGTCGGGGTCGATCAATCTCAAAATTAGACTAGTAATTCTTGAAAACACACAAATCGTAAAATATACTTCTTTTAGAATTTTTGGGTTAGTTCTTTTGACAATCTTAACTAGTTGTTTAAGTTACTTCAACGTCTTATGTCTTAATTACATGTTTTTAGTCATCATAAAGATATGTGATTGTCACTTAAAAGATTTTTTCTTTAACTAGGGTAGACAGGGAACACCGAGTCGACCATTTGTTAGGCGGACGTTATGTTCTCTGGACCCAAGCTAGGGACCCAACCCTTCTAGGAGACCTCTTCCCTTTCCGATGGGTAAGGTCATAAGACCGGACCTCTTAAGGAACCTGGCATATCAGGAACCCCTGTGTCTCTCAGTCTGTACTGACTCGTTGAAAGTGAAGTGAAGTATCATTGTAATTTTTTATTATTTTATGAATCCTTATAAAAATTGGTTCCTCTAGTCTCTAGAGAGGAGACTTTCGAGATTCTGTAACTACTTTCCCTAGTTTCTTCTATGTTTATTTACCTTTCCATAAGTAGTTAACCTTCTTAATTACGAAGATTTTACCGCTATGATTGTTTACAGTAGATATTTAAAAAACGTCAGGGATAGTTCTAAGGTTACCATAAAAAAAATATCTTTTTATCCCCTTTTTTCTCTCCTTTTTTTTTTGTGAAGATTTTAAAAAACCTTGGTGTTATCTGGTACTTATCGGTTTCCTTAGGACTCTTTCTTCTCGTTTCGTCCTCCACAGTATACAGGACTAGAGTTTATATAAGACCTCGATATTATTAATTTTGTCATACCACGATAGATACCATATCTGTGTATCTGGTTACTTTGTCTTAACTCTCGGGTCTTAATTTGGGTTCGTGTATGTCAGTTTACAAACTGTTCTCTCGGTTCTTATAAGTTACCTCTTTCAGACAAGTTATTTACCATGACCCTTTTAACCTATAAGTATACAGTTCCTTACTTTTGATCTGGGGACAGTATATGGTGAGTGTTTATAATTGAGTTTTAACTAATTTCTGACTTCATTTTCTTTTGTACTTGGAGAATTTTCTTTTGTCCTATTTTCGAGGTATTGTAGTCACAACTATTAATCACAAACCTTTAGTATGGATTTCACGTTCGTTGTTTTATATGTTCACCCTGATGTAGTTTGATTTTTCGAACACATGTTGTTTTCTTCCGTTGCTTCACTTTTTTGTTGGATCTCTTACCCTATTTTTATAAACGTTTGGTACAAAGACTAATCCCCAATTATAGGTTTTATTATATTTCTTAAGTTCGTTGAGTCATCGTTTCTTTTTCTAGGTTAACTTTTTACCTGTTTCCTAGAATTATCTGTAAAAAAGTTTCTATATCTTACCGGTTGTCTATATACTTTTCTATAAGTTATAGTGATCGGTAGTCCCTTTACGTCTAATTTTAATGTTACTCTATAATGGAGTATGGACAATCTTACCGGTAGTAGTTTCTTTGTCCTCTATTGTTTACGACGTATTTACACCTCTTTTCCCTTGGGAACACGTGATGACCACCCTAGTAATTTAACCACATCATTGATACCTTCTGTCATTCCTCCTGAGATTCTTTAATTTTTATCTTGATAATATAGTAGGTCGTTAAGGTGAAGACCCTTATATAGGTTTCCCTTTTTTTTGTACTTGAACTTTTCATATAGACGTACAATTATCACCCTAATAAATATTGCCAGTTTCGTACTTTTGTTGGACAAAGATAGTCATGTTTACCTATTTAACACCACGTCACCTTATAATAAGTCGATAGTTTTTTTGGGTTCCTTTAGGATGATAAACGACGATGCACCCACCTGTAACTTCCGTAGTACGATTCACATTATTTAAACTGTCTCTTTCTGTTCAGACATACTAGAGTGAATATACAGTTTAGATATTCGTTTTTTGTTTCTGTTCTAAAACCAATGTTCTCCACCGTCAACACCCCCCTACACCGCACCACCTCCATAACCTCCTTCCACCAGTCTCCGTGTTTAAAGGTCAATATTCTATTTATTTATGACCTTCACTCATTGTGACCTAATACTTTATCCTTTCAAAAATTCCTTCACTTAGAATCTCAAGAGCCATGTTCCTATTAAACACAGAAAAGAAAAATAACATAGATATAATCTATTACCTGTAATTTGGATAACACTGTTAGTAAAGTCTTATATACATTTAGTTTGGCATTACGACATATGGAATTTGGACATGTCACTACGCACAGTTAATTAAGAGTTATGTCGACCCCTTTTTTTCTTAAGAAGGACACATGACAAGGAGTGTGGGTGGGTGTGTCTATTGATTTGTCGTACATCCCCGGTAAAGACTTTACACCCTTATGACTGAATCTACACACATCGAGGTCGGTCGTAACACTCAAGTACTTGTCGACGTGGGACGGAGTTCACTCGTCTTCAAATTCCCTGGCCTAGAACTGAAATTGACTCACCACGGGAGAGACGGGGTGAAGTGGGGATGGGGTGGGGGTGGGAACGGGGCAACCGTTATCGAAAGAAGGTCAGGTACGGTGGTCTTTCGAGGGTGTGTAGGAGTCTACAGGTCCCATCACTCTGTCGTGAGTGCGAGTCATGGGAATGACAGTGTCCGGTCCGGCCCCAGTGGGAATCCCAAGGCAACCTATACCACCCCCCTCCCGAATAAACCTCTAATAAGCACTAAGTCATCACCACAAGGAATCTCCATCAGTATAAAACTCTGGTCCTTCGTATACGGAACGATATGCACAAAAACTCCACCTAGAAACTTTTCGTTGTGTTTGTCATGATTCATCAAGGACGGGTAAAGACCGGGGGAGGAAGACTACCATTTAGAATGCAAAAGAGAAAGAGAACGTCTCGTACGAACTCTTCCCTCCTATTTTAGTTGAAAATCTTCTTCCTTTTAAGGAAGTTGCAATTAAGGTCTCCACCTTGTAAAAAGAAAAGGATCACTCTTTCGTTGGGTAAATTTCTCTTCTAGTAATCTCTCTTTGTAGCCTCTCGTTTAAGTCGTCTTCGCATACAAACTAGTCGTCGTCAAACTTTTCGGTTCCGCATCTAGTCCCTAGTAGGCAGTTCCTGTACGGCGTCACAATTATTTGGGGTAAATACTATTAATGTTTCTTTCCGTCGGGAGAGGTGGAACACATGAAAGATAAGATGAAGGAGAAGATTGGTCCGAGGTAGCAAACCACTTGGACCCGAGGGTGTCTCGGTCCCGAACCTTAGTTCCCGACTCCAGTGACCTCACCCCTCTTCTCTTCCGGTCCAAAGGAGGTAGATGCCGGACGTCACAACCACCTTAACCGACGCGACACCGTACAGTCCGAAGAGGGAAAAGGAAAAGACGGAACTGATAGATTTTCGATGAAATAAAATTGAATAATACCACTAGTACATTCTTCTGTTTTTCTCTTTTACATGGAGAAAATGACCTTATTACAAAGACTAATGTTCACTTTATTCCGTAAAAAAATGTTTGTATTTCCGTTGGACCGAAGACGTTGGAGAGGAGGTAGTACTTATGGCAATGAAGTGAGTGATAGTTATTATTTATATAAAAGACTGTTTCTGACAGTATCAGACCCCGAAACACACAAAAAACAAAAAGAAAAAAACGACCCAATTTACCAATAGGAATACCCTTAACTCAACTAAATATTACAATAATTAAACGTAAACACACCATGGAAAGGAGATTTTTCGAGGTTGTGTAAAACGTCTTGGAGTCTGTCCGTTTTCTCCCAATATTAAACGGAGGGTCCCTCCATCCTAAGTCATTCCAGAAATGTTTAACGTGCTTGGAAGGAAAGAAACTCTACTGGTTTCAGTAGGACGGACCCCGTTGGTGATCAAAGACCCAATCCGTGAAGACTGGGACGTTATGATCTTTTTACAATTTTCCTTTTTCTTTTTGTTTAATTGGGACTCTCGAAGAAGAGAAAGACTAAAATACATTTGAAGGACTAAAATTGAGAGTGAAAGGATGGTCGCTTAACCACAAAGTCGCGACCTTCAACCTTTACTCGTAGGTACGGCTTACCTTTCTAAAAAGACCTTTTATTTACTTCTTCACTTTTGGTCACGAGACACTACAGTAGATTTATAGAAACCTGTAATCTTAAATTCGTAGGTCCGAGGCCTCATTCCAGGTAGACACAAGTCTAACATCGAGACGATGGATGGTGGACCCCCTGGATCGATTCGACGGGGCGGATTCGGATTCTAAGGAGTTGACATTTAGCTCCCCTTTACGTCCTTGGACGAAACATCCGAATACCACTTCTCAGTTCTACGAAAGGTGTAGGTAAGCTAGTCCAGGTAACAACAACCTATACACTACTATTATTTGCATAAACTTCAACCCCCGTACCTTCCTTGTAGGTGTATGGAAAATCTCTTTCAACCCTACGTAGATTGTACAGTCCTTTTAAAGTCGGTCGGGGGAATTCGCAGTCACACCGAAAAGTACGTAGACTTAAGGGTCCAACCGAAGTAAAAAAACCGTAGAAGAACCTGTGTGGACATTTGGACTACAACTAAGACTCACTGTGGTCCCTGTGAGGAGTTTATTAATAACTTTCCGAGACACTGAGAACAAATTACTTTGAAAAGAAAAACAATTTACCACGTTTTCTTCGACGTAAGTAAAGTCGCACTTACTTCCTTCGGAACCATTGAACTCGTCGTGGTGTAAGACAGTCCTTCCGTAGGTCCATCGACGGACCCTCTTTATTATCCATGTGTATTTGTTTACACATGTGCCACTGAACGACGTCACAAACGTTTAGTCGATTGAGTGTTTAAGGGAGGATATGACGAAACAAAACGTTAAATCTCGGTTCTTGAACCGTGTAGGGTCCGACGGTCAGAACAACCAACCGTCTCTCTATGTCGTGCCTTCTCAGTCCGTGAAGTGCGACCAATTTAGGTACTTTTATCCTCCACCAAACAGTCCCGTAGAGAGAGGATCGTGGTAACAATTGAAGAGTAGGTCTATTCGTTCTACGTACGTTCTCCCTTTCTGGTGTGAAGTCCCCTTTATTTTCCACTTTACGGAAAAGGACGCGGAACCTCGGGAGGGACACTTAACATAGTGTTGAGACGGGTCCAGTTGACAATTGGAGTTCTGCCGACAAACCCCTCTTACAACACTAGACACAGTTCGAGTACCTCGCTGTGCGAGGTTAGTCATAGACGTAATTCATCTTGTATGGAACTTGGTTTGCCAAACCGAGTACTTCGGTTCTTCTTATTTCATAGGACTTTCGACCAGTCTACAATAGTGTGATTTGATTACAGACCACTTGAAGATCTTCTGTCACCCCAGATTAGTCGTGGTTCAGGACGGAAACCTTTCAGTCATTGAATAATGTCTTTTACACGGTCACACGTCACCAAATTTTATAACTGAATAATTGTCACTTACACCTGACGATTTTCAGTCCGCGACCACTGGACGAGTAGGTGGTCACTCAGAGGAGAGGCATCGTCGAGATTCGACGACCACAAAACGAAGTTTGATTTGTCCGCCGGTCTGTAGGAGAATCCTTAGGTCCGACTCAGTTCCTAGAATCGAACTGTAGAAAGTCCGATTCTGTATCTGTCCCTTAATTTCCCTCCCCTATTCCGGTATGACAGGTATTCTCTCTTGTGACCGAGAACCACTAGGTTCGACAAGAACCGAACTGTAGAAAGTCGGGTGTCCATATTAACGAAAGTGGTCATTGGACGTCCTATTAAGAGAAAGGGGACAAAGACACTCGACACCTTCGACTGGCAAACTTCTATATTCTTAATCTCGTCGACTTGTTAACTTGCTCATCGTTACCGAATGACACTACCAAGACAAGACTCACTGTTAAGAACTATTCGATTATGAAATTTACTTGTTCAATTACATATAAACAAAGAAACAGGGCCGAGGGGATTCAAAAGTAGTTAAAGAGTCGAGGGGGAAATTCAGTAAGGTAGAAATAGAGGAAGAGATCTGAGAAGACACATAAATTTGAAAAGAGTGGCAACAACCGGAAGGTCCGGGTGGAGGACTGTGTAATCCATAATAGAACCCATGCCTTAGGATCCGACAACCAGACTCAAGACACGAGACTGGGTAACTTAGTTCAGTGAAGGGGAACCCAAAGAGACACGGGTCACCGGGTGAGACTAAGAAGGGGTAATGTTGTTCACTAAAATAAAAAGGGGTACGGAACGTCGTACACCCTAGAATCAAGGGACTGGTCCCTAGTTTGGGTACGGGCGACGTAACCGTCGAACCTCAGAATCGGTGACCTGGTAGTCCCTTCAGGGATATCGTTCACTAAAAACTATGAAGGGAAAAAAGGGGTCGGAGGATCAAGATCATTATATAAATCTTGAATAATAACAAATCAGAAAATTTAAAAATCAATAATCAAACATTTGTACAGTCTACCTTGAAAATTTAAGAACCCCACACCCCCCTCGGGATTTAAACGTAAATCAGGAGACCGGTAACTAAAATAAAAAAAAGAATGTCAAAAACTAGACGTAATCTCTTTACCAAAGAGTAGTAAACGGGGTCCCCTAAATTACTCACCCACCCGACACAGGTAAGACTTTACAATGGAATTCTTGAACAAGAGACAAACACGGTTACTTTGGGTGATAGGTCTGATGGGGATCTTTTCTCGGACACTACGACAACGACAATGGAGATAACCAGACTTGTTGTGTGTCCCATCAATTAAGTCCAGGTGCTAAATAAAAATTTAAATATGATCTGTAAACAAAACCGAAGAACAGAACGACTCAGGAATTGTCACAATACCAAAAGTCAAAAGTGAGAGAGGAAGGGAACTAGATGAACCACAACCTCCAAGGTTGTCACTGACTTTGGCACCTTTTCCTTAATTTCTCTCCCCTAGTCCGGTAGGATAGACATTCTACCTTACGACCGAAAACCGCTAGGTCCGACATACCTCTTTTCCCGATCTACAATAGGGTATTTGAGGAATAAAGTGGTCGGAGACAGTAAGCCTTAGGTGATCCTGTTCTTCTCTTTCAGGAAAAATCAACAAAGTCAAATCGACTAGATATTGACATAGACGAAATGATAGTAGGGGTAGGGGGTCCCCTCTACCCTTATCAGTCCCTAAAAGGTCTGAGGCATCTTATCCTTTAAAACTCCGAAGGGAACTTAGGGTACCTCCAACTGAGGACGGAACTACACGGTACCTCTCGTGAGACTACTCACCCACCCGAACTAAGCGTGGTCTCTGTTTCACTTGACATGGAATGGACCTTACTTTAGTGGAGTGAGAAGACTGTTCAAGGGAATGTCATTCTTAAAACTGGTTTCATGGTCTCTCGAATTCGTTGAAAGTTAAAGCAAATTTTTTTTTTTTTTTTTTTGTGTTGTTTTTTATGGGTCTCAGTGACCCCTTTTTTCGCTGGTTGGTGGATTCAGTAGGAGGTCCGACTACAAACTTACTTCTACCACTTTAAAATGCAAGGTAGAACACAGGAGAGAGGACCACGGAGGGTCGGAGCCAAAACGACCGTCTTGGGGATATTTTTACAACCTAACGAAGTCTCCTCTCGTCTTCAGTAGTATGTTTAATCTCCACAAGGTGAAAAGGATGTTCAACAGAACTTGGGAGGTTTATCTGGGAGTCGGAAGAGGTCTGGCACTATTATACGGGACACCAAATCCCCTGTCAAGTCACAACTTAGGTCAAACCTAAGTCCTTTACACCAGTGGTATAATACTGAAAGTCAATTCCTTAAACCTTTGGTTTTTGACTTTGACAGTTGAAGTCAGTGGTTTTGAGGGAGTTCGGTTCAGTTGAGACTTGTCTTTCGTCGACATGAAGTTAACTTACGTCACAAGGTCTGAAGAACTTCACTGAAACAACTCCGTTCTGGAGGTGTGCGAAGTCTCTATTACGACCTTTCTAACTGAAAGAGTGAAGAGACAGGGGGTTGCATCAGAGACGGAGAGGACCCTCGTAGGAGTGACGTGACACCAGAGACAGTGAAACGACTCTCCTGTCAGACGAAACTTATAGTGGGGAGTTTAATTTAAAGGTATTACCAAAAATTTACGTTTATACCTCTAACTCTAATCACCGGTGCGACGTCCTATGGTGAGACGAGGTCCCGAAGGGACCACAGAGTCTACCATTTCTTAGGTGGACGTTACGCCCTGTAGACCTAAGCTAGGGACCCAACCCCTCTAGGGGACCTCCTCCCGTACCGTTGGGTGAGGTAGTAAGAACGGACCTCTTAGGGGTACCTGTCTCCGCGGGCGCCCAATGCCAGGTACCACAACGTTTCTCAGCGTGTGCAGACTCACGGATTCGTGTATGCATGGGACGAGGTCGATCCGGAAAAGAGGGATCTGCCAGGATCCTCGCCGGCACGGACCCGACCTGGGTTCACCGGGAACAAACTCCTCGGCGGATGTCACGGGAAACGACAACTCAGACACGTGTCCAGGAGTAGTCACGGGCGTCATGTCCAACTTCCGGACACGAGCGGGTGAGGGACAGGGACCTATTGTATGTGTCGTCCCCAACTTCCGGTCTACTGACCCAGACTAATAAATAAAAGACGACGGACTCACCAAATTCTCTGTTCCCATTTTTGGTAAAAGAAGTAAAGTATCGGTACCCGGTACAAAGAGTCAGTTGTAGTTTGGTCTTTACGTTGTGGTCGGACGTTTAAAGTCGAAGCGGAACGTAGAGGGATTCCATTACACGTCGGACTAGAGTCTTCGTACTGGTGTCTCAGTAACTTTTATGCTAAGTTGTCACTTGACTTCACCGTTACAGTAGAATAAAGTTCAGGCCGACGTCCCGTCCTCGACCCTCGAGTCGAGAGTTGTCTCCCATTTCTCCCACAGCCGAGTGGACGACGACCCACAAGTGCAAAGGAGTCACAAGAACTTTCGGTCAACGTCGCCGGTGCAAAATTTACACTCAGGTGTGTGAAATGGGACTCCACAATTGTGTCTTGAACCTTTAGAGTCATTGATTCCACTTCTACTAAAAGAAAGTGCCCTCTACCGAGAAAGTCGGTTGAATCTACAGTAACATATCTTCATCAGATCCCCCCAATACGTAGTGGTAATTTTATGATGATAAAGTCGTTGTACCCTTTAATGACAGGACTCAAAAATATTGGTGAAGATTGAGGGAGTGACATCCTCACCGAATAAGTAGTGGCATACCTGTTCGGTATGGTGAATCGAGTGGTGAGGACGTAAAAGAGGATCGCCCCTCTCCCCAAAAGAGGACATCATGACGTAGTGTGACCGGACCGGACTTAGTAAGTATGTAACTAAGTAGTTTGGTCGTCTTCGATGGAGACTCGGGGTCAGTGACAAGGACCTCAGTCCCTCCATGACTAGTTGTACTACCTGTTCCAGGACTGGAGTACCTCGAATACAAGAACGCCACCCCTCCTCCCGGACTTGCAATTACAGTTCCTCATTATTTACAAGACACTTTATAACGTCGTCCCTTTTCCTTATCGAGTCCCTCCCCCTTATCCAGACCCTCCCCTCCCATACGATATAAGTCAAGTCAAGTCAGGTCAGCGAGTCAGTACAGGCTGAGACGCTGGGGTACTTAGCGTCGTGTTGTCCGGAGGGACAGGTAGTGGTAGAGGGCCTCAAGTGAGTCTGAGTGCAGGTAGCTCAGGCACTACGGTAGGTCGGTAGAGTAGGAGACAGCAGGTGAAGAGGAGGACGGGGGTTAGGGAGGGTCGTAGTCTCAGAAAAGGTTACTCAGTTGAGAAGTGTACTCCACCGGTTTCATGACCTCAAAGTCGAAGTCGTAGTAACAAAGGTTTCTTTAGGGTCCCGACTAGTGGAAATCTTACCTGACCAACTTAGAGGAACGTCAGGTTCCCTGAGAGTTCTCGGAAGAGGTTGTGGTGTCAAGTTTTCGTAGTTAAGAAGCCACGAGTCGAAAGAAGTGTCAGGTTGAGAGCGTAGGTATGTACTGGTGACCTTTTTGGTATCGGAACTGATCTGCCTGGAAACAACCGTTTCATTACAGAGACGAAAAGTTATACGATAGACGACGACCACGACGATTCAGCGAAGTCAGCACAGGTTGAGACACGTTGGGGTATCTACCGTCGGGTGGTCCGAGGTGGCAGGGACCCTAAGAGGTCCGTTCTCATGACCTCACCCAACGGTAAAGGAAGAGATGACGTACTTTCACTTTTCACTTTCACTTCAGCGAGTCAGTACAGGCTGAGAAACGCTGGGGTACCTACCGTCAGGTGGTCCGAGGTGGCAGGGACCCTAAGAGGTCCGTTCTCATGACCTCACCCCACGACAACGGAAGAGGATCAAACCAGTATTGAAAGGAAGGTTCCTCACAGAAAATTAAAGTACCGACGTCAGTGGTAGACATCACTAGAACCTCGGGGGTTTTTATTTCAGACTGTGACAAAGGTGACAAAGGGGTAGATAAAGGGTACTTCACTACCCTGGCCTACGGTACCAGAATCAAAAGACTTCCAACTCGAAATTTGGTTGAAAAAGGGAGAGGAGAAAGTGAAAGTAGTGCTCCGAAAAATCAAGGAGAAGTGAAAGACGGTATTCCCACCACAGTAGACGTATAGACTCCAATAACTATAAAGAGGGCGGTTAGAACTAAGATCGAACACGAAGAAGGTCGGGTCACAAAGAGTACTACATGAGACGTATCTTCAATTTGTTCGTCCCCCACTGTCATATGTCGGAGTTGCATGAGGGAAAGGATAAACCTTGGTCAGACAACAAGGTACAGGTCAAGATTGATAACGAAGGACTGGACGTATGTCTAAAGAGTTCTCCGTCCAGTCCACCAGACCATAAGGGTAGAGAGAGTCTTAGAAGGTGTCAAATAACACTAGGTGTGTCAGTTTCTGAAACCGTATCAGTTCTTTCGTCTTTATCTACAAAAAGACCTTGAGAAAGCGAAAAAACTACTAGGTCACCTACAACCGTTAAACTAGAGACCAAGGAGACGGAAAAAATTTTGGTCGAACTTGTAGTCCTTCAAGTACCAAGTACATAACGACTTCGGACCGAACCTCTTAAAACTCGTAATGAAATCACCCGTTATTTCTACCGATTTACACTGTAAATCGTCTAAGAACTCACATCACTCCCGTGATACGTATACTTCTAGACTCCTTCACATAAGACCCGATCCCCTCGTCGCCTGTGTCCAGGACTCCACCCTTGCTCAAACTATACAATGCCCTTGTTGTTCCTCCAGGGTCCCCGAACTCACCTCACTTTATCCGTTACGACCGTCTACTAAGTCTATCCATCCGTCTCGAAGCAACAGGTGCCATTCTTAAATTCAAAATACGACTCGTACCAAGTTTGTTGTTGCTTTTTTTCTTTTTTGTTGGCCTCCCAAACCACGTCCCAGTAGTCAACTAGACTAGATGTAAAAATTTTCTAGTGATCGGTAACACACTTTTTAATAGACTTCATACCGATTTCACCTTCGGCCCCCTCATAATCTTCTGACATTGTGATTACTACTTCATTTCCTGAAGAAACCTCTTCCTTTACCGTGGGGTGAGTCCTAAGAACGGACCTCTTAAGGTACCAACCTTCTCGAACCACCCGACGGTAGACACCCCAGTGTGTCTCCATCTGTACTGACTTCGCTGAATCGTCGTCGTCGTTCCCTGAAGGACCACCAGGTCACCAATCCTCACACACGACGGTTACGCCTCTCGGGCCCAAGCTAGGAACCAGTCCTTTGATCTAGAGTATGTGGTGTTGATTCTCAGGTGTACGACGTTACTTCTAGAGTACACGTCGTTGGTTTAATTTTTTTTTTTCTTCATTCTCCGTCACTGACCCTCATCCTACCCTCGTCCTCTCTCTCTTCAGGAGTGGACTTCCTACAGATTCCTACGTTCACCCGGGTCATCCTGACTACTAACGGAATTTATACCCCCCACTTCTTTTCTCTCCCTTTCATATCCTCGGGGTTCTAAAGGGACTCGTTGATCGCCTTGCCACTATGGTAAATGACACAACCTCTGTGCTTAGATCGCCCAAGTTCAAACTAGGGTAGTCCACCTTATACATTTAGTGTTAAGGTTCGACTTTACGATTCACCCGTAATCTAGGGACGACCCCGATATCTATCTCTGACTCGGTACGGACACTCTACCGTGTCCCGAGCCGTGGCCGACACGGGCGGTTCGCTCACTTACACGTCTCACTTCTCCCAACTTCCGGATTGGGATACCGAGCGACTTCTCCTACTCGGCTCTCCTTGCCCTCCTGTCAGTCCCTCCACCCTCCGGTCAGGTCCGACTGGACGTTGAGTCCCCTTCCTTTACAAAGTTCCTCTCTCACTGGGCGACACGATTTCCCACCTGACTTATTCTACTTATGTCTTAATTGGTTTTCCAAACCGCTGCACTTCCGGTGAACTGCTCCTCAAAACCACTGACCACTCCTACTTTCGACCAGTATATCCCAACTCTTTTCTTACCCAAACCTTTCACCTTCGTCTTCTCCGCCGTAAAAACTCATCAAAACGATACACTCCTCAACCCCCACCCTCTCCATCCACCTCCTCTACGTTCCACTAGTTTTCCATGTTTGAGGGTCGATATTTTCTTCATTTATATTTTATTTACGTTTATCGGCGGACGGTCACAACCTCTGTATTCTCTACTCCCAAGCTAGGCACCCAACCCTTCTAGGGGACCTCCTCCCGTACCGTCCGGCGAGGTCACAAGAACGGACCCTTAGGGGTACCTGTCTCCTCGGACCACCCGATGTCGGGTACCCTAGGGTGTTACAGTCTGTACTGACTTCGTTGACTCACACGTACCTTTCATTCTTCACTATTCACCACATTACATATCGTACCACTCATATCAATGATTATGACATAATTTAAGAATTTTCAACGACTATTATCTAGAATTTTCAAGAGTTTTGGCCTTTTTTTAAAACATTGATGTATACCACTGCTACAATTGATCTAAATTACACCACTAGTAAAGTGTTATATATGTTTGTAATTTAATCCAATAAGTGGACTTTGATTGTGACATACAGTTAATATAGAGTTAATTTTATATGTGTAGAGATAGATAGAGATATATATATATGTGTGTATGTATGTTTATGTATACTTTTCACTTTCACAATCAGTACAGGTTGAGGAACACTGGGGTGTCTACCATCGGGCGGTCCGAGGAGGCAGGTACCTTAAGAGGTCCGTTCTTGTGACCTCACCCAACCGATAAGGGAAAAGGTCCCCTGGAAGGACTGGGTCCCTAACTTGGGACCAGAGGACGTAACGTCCGCCTAAGAGGTGGGGGACTTGGTGGCCCCTTCGGTACACATATCCCGATCCAGTCAACCTATCGATGTACCCTGTTTTTCCTTTGACCTGACATGGAGTAAGGAGTGAGTCTTCAGTTAAAATTAACATTATAGTAAAGTTACTCATTCATTTTGATTACGGAGATCTTATGTTATATCTTATCAAAGTGCTGAAGTCGGTTTCCTTCATGAGGAATTTTTGTTTTATGTTTTTACCATTGGTATTCCCTTTTCCAACTATTTAACCTAATGAAATTCTTAAAGATAAGTAGTTTTGTGGTGCTTCTCTCACTTTTCCGTTTAGAATTCTCTCTTCTATAAACACTTCGTATTCGGTTGTTTCCCGAGTGTAGGTCTGATATATTTCTTGATGTTTAGTCATTCTTTTCCGTTGACTTGTCTTCTTTACTCGTTACTCGTTACTCTGACTTTATTCGTGAAGCGTCCTTCATTTATAGATTTACCGGTTATTCGTATACTTTACATGAGTTGTCGTAGCGATTAATCCCTGTGCGTCTAATGTAAGTGTTGCTCTACGGTGGTAAGTAGGTGGTCTTACCGTTTTTGATTTTTCTACCCTTTTTTGACGGACAACTGTTCCTATGTTTCGGTGATCGAAGAGTATGTAACGACCATCCTCACGTTCACCCACGTTGGTCAAACCCTGCACTAGACCGTAGTAGACAATTTCGCCTTGTGTAACAGAGTCAACATTGTTTTAAGGAGATGTACTGACCCACCGAATATTTGTTATCTTTTAATAAAGAGTGTCAAGGTCTTCGACCCTTCAGTCCTAGTTCCCCGACCACCTAAACCACAGATCACGTCCGGTCTGTGTTAGATATCTACTATTAGAAGTGAACATGGGAGGACACTGCCTTCCCCGCTCTCCCGAAAGACTCCAGATAAATATTCCCGTGGTTAGGGTGAGTACTGTCTAGAGGGGAGTACGGGATTAGTGGGGGGTTTCCGAGGTGGACGTCCATGGGAGTATTACCCCCAATCCAAAGTCATATACTTAAAACTCCACTGTATTTGTAAGTCAGATATCGTGCCTGGCTATAGACTACTGGGTCGTTATGGTAAGGATGTATGTATGGATTTCTTACAAGTCATCGTAAGTGTTATCGACGTTTCATTCTTTGTTAGCATACACGTAGTATTATTTTTGTTATATATATCACTGTATACCTTATAATATGTCATTATATCCACTCACTCAATACCAATGTTCACTTTTATCTACTACGAGTGTTTGACAACCCGTTTTATTCGGTTCTTGAATTTTTTATGCGCAACGTCCTGAAGGAGCCACCAGGTCACCAATTCTTAGACGGACGGTTGCGACCCCTGAACCCAAACTAGAGACCAGGCCCTCCTAGGGTGTACGATGACCTGTCGATTCGAGGACGCGGTGTTGATGACTCGGACGCACGGATCTCGAGTTCGAGGAGGGTTCTCTTCGGGGGTGTGTCGTTGGTTCTCATCGGAGGCGAGTGGTGTTGGTCTCTTTCGGTCTCGCGTCGTCGTTTCTGGGTGACATCGGTTTATTTATTTTCCAAAATTTTTTATGTACCTATTAAGGCGCAAATACTTGACGAATTTTACCGTCCTACTTACTATTACAAATGCCTGTCTACGGATACACCATTTTGACGACGACGACGACGACGACGGTGATTCAGCGAAGTCAGCACAGGTTGAGACACGCTGGGGTGTCTACCGTCGGGTGGTCCGAGGGAGCAGGGACCCTAAGAGGTCCGTTCCTATGACCTCACCGAACGGTAAAGGAGGAGGGCCCCTAGAAGGACTGGGTCCCTAGTTTGGACGCAGAGGACGTAGAGGACGTAACCGTCCACCTAATAAATGGTGACTCAGGGGACCCATGACTACTCTGCCCTGCGTTTACCCAGAAGTCCCCAGAACCACTACAAGACAAAGAAGCCCACTAATTGCCCAGATGAATTAATACCATTAAATAGTTCGACACGTGAAGAAAACACACGAAGTGACACACAGAATATGAAGTGTTACATTTCTCAAGTTCTATTTAAATTTGAATAGGGACACTGTTTCAGTAAAGGCGAGGGAACTATTAATGATCACTAACTGTAAACAACTCCTCGTAAGACTCGGTCTTCGACATAATTGATAAAATATACATAATAGAGACTGACGTTATTAGGATTTTCAATCGATGAAAACAATAGGAGTAAAGGTCTATTCTTTTGACTCCGAACCTCCCCATTCATTGAACGGTTCCCAGTATGTCGATCATTTACAGTCGGGAGGGATCTATAGACCGAGAATTGACGGTACATAAGAGAGGTATGTGCATAGTAGGACGGCTATCTACAAATCCCGTCGGAAGTTTAGGGCGTGCCGTATATAAGGTCACGTCAACATGTCATATTCGAGAGTCATTTACAACTCACTTATTATTTTTGGGGTAAGAAAGGTAGGAGAAGGAGAGTACATGACCCACAACGTCACGTTCTAAAAGAACGGACCCGTTTCAAGGATTTCAAAGTTCGCCTCCTTTTTATTGTCCTTTCGGAGGACGAACTTCGACTACGTTCAAAACGAGCGACCCCAGACAGTCTGTTTAAGGGATGAAGGAAAAAATGAAAGGGACTCGAGGGTCTGTAGACGGATTGACGTAGCACAAGGAGGGAACCGGACGGTGGGTCCTTCGCCTCTACCTCTACATCGGTCCGACACACGTACGGGCGACGAAGGCGGAGGCCTCCCTCAGGGTCCACGTCGGGGAGATGTCCGGGGTCCACCCGGTCTCCCACGTCCCGCGACTCGGGTCGATAAGGTTTATTTTGGGGGTCAGGGGGGTAACGACGACCAAAGGGTTCCAGAAGACTCCGTTTTTCTGAACCCGTCCCTTCATTGACCCCCAGACCTTGAAAGTCCGACACAAGTCCCCACCACACAGTTTCAACCTCGGTGAATGGGTACGTCAACACGTGTCTCGTAGACACACCCCGAGACCCTCTGTAGGGGTCGAGTCGGAAACGGTGGACGAAAGGGACCCACGAGAAGGGGACTACAGTCTTCTAATTTTTATTTGTTGGTGTTTTTTTCCTCTTTAGTTTCAAACTCTTGAGACGTATACCAAAGGACCTGCTAAAACCGGTGTCAAAGTTCACCAGGTTTTGTCGACTAATAATTGTTAAGGGATGGCTGGTGAGTGGAGAGGGTGTGACCGAGGAAGAGTGAAAACTGACGGGTGGGTGAAATACAAGGACAATGGTCCTGGACTTAAGGTCTCTAGGGACCTGAATGAATAGGTGTGGATGGGTCCGGGTGGGTGCTCATGACAGGTAAACCTGGACTGTCAGAAAATCTATGTCCTCTTGAGCCCGGTTGGGAAACAAAATATCTGTCGTACTTGGGAGTATTTATTGCAGGAATCTCACTCCTAATGACCCGTGACGTTTCCAATGTCCACCAGATATTACAGGAAGTCCTTTTAGAGATATTTAGACATCTCCCACTACATTTTCCCAGTTCCAGAGAGGATCCAGAAAAAAGGTATTAAAGAGGGAGATCGACACTATTTACTACAAACGACTCCGGACTCACAATTATGGGAAGAACTGACTATCTTGGAACTCAAACAAGTTCGTAGTCGGAAAGTCCCTTTTACTCATAAGGGATGGGTCGGGGGTCCCCACTTAGAAGCTAATTGGGTTCCGATAGTGAAAGGAACGGTCACAGGTATGGATCCAAATCCTTACCTGTACACTGTATTAAGACCGGTTACCCCAGACTCCTTGGGACTCATGACCCTTTCAATTTTTCGTCTAATCATCCCACCCAGTACGTGTAATCATTCCACCCGGTACGTTTAATCATTCCACCCGGTACGTTTAATCATTCCACCCGGTACGTGTAATCATTCCACCCGGTACACAGGGACCTCCGGAACCCACAACGAGCCCTCATATACTCCGGACCTCGGGACCACAGGTGTAACACTGTAACCTCACTCTCTGAACTCCCGTCTTTGGTTCTGCACCCCGATTGTCTCCGTTTTCTACTCGTCTCGGACCCGTAGTCTGTCTGACGAGATAGAGACGCTAAAAACAACGTTCTCCACCATACAGTTATGAAAAGAAAATAACCAACTCAACCCAAACGAATTTGCACGACGCCAAGTACCCCAGCGTTTCTCAGCCTGTGCTGACTCGTTGACTTGACTTGACTTTCGACTTTTGGAGGATTGACTAGGCAAACGTAAACTGTTCGTACGTCCGAAGAGAGGGTGAAGGACAGGAGGACCGTAATCCCGTGGTCAAAGTCTGATCGAAAGAAGAATCCTCTCTAACCCAAAAATTACTCTAGGAATATTAGGCAGTGCACACAGAGGAAGAGTGGTTTACGAACGAGTTCCAATCTGAAAATCAGAGATCCACACCCTATCTTGTCACAATTTGCTTCAGGGGTTAGTCCAGGTAGTTTTACTGTACCTTTTATTGGTTTCCTAGAGTTATCTGGAAAGAGGTTTCTTTTATATGTTTACCGGTCATTTGGTTACTTTTCTGCCGTGGTGATTAGTAATCCCTTTACGGGCAGTTTTGGTGTCACTCTACGGTGAAGTGTGGGTGATCCTTCCGACACTTGTTTTCGTAGCTGCAATCGTTCATAACCACTCCTACACCGGATATGTCTTGAGAGGAGGTGACGGTCAGTCTCACTTCCCCACGTCGACGAAATCTTCCAGACGATCAAGGAGTTTACCAAGTTGTACCTTAACGATATGCTGGGTCGTTAAGGTAGGGATCCTTATATGAGTTCTCTTTACTTTTATCCGGGGGTGGTTGTGAACATGTACTTACAAGTATCACTTCACTTCAACGAGTCAGTACATGTTGAGAAACACTAGGGCAACTGAGATCGGATGCTCCGAGGAGGTAGGTACCTTAAAAGGTCCGTTCTCATGACCTTACCCAACGGTAAAGGAAGAGGTCCCCTAGACGGGTTGGTTCTTATGACCTTACCCATCGGTAAGGAAAGAGGTCCCCTAGAAGGGGTGGGTCCCTAGTTTGGGTCCAGAGGGTGTCTCGTCCACCTAAGAAATAATCGACTCGGTGTTCCCTTCGGGTACAAATATCATCATCATAAGTATTATCAGTTTTTCCTCTTTATTGGGTCTACGGGTAGTTGTCTACTTACTTACTTGTTGTCATTGTTTTACACCGTATATATATGTTACGTATTAAAAACTATTCTTTCTTCCTACTTCCATACTAAGAACGATGGTATACCTACTCGGACCTTTTACAATAAAATTCACTTTCGGTTAGTGTGTTTTTTTCTGTATAACACACAAAGACAAATATACTTTACAGGTCTTATCCGTTTAGGTCTCTCTGTTTTTCACCCAATCACCAACGGTCCCCGGTCCACAATCCCTCTTACTCCTCTCCAACGACTTTCCACACTTCTACGAGTTTTTAATGTAATACCACTATCAACACGTTGAGACTTACATGATTTTCGGTAACTTAAAACGTGAAATTTACCCATTTAAAATACTGTACACTTAATACAGATTTATTCCTACAAAAGTTTTCTTTAGTTAGATTAATTTAGTGAAACGAAAGACTTTAATATTCTTAACCTTAACGAGGGTAAGTAGACAATTTTTCATTGTCATATCCGTTTTCGTTAAGGAGATATCTTATCGTCATTTATCCTAAACATACGTAGACTTTTTCTAGTAGACACCACGAATTTAATATCTAAGGGACCGTAGTGGACTCTTAATGGATAACTTGGGAGAAGACCCCTACCTATCGAGGGATGTCTACGGTTTCAACCCGTTGGGTTTGGAGTCTTCTCGTAAGACTAAAAGTGGTATTACAAAGGACCGATCATCTTCCACAAATAAACGTATTTCCTAAGACGCACAAACGATGTATTCGTATTACGTCACTTACTACTCATATACCAATACCGTCTCAAAATGTTAGTCTGCATTGAGTCTATCATTTCTTAGGTGGACAATACGTCCTCTGGGTCCAAGTTGGGGAACCAACCCTTCTAGGGGACCTCTTCCCTTACCGTTGGGTAAGGTCATAAGAACGGACCTCTTAAGGTACCTGTCTCCTCGGACCACCGCATGTCAGGTACTCCAGTGTTTCTCAGCCTGTACTGACTCGTTGATTGTGAAATGTATGGAATAGAACTCATGACCGAGACAATTGGTCTTTCGACACACCCGAGACCGTTCAATGAAATTGGAGAAGTTCAGACAAAATATTAGACATTTTACCCCTATTTCTATAGCGGAGGTACCCCGACTACATTATTGTTCAAAGTTTTTAGACTCCACGAAGTATGTCACAAACCATAGATTATTCGAAAATAGACTCACCCATACCTTAATTAGAGAAGTCTTCAGGTAGGAATATAGTCAACTTTTTCGTGACATAACTTTCTTGTAATCGAGTTCACTGCGAGTCTTAACGGAAATAACTTGACGATCGGTACACTACTTCAGACAACGTGTATTTGGGGTACTCTCATTCCGAGGTGAAAACCGACGTCCGACACAATAGTAAACAGACTTCCCATCACCAAGAATCTATAAACAACCGACGTACCCTCTATGTCCCAAAAAGTCATTAATAAAACTCAATTATAAGGGACATAGGGGACTGTATATCCTCGTCGTGTTAAACGGACTAACACCTGTGGACCACAGAACCAACCGGACCGACGACATTGTTTTATAGTATCTGACTCACCGAATCAGTTTATAATGAAGGAGTGTCAAGACCTCTGACCGTTCAGGTCCTGGTTCCACGACTACCTAGACCAAGGATTACTGTGTAGAAGAACCGAATCTCTGTCGACGAGAGATCGACACAGGAGGGTCGACACAGAGAAGGATTTTTCAGTGATTAGGGTAATATTCCCGGGGCGGGATTACGGGAGTAGACTGGAAGGTTTCCGGGGTAGAGGTCAAAGGTAGTGTAACCCCGAATCCGGGAGTTGTATACTCAAACCTGTACTACCTCGCTGACTTGACTTATACTTAAGTCTCCTCTAGGTGAGCTCAGGGATCGTGAACCGTAAGGAGTGGGTCGGGGTCGAACGGTAGTCCATCCACAGACACTACGAAGGTAGGGCGATAGGGCGGGGTGGCGGGGCGGAGTCGATATGGACGGTCCCCAGACGGAAAGACGAAGACGGGTAAGGAGGAGGAACCGAGGTGTGGGGACGGGTGTCTGAACCGGTCCAAAAAGGAAAAAAATTTAAATAAATAAACCGACGTAGATCAACACGCGCACACGTGTGTGTGTGTGTGTGTGTGTGTGTGTATGTGTCAAAGTAAATAAATAAACTGACACGACCCAGAAGTAACGGTGCACCCTAAAAGAGATCGACACCGATCGTCCCCGGTGAGAGATCGACACCACTACCGAAGAGAACAACGACTCGTGCCCGGGATCTCGTGTACCCGAAGTCAGGAACGTCGCGGGTCCGAGAGCTCGTGTCCGAGTCATGACACCGTGTAACCAAGTCAACGGGACACCGTACACCCTAGAAGGACCTGGTCCCTAGTTTGGACACAGAAGACGTAACCGTCCGTCTGAGGAGTAGTGTCTCGGGGGTTCCTTCTGGACCGGTCGAACAGAAGTGCCATGTCCTGGGACAACGACAACTGGTCGACCCGACACGAGACGGGACGAATCGACAGGGTCTAGGAGTGGAGATTTCGGAGTCATCCGTTATAAACATCTCGGAGGACTGTCTAGAAATACAGGAGTTTTAAGGACTAACGGTGGATCCTCTTACGGTCGTCTGTATTTTTATGAAAACTTTTTCCAAAAACGAGAGTAGTACCATCCTGGTTCCTGAAACGATCTTCTCAACCGTACGAGACAAAACGATTCGCTTACCCAGGTTTAACGTGTCAGAAAAGATGACCGTGAAGGGATAGAGTGCACGACTTCTAATAGTGGTACTCCGCCGTAGTTGTGAGCGCGGAAAGTCCGGAGTTCCTTCGTCGGAGACGAGGAAGAGACGGTCGCCACAAACGAGTACCCGTAACAAAAGATCGTGCGGAGTGACCTACTAGTGAACAGACCTAAAGATTGGAGAGGGAGGTGTCTAACAACCGAAAGAGAGGATCTCGACCACAAAGGATGTGGAGGGTTTAATCGTAGCAGACACTTAAAGTAGTGTGTGAAGTAGGGTGAAGAGGTTCGAGTAATTGTCACTACGAGAGGTAGTACCGTCCTCTCCCGTCCCGACGGAACTCGAGACTCCCCGCACCGGTGGTCACGGTCCTCGACAGTCGGACAAGACCCCTACCTCTGTCGTAGAAGATCTTTTTCCTTGAGAATCCGGTGAACTCTGTGACCAACCCTCTAATGTATCGGTTGTCACCTACTACTCTCTCCTGAGGACCTGCGGGTTCCCTGGATCAGGAAGGAGAGTCTGACTCTTCGAAAGGGGTCCGGACTCGACCCCCGAGTCTCCGTAGTCTTATGGGGAACAAGAACCACAACTCCCCTCTCCGGTGTACCAGAGTGACAGAAGAACCAGATCTCCGAGGGTGGGTCGATTCTCGAAAAAATTGGGGATACAGAAGGTAGTACCAGGGTCCTCAACAAATTGGTTGATGAATGTAGGATTCAGTAAAGAAATAATGAAATGAAGTGGCTACAATAGTGGCCCGGACCGTCTTACATTTATGAGTTCATAAATTGACTTTACATAGATCAAGATGTTTGGTTGATCAACAACTATAGTCTAGTAGTAATAACGGTGTGACTCTCAAAGGTCAGTTTTCATTCTGAACTGTAAAATCAACCGGACAAGTCAAACTTTTACCCCAATGTGGTTAAAGTAATTAAATTTTTCGTGTCGAAACAACTTTACATTAAGTGTAAGGTATGTTAAGTGAGGAACATTCACGTGTAAAGTCACAGAAAATCATATAAATGTCCCAGTCCTTTGGTAGTGGTGTTAGATTAAAATAACGTAAAAGTAGTGGGGTCTTTCTTTGGAATACCGGTAATCGTTAGTGAGGGATAGATGAGATGAGAGTTTAGGAGTCGGGGTCCTTTGGTGATTAGATGAGACACGGAGATATCTAAATGAATAAGACCTACAAAGTACATTTACCTTAGTATGTCACATCCCAGAAAACACTGACCGAAGAAAGTCGTGACGTAGAAGTTCCATGTGGGCATAACACCGTAAATAGTCTTGAAGTAAGGAAAAATAATAGGTTGTTATAAGGTAATATACTGAGAGGGTGTAAAATGACTACTTCTAAACCCACCAAAGGTTAAAACCGGAAATTCCTTTTATGAGGACACTTATAATCACATATACGAAGACATGTCTCAAAGTAAAGGTAAAGAGAGCCCACATATGAATCCTCACCTTACCGACCCAGTATCCGATGGATACGAATTCCAAACCCCTTGACGGTTTGACGAAAGGTCTCATCGATGTGGTAAAATGTAAGGATGGGTGTCTTGTACTCCCAAGATTAAAGAGCCATAGGAGTAGTCATGAATGACAGACACAAAACCTCGTGTCGGTAGGATTACCCTAATACTCAAAAACTAAATGTAAAGGAACTACTGGTTGTCCTAGAAAAGTACACGAAAAATCCGTCGAAATTTAGAAACCTTCTTATAGACAAGTCCAAGAAACAGGTAAATCTTTTAACCCAATATATGGAAAAACAACATTCGTAAGAAATATATAAAACCTTTGTTTATTGAATATTCCATGTCCTAAACGTGTGGAAAAGAGGGTAAGACACCTGACAGAAAAGTGAATGAGTGACATAATAACCATCGTATGTTTGAAACCTAAAAATACTTCAGGTTATATAAAGATTTAATCAAAAAAAAATTTAAAACAACAAACTCCAAACTCATAGTCGAGATTCTTTGACAACGGATTTAGTCCCAGTACTTTTGAATGAGGAAATAAAAGAAGATTCTCAAAATATCAAAATCGAAAGTGTAAATCCAGGTCCCAGGTAAAATTCAATTAAAAATATATGTCCTACTCCTTCAGATTAAAGTAAGAAAATGCTCACATTAAAAAAAAACCTTCTCATCTTTATTGAGTCTGGGGGTAAGATCAGAAGACGAGATTCCGACGTGGGGTCCGGAAGGGACATGGGGAGAGGGTCCCGTGGACCCCTACTTTCTTCTCCGTAGACCCCACGGCAAACCCCTTTCCACTCGTCCCTTTCATACTTTGAAAGGTACTTCGAGTTTTGGTCTGTCTGGTTCACTCGTCGATACCTAACCTTGACATCCAAGCGAAAACATCGAGAGTGAGAAGAAAACCAACAATTTGACCCTCGTAGTAACGTGACCCCCATGGAACTGGAAAATTTTATGTGACCTACAATTTACCAGGAGTCTCAAGCACGGAAACCGTCTCTTGACGGACCTCCTTTCTCGATTCCGATCACGAATGGTGTAGGTCTGTGACAACACCGACAAAATGAACTCATGTGCGGTGACGCACTTGGACACCTGACCACTAGGGTCCCAGGGACCCTCGTACCGAAATCCTCGGACACCGACACTCGTAGCTGTCGTCGAGGTAAGACATCCCCGTCGTTCCCTCCTTACCCCTCGTTTCCCCTCGCCACAATCTCTGCCCTTAGGTGGTCTCCCTCTCCAAACACACACACCCCCCCACCCCCATTTCCTCGTAGAATCTCGTCTCACCTCCACCTCCTTTTCTACCAGGGTCCGCTCGTACGGTGGACAGGGCGAGGAGGAGGCGCACGTAGGCGTCCTGCGGGTGTGTGTGCACACGAGGCCCTCTCCGAAAGAGGTGGCCCGACGGGTCTCCGACACACGCACGCACGTGCACACACGGACCGTTCCCCGCGGCACCGCAGAAAGAGGGGAGCGAGACACGGGGGAAGGAGGACCACGGGGCACAGAGACGGCGAGACACGGCGGGGACGGGTCCCCCGGGAACACGCCCCGTGGCGAAGGAATGACACAGGGAGAAGGAGGGCCCTCCGGGGGGTCTCAGTGACTGCTCGAGTAGTCCGGCAGGCCTGGAGTCGAGACCCAATGGGTGTGGTCTACTGAGTGTCTCGGTCACAGTCCCGGACGAGAGAGCAACTGAGCCCCTTCCTCTCCCCTTCTGTACCGCCCCTCACCAAGTAGAAGGAGCACCGAGGTGGGGCTGTCGCCGGAAAGGACGGGTCGCGGAGCGGACACGTCGCTCAGAAGGGGTGTTCCGGGGTCTCGGGCGACAGACGGAAGGAGTGCCTAGACGCGGTTGGAGCTCAACTGTCCGCCGGACTCCTTACCTTCCTCGGGACTCATTCGTCGGTCCTGCGCTCCGGACTCAGGGGGACTTGATTGGTCGACTCGCGGGACCCTTACCTGAGGGGCAGTGGGGCACGGGGGCTGGAGTAGGGGGACCCTTGTACTCCCCAAGCGAATCTGAGACGGGTCGGGGTCGGGTGTGGGACCAGCAGGTGAAGTGAGAGGAACCGTCGAGAACGACGAGACGGTCGGACGTCGAGGTCCCCGACAGATACAGGAAGAGAAAGAGGGAAACGTCCCGCGCTCCCCGACGGGAGGGTCTGTGCTTCCGGGACCCCAGGGAGAGCCCCCTCTGCCTCCGACCCAGACGGTCAGTGATCTAGACACTTGAGCCTGTTCGATAAATCAGGTAAAAGGGATCGACATATACTACCCCGACATCTTGAAAGGAGTTTCCCAAGCACACTCCAACTTGGTTGGTGTCTCCGAAACTTGTCCCGGACCGTCTCCCGTTCCCAATTTGGATCTGCGGGTAGGCGTACGAGGGCACAAAGGGCGACCAGATCGTGTTGGGGTACCATCTGCCCGTGGATGGCACCTTCACGCTGGGGACGAAGAGGGAACGAGGGACGAAGGACGAAACACTTGACTCAGGACGAGAAGCCAGACAGAAGGAAACACAAGAGACCAGAGACGGGAGGAAGGTCCCAGAGATCAGGTGGGTCCCTGTGTGTCTCCAGTCTGGACCCCGGAGCCACGACGAGGTAGGCCTTTCGACGTAGAGACTTTAGAGGTGAAAGTATGGATGTACCAGTGACAACCAAAATTTCCGGAGTATAACGCAAGATAGACCAGGATACACCAGGTTGCACTCCTGGTGTGGAACTACAGGGGTTAAGACAAGGGACCCAGGAGGTCGCAGGTGGGGAAAGGATTTAGAAATCGATAATTTACCGTCTAAAATTTTTGTAATAAACGAAACTTAACCAAATGTTTACTATGGATAAACATTTGACTCTTGAATGTCTTTTATACTCTATTTTTGTTTTCGTTAATTACAAAACAAATGATTAGGACATTCACTTTTATACGAATGGGTACTTGTTACTGTACTCAATTATGAAATTTGTCTGAATCGATTTCATAAAAATCGTTATTCAATTCTCTCCTAAATTTATACGACAAAACTGGTACTAACATGTAACGTAAGGAGAGTTAAGTCGTTAGGATTTGTCAAGAGAGGTGACAAAACAGTCGGTGGTCGTAAAGATGTAGGACGTAGTGGAAGAGTGAGTTGGTCCTACGACGATTTTTTTTAATCAACACAACAGTCTACGACTTAATTTAAATATGGTGGAAGAAATAACGTCCTGAAAAGTCTCGGAAATTAACGATTGTATTAAAGGATCTTTCCTTTCTGGTATACATCGTAACGGGTCTAAACTGGACATCTTGTCGGGGTGTGAAATGTTTTATTTTCTGCAGAACGATCCTCAATCCCAAAGGGATCTTCGTGAGGAAATGTAGTCCGGTAGATTTAAAAGTGGACCGAGTGCAGTGTGGACCTTCGGTTATCATGCCTTAAGGTTCCGTATCCGACTTGACTCGTCATCGAATACACGTCACGACACGAATCAACCAGTCAGCACAGGCTGAGAAGCTCTGGGGTACCTGACATCGTACGGTCCGAGGAGACAGGAACCACTAAGAGGTCCATACTTACGATCTCACCTAACGGGACAGGAAGAGGCCTCCAGAAGGGTTGGATCCCTAACTTGGGTCCATAGAGAGTAACGTCCATTTAAGAAATGGCAGACTCAGTGGTCCCTTCGGGTTCTTATGACCTCACCTTTCGGTCAGGGAGGAGGTCCCCTAGAAGGACTGGGTCCTTAGTCTGGTCCCGGAGGACGTGACGTCCGCCTAAGAAATGGTTGACTCGGTGGTCCCTTCGAGTTTCAGCGAATATCGGCTGGGACTAAAGACTCGCCTCGTTTGGATCCTACTTCGTCTTGTGCCCTGCGCCTCATCTTGTGTTCCCAAGTACAGAACCACAACGACAAGTTTTGACTACACTTAAACCAAGTAGTGTTGACTCCGATAAAGACAGTTGTTCGGCTCCTATTCTAGACGGAGCGTCCCAACAACATTTCTTATTTACTGTAACAAATACTTTCACGAATCAGTTTACATTGACGAGGTCTGTTCATTAAATTTCCACAAATAATCATCTCCTTGTGTTGGGGTTTTGACATTGGAACAATTATAACACGAAATAGTTTAACCGAGGACGGACCACAAGACCTTGGGTGTCCGAAGAGACTGGACCGTCTACCACAGGAGTGAGACGCCCTGGAGGGCCTCTCTTCGTGTCTTCGTGGCCGGGACGACTCGGGTCGAGCGTCCCCGGGTCAGGTACACACAAGGTTCAGGGTGGTGTGGTCCTACGGGTCGCGACCCGGGACTCCCGACACGAGGTAGAGAAGACCTCCCATTCTTCATCGGTCCGTGGGTCTTCGGAAACGAAGGGAGGGGTGACGGTGGGGTAGTAGTCCAGAAGTGACTCGACTCCGAGGTTTCCTTTTCTCGTGTAATCGTTTGAGGGGCTCGATCTTTGACCTCCGCGTGACGGACGGCTCCAGGAGAGAGATCTGTCACCCTGACCCCGTACTTGGTAATTGAAGTCTCCCAGACAACGAAATAGACCATTCTACAGACCCTCCGACTGGAGTACTCTCGAAACGATTGTTCTTTCTCTTTCCTACAGTTCGGGGACCGGGAGACCCTCGCACGTAACATCACACCCTCTGTTCTGTGTGTGGGATTTGTTTTCGTTCACCGAGAGAATACTACTTCATCGACGGCGCACCGTCTTCCTCGGGCCGTGTGTACCGACACCCGACGGAGGTGAGTGGCACCGGCTCTTTGGGTCGACCGGTGCCACACTACCACAGAAACGGGTCCGCCTGTATTGTCGAATGGCGTCTGGCCCCCGAATTGTTGTCTGTAGACAAAAGAGCCGCAAAGAGGTGCAAGAGTGTCACCTCCGACCTTCAGTCCCCAGCCCCACGGTCGTACCAGTCCAAGTCCACTCCTGCGGGAAGGACCGAACGTCCGTCGGCGGAAAAGTGACACAACAGTGTGCCGGAAAGGACCCATGTACGTACACACCTTTCTCGAGAGACCACAGAGTAGAAGGACCCAGTGGTCCAGATGTGCAAACCTTGAGATGGGAATACTGATATATGGGAAACAACAACAGCAAGTCAACGGTTCAGTACGGGCTGAAACACTGGGGCACCTGATGTCGTGTGGTCCGAACGGTCCGAGAGTGGTGGAGGACCTCAAACGGGTTCAAGTACAGGTAACTTAGTCACTACGGTAGGTTGGTAGAGTAGGTGACAGTGGGGGAAGAGGAGGACGAAAGTTCGAAAGGGTCTAAGTCTCAGAAAAGGTTACTAAGCCCGAGAAACGTAGTCCACCGGTTTCATAACCTCGAAGTCAAAGTTGTAGTCAGGAAGGTTACTCTTAACTAAAGAAAATCCTAACTGACCAAACTAGAGGAACGTCAGGTTCCCTATCGTATATGGGAAGCCAAATCAAGTCAAGTCAAGTCAGCGAGTCAGCATAGACTGAGAAACGCTGGAGTACTTAGCGTCGTGCGGTCCGGAGGGACAGGTAGTGGTTGAGGGTCTCAAGTGAGTCTAAGTGCAGGTGACTCAGCCACTACGGTAGGTCGGTAGAGTAGGAGCCAGCAGGGGAAGAGGAGGACGGGGGTTAGGGAGGGTCGTAGTTTCATAAAAGGTTACTCACTTGAGAAGCGTACTCCACCGGTTTCATAACCTCAAAGTCGAAATCGTAGTAAGGAAGGTTTCTTTAGGGTCCCGACTAGCGGAAGTCTTACCTGACCAACCTAGAGGAACGTCAGGTTCCCTGAGAGTTCTCAGAAGAGGTTGTGGTGTCAAGTTTTCGTAGTTAAGAAGCCGTGAGTCGGAAGAAGTGTCAGGTTGAGAGTGTAGGTATGTACTGATGACCTTTTTGGTATCGGAACTGATCTGCCTGGAATCAGCCGTTTCATTACAGAGACGAAAACTTATGCGACAGATCCAACCAGTATTGAAAAGAAGGTTCCTCGTTCGTAGAAAATTAAAGTACCGACGTCAGTGGTAGACGTCACTAAAACCTCGGGGGGTTTTATTTCAGAATGTGACAAAGGTGACAAAGGGGTAGATAAAGGGTACTTCACTACCCTGGTCTAAGGCACTAGAAGTAAAAGACTTACAACTCGAAATTCGGTTGAAAAAGTGAGAGGAGAAAGTGAAAGTAGTTCTCCGAAAAATCAAGGAGAAGTGAAAGACGGTATTCCCACCACAGTAGACGTATAGACTCCAATAACTATAAAGAGGGTCGTTAGAACTAAGGTCGAACACAAAGAAGGTCAGGTCGCAAAGAGTACTACATGAGACGTATCTTCAATTTATTCGTCCCACTGTTATATGTCGGAACTACGAGAGGAAAAGGATAAACCTTGGTCAGACAAAAAGATACAGGTCAAGATTGACAACGAAGGACTGGAATTAATGGAAGTTTATACCAGTGGAACCCCAAGCTCGAAGACGGATACGTAAACCCTTTTGTGTTAAGTAAGGTTCCGTTTACCATTACTCCAGTTCCGTCACGTAACCCAAGGATCCCTCAACCGACTGAGTGGGACCAAGATCCGTGTCCATTGTAGGATGGACTCAGACAAGTGTCACGTCCAACCGTCTACGTAACGTCTGGTACGGATGGTGGGCTTACCGTTTTATACTCTGGGAATTCACCTCAAATCAAAATGGGGAAGGAAACTTCCTACTCCTCTAGTACTGAGGGTCTTTACTTCACTGTAATGAGAGTTCCAGGGTGTCAGGTTTAGGAACTGAGAGAGTCCCTAAGGGTAAAATGTTTACCCTAAAGACCTTATTGAACAATTAAGTTCGGTGGAACTTGTGTAGGTCCCGACACATAGAGGGCGCAGGGTCCGTCTACAAGGGGGAGCTAGAACGAATTACAGTCTGGTGACAGCTATCTGAAAATCGTCGGGGTTCCAATTGAGAACTCCGTTCCTTGGGTCTCGGGTTTGGTGAGATAAAGACGATAAAGGTCAATCTTTGAAGACCGCGAAGGTTCCTTTGGTATTCCGAGGACCTTGTATCGTCCTTAAGTGAATAAGATCAGGTCGTAGGAATAGACTTTCTGTCCGGGTCTCCTACCACTGAACGGGTCTCAATATGGACGTCCTCACGTTCAATAGTGGTGCGGACTCTGTCTTGGTTCCAGAGGTGAGTTTCGGAACGTGAAGAAAGTCAGGTCTTCTGGGGGTGCGAGTTTGGTCACAGTCTTAGTGAACCCACAAATTTTATCTACAAAAAGATCCGTGGTGAGGTTTCTTTAGTTTAACCATGTAGACCTTACCTCGGGATCGTACCCCTAAAAATCCTTTGTGGTTCACCGACTACCTCGACGAAAACGATATTCGTCCCTGTACGTAAGTCACAGGTCGTCGAAATAGCTTTCCGTACCTACACTCACGGACTCCAAGAGTCCGGTTGGACAGCAACTAAAGTGTCCAGGGACATCGTGGTTCTCGAGATAAGAATAGAGAAGGTCTCTTGATTTCCCACTAGGGGTCTCGATATCCGACACAGACTAATGTCTCGTAGTGAGCAATCTGAGTAGGTCTTGTAAGGCTCGTGTAACGATTGTAACGATATCCACCTCACACATGTATTTGTCATTGTCCACGTCTGTCCGCTAGGGCGATTACTAGTGGTAGACCTACTTATCTGAATTTTTGTTGGGGTTTTTCATACACTACCTTAAAAGGGGAGAACAAAAGAACAAAGCCCACCGAATTTATAACACAAACCAAAATTTATGTCTGTACTAGTCTGGTGTTTATAATACCCGCCTTTTCGGTCGTGTCGTCTGTGCCACCTCTCTGACAGCGAAAGTCCATTTCTGTATTTCGTCACGCACGGCGCAGACGTCCACGCGGACCGAGAAGAACCGTACACGGTTGAGGGAGGAGGCCTCCTGCAGAGCCCCCTCAACCAAATGATGGTAAAACTCTCTTCACTCGTCTCCTCTTCTCAAATCCGCCGAGTCCTAGAGTCTCTTAACCACTGCCTCACTACTTTTACACGATCGCACAGAATCGCCACTGGTCCAGAACGGAACCAACACCCGGGGACCACCACCCCGTCTCCTCCTGGTTCAGGTACCGGGGACCCTATGACCTTAGTCCTTACCTCGAGGCCAGTCGACGAACAAACACAATACTACTAATTATCCCGGTAACCTTTCCATTAGTAGACACATTTCATATAAGGTTAGGTCTAGGTGCAGGAGGACGGCGGATCAATAACCAACACTGATAGAAGTACCATTACCCCCCTCTGTCACAACTTGAGTCGACAGTCCCGTGGGGACCCCTGTTCACAGAGACTAGTCGACCGGGGAAGTCATAAACTCTTCTACTCTAAAGTCAGGAGTTCTAGAACAGAAGTCTCTAACAGTGCCAAACGTAAAATAAAGATCCCCGAGATGTGGACCGGGACCAGTAGGTGTACCAGAGGGAAAAGATCTTCGGGCACCTTTACCCGGACTAGATTAGTTCTTCACTCTTGGACCACCGGGAGAGAGGGATATCGAACCCGTAGTCTTGGTCCCGATCATACCCGGTCCCTCTCTCGGTCGTTAAGGTAAGACTGGACGATTCGTGATGTCCTGAGTCTCTTCTTTTTCGGTTCCAGAGTGGGATGGGGTCTGAAGTATCCTACTACGGTCCGTCTCTCCGTGTTCTCGACCCACACGAGTTCGTCCGAAGACACCCTGTCTAGGTCGAACGGTGTCTCCCTGTACCGGTCCCACTCCGTCCCCATTCGACCGGAGAGGTCCGAAGATCTTCGTCTAAGACGAGGTAAACTTTGTGTCGTTTGGGTCCAAGGAGTGCCTTAGAGAAATCGTATAAACACAGGTGCACTAAGAACCGCCCTACAATCTACGACGTTTCTATAGTACGACCAGTCAAGAAGGCAGAGAACCGAAGGCGTCGTGACAAACACGATCCGATTCCTTCTGTGAATACTTTCACTTTTACAAAGAAGACGGTGACCGGAGAACACTCACTTCCGTGACCCCGAGAACAATTTACCTTTAACCACGAACTATTACAACAACTAAAATTGTGGAATCAACGTTAATCGTTTCGGACAAGTGACAAAACAAAGGAGAAGGGAGGGACCTCCCACCCTGAACCCCGTCCAGGATAAAAGGAATGAACTCTCTCTCTCCCTCCCTTGGTCCTTCTACTGGAATAGACCCACGGCAACGATTCCGTCTCGACTTCCAGCGCACTCCGGTGACCCGTCACGAATCGACCCCGAACGTCCTCGGGTGTGTGGAACGGTCACTACGGGTCGCAGTCCGAGCCCCAGAGACACGGACGAATAAGTGGGGGCACACACCACGTAACTCGTCTTGAGGGTGGACACACAGTAGGTGGACGGGGGGAGTACACGAGGGGTGGAATGACAGAGTCAATTAGGGAGAGGAATGTCGACAGAAGAAGAATCAGACCTAAGAGAGGGAAAGTACATCGTTTTCCCAACGGACAGAACTCGGGGAGGGGCGTTCCACAAGACCCCAGAAGTAAACATTTTGAATTCGACAAAATGGTGAATTACATTAAACATTTAAAGTGTTTAGACCACTTAATGAAGACTGTATTGTCTACACCTTTCGAGTCGTCAACTTTTCTTCTCCGTAACAATTTACTCACTTCTACGGTGACAGACAACTCAACCCCCATATTATCCGTCTTTCCTCACTCAACCAATCAAGTGACCCCGTTCTTCCCATCACTCGATTGTGGGACCAACCCCGATTAGGGACAGTCTTACAAGGTCACTTCTTCCCGTTCCCCGTTCGGTCTCGTGGGGGACCACCTGGAGTGTAACTGGTCGGTAGGGTCAATCACAGTAACCACCCCTACCACTCGTACCTCAGTAGGGGTCAGGGAGGGGATCAGAAGACTCTGTCTTTGAAAGGAAAGGTTTTCCTGTCCGGTCTCAATCCTTACACCATCCACCGACCTCTCGTGAGGTCTCAACTCACCGTGGGTGAGTATGTGGTACCCAAAACCCACACCTCCACAGATCATTTCTTTAGTTCGAATGGGTTCCTTTCTAGATCGGAAACGCGAGTCGAGGACCTTCCACTAGAGTTCCGGAAACCTTGTAGGGTGAACTACTCTCACGGAAAGAAATTACACACTGGAATTCGGTGTGTCATGTAACACCAAATACCATCCCCGAAACTCGGTACACCATAGATGAGATCGAGATCTCCCCTGTTCGGCACTACCGTCACTCGGTACCTCGGGGCCACCTTTGAGACGTCTGGTGCCGAGTCCACCCGTAGGGACCTACCGTCACGAGAGGCACGCACAGTGTGTAGTGACGGTCCTCCTTAATTGTGACAAGTCCTGTGGCGCCTTCGTGACGTACACCTTGAAAGGAGCTGAGACGAGAGATGTGGAACAGGGAACCGACTAAAATTAGACGTAGGAAGGTAAAATTCTTTGGTACTGACACTCCCATTACCGAAACTCACTCAAGATACTTACGAAGATCACTTAAAAACTTGTAGTCCCACCAGAACTCAGTGGGTATGCGGGTCTGGAACGTCACCTGTCAATTCGTCATACTCAACAAAATTGCGACCGACACACTGATTCGACTGACTCGTGTCTGTTCACCTCGTAGTTGTTCTTTTTTTCACTTCTTTGTTCACGGGCTCTGTGTCCCTCTGTGCCCTCCCGTCCACAGTGGCGTCACTGGGACCCGACCCCGGGTCGAGTGCCGTGATACCCGAAGGTCACACCGACGTTTGACTCTACCGACCCGAGAGTGGCTTTACGAGAGACGACGGTCCCACTTCTCTTTAGGGTTCAGTTGTAGGTCCCAATCTCCCATCGACGCCGGGGTCCCTGACGATGTAAGAACGGTCTCCCCTGGAGACTAAAGACCTCAATTTACTCGTATCGTAAAGCCACCTAAGTCTTACCCTTCCACCCAACCATTGTCCTTCCCCTCCTTTTTTGTCTACTACTCAGTCTTCTACCCATAAACCTAGGACTATAACAATAGTCGGAACTTTCCCAGTAACTGCAACGACCTAGAAACGGGGTAAACCGTAGAACGTCCGTCCGTAAGTATGTAAACTATCCTTTTACCTTAAGCTAAGTCCCTTCCATTACTTTCTCTTACTTTTAAACCCATGAAAGAGACCCCCCGACACACCTCTGAACTGAAACGATATAATCAGTCCCTAGAAGCATCTTTATCTTGGTTATCATGCGTGTGTATGTGTGTGTGTGCGTGTGGTAAATAGACTGATAGGTACACAGATATATAGATAGAGATAGATCAACGACAAGTCAACGAGTCAACACAGTCGGAGAAACACTGGGGTGTCTGATGTGTCGTGTGGTCCGAAGGGACAGGAACTGATAAAGGACTTCAAACGACTTTGAGTACAGGTAACTCAGCCACTACGGTAGGTTGGTAGAGTAGGAGACAGTAGGGGAAGAGGAGGGCGGAAGTTAGAAAGTCCTAGAAAAGGTCACTCAATCGAGAAACGTAGTCCACCGGTTTCATAACCTCGAAGTCGTGGTCGTAGTCAGGAAGGTTACCTATAAGTCCAAACTAAAGGGAACCCTAGCTGACCAAACTAGAGGAACGACAGGCTCCCTGAGAGTCCTCAGAAGAGGTCACGGTGTCAATCTTTCGTAGTTAAGAAACCGTGAATCAGAAGAAATACCAGGTTGAACGTGTAGACACGTACTGATGACCTCTTGATCTCTCACCATACTTCTTTGATCGAATCATTAGTACCCCTGACCGTTCAGACTTTAGACGTCCTGTCCGGTCGTCCGACCTTTGAGTCCCTTCTCAAGTACGACGTCAGGACTCAGACTTAAGGAGTCGTCTGATCTCTTGGTCCGTGTAAAACACATAACGTCAGAACTCCTCTTAGGGAAGAAGAAGTCTTTTAAACGAGAGTTCCGGAAGTCGACTAATCTACTCTGGGTGGGTGTATACTCCCATTAGATGAAATGAGTTTCAGATGACTTAATTTATAATTAGTGAAGACTTTTTATGGCAGTGTCCTTGTAAATTTGCCTACAAGTGGGTTTGTGGATCCGTGGTGTCTGATCGGCTTCACTGTGTACTTCAAATGGTAATACATAAAAGTGAATTACGAGTGTCGTCGTTACTTTGCATCCAATGTCATCACTTCTTATCATGAGCCGGACCCGGGTTGTACAAAGACCGAGATAGAAGTGTACTAAGGTCCGACATAGACCATTTATTAGAGATTCTAAAAAGTTGACCCTGTAAATTTAAGAAACATTTGGTTTGTAAAGGATAACAGGGGTGGGGAGTTTTCTCGACGACCATGATTGTAAGGAAAAAAAAAAAAAGACTGTTCCATTACCAAATGAACCTCAGACCTGTCGAATTATTACCGGTTTCTAAACAGGAATACAGATCTGACATTATGATCGAGTTCATCGAGTCGACCATTTCACTTTCACTTTCAGTGAGTCAGTACAGGTTGAGAAACACTGGAGTACCTGATATGTCAAGTACCTTAAAAGATCCGCTCTTATGACCTCACCCATGGACCAGGGAAGAGATCCCCTAGAAGGGTTGGATCCTTAGTTTGGGCTCAGAGGACGTAACGTCCACCTAAGAAATGGTCGACTCAATGGTCCCTTCGGGGGTCGACCATTTCTTAGGGGGACGTCACATCCTCTGGAGGTAAAGTAAGGACCTAGTCCTTCTAGGCGACCTCTTCCCTTGTCGACGGGTGAGGTCACAAGAACGACCTCTTAAGGTCCCCGATATGTCAGGTTTCTCAGTGTTTCTCAGCCTGTGCTGAATCATTTAAAGTGAAAGTAAAAAAGTGGAGAATTGGAGAACTGAAACTTAGAGGTGACTTACCGAGTCCTTTTAGTAGGTAGGTAAGTTGGTTTAGAAAATTTAGAAATACTGCATATCAATAAAACTATTCCTGGTCCCTACCTTATACCGGTTCTGTATCTGGAGACTCAGAGAGTCCTATCGACTAAAACTCTTCGAATACTCTTCTACTCATTTACAAACCTTTCACGACATCTACAACATTTTACGATCGATATACAAAAACGTACGAATAACATACGTTTATTCAGTCACTTAGAGGTCCGAAGGTCACTAGAATACTTTTACTATCTCGACTGAAGTAACAGTCGTACCTTCACTGATTTCTAACGTTCGAGAGACTCGTGAATGAACGGATTTTCAAATTTTTCAAACAGGTAACGAATTGGTGGACATTCTAGAGGTTTTAGAGTCTTTTTTTACGATTACTTTCTAGACTCGACTTAAAGTCTGTCACTCGAAGTGGTTTCTCTCCTTTCTTACTTACCTTTACATCTCACAGTAATACGTCCTGACTATAAAAGTTTACGGTCGACGATTATCAATTTGAAAAGTAAGTACCCCTTCTTACGTCGTCTTCTTTACAATGTAGTTACTTGATTTTTATTCGTGGAGAAGAGAACGGATTCACTGAACGGAAGGTAAACCCTCCTACGGGAGAAGATTCTTGGTACTCAATTGATCCATTCAACAGGGTACGAACTTCTTTGTCTGAAAACAACAGATAAACGGACACTACAGTGTCTACTCAGTAACAAGAGTCCTCACGATACAAATCTGAGTTCCACCATTGATCTTCATCCAATCTTGATGGCACTTCACACAGTCATTCATCTTGTACATAAAATGGGTGTCTCTCGTCATGAGAAGGGAGTGGTAACTAAAATTTCGATAGGAGTATCTCTCTTTTTTGTCAAAATAATTAAGTACATCCGAGACGTTATTTTAATGGACCTTATCTTTTTCTTGGATTTACCTGGGGGTCTTTCGACTGAAAAACGAATACTTCTAGTACTGGTCAGAACGAGTCTACATCAAAACAATTGAGAAAGTCTCGAGTGTAGGTCTCTCGATCAACACAGATAAAGGGAGATTAATTTCCTACAGAAATTGAATTTTTTTTTTAATGAATTATCGATTCTTGTTTTTATTCGATACCTATTTATACCAAAATCTAGGATAAGACGGGGATGAAGGAGAGAGACCCGGAGTCAAACTTATACATATATATAAGTTTGACCCCAAATAACGAAGGAGAAGAAAGGTTGAAGGACTCTAGTGTCGGGGAGTGGGGGTTCGTATATGGTGAGTCACCAACTCCGTTCCCCTCGACCCCTTTACCATCGACTTCCGACTAAGGGTCGAAGAGGACCTTGGTTTCGAAGTACGGGAGGGAGGGGAGGTACCGGGACCGACACCGACCTGGTCGACCCGTCCCTTCCTCCGTCGTCTCAAGGGGCCCCGGTCGGTCCCAGATTCCCGAATGAGGTACAGTGGCCCTATTTGTAAACCACTCCTCCGTCCCCCAACACACCTTTCCTTCAACGATACCGTTGGGACGTGACACACGACGAGGTCTGGACAACTACAGAGGGAGAGACCGGTGCACAGAAAAGACTACCCTCCCCCCGTTTATGACCCTCACTGTACCCCTCTACCCGACGACGACGACGACGACTCAGAGCAGTCAGTACAGGTTGAGACACACTGGGGTATCCGTCGGGTTGTCCGAGGAGACAGGGACCCTAAGAGGTCCGTTCTTATGACCTCACCCAACGGTAAAGGAAGAGATTACGTACTTTCACTTTTTACTTTCACTTCAGTGAGTCAGCGCAGACTGAGAATCGTTGGGGTACCTGACGTCGGATGGTCCGAGGAGACAGGTACCCTAAGAGGTCCGTCCTCATGACCTCACCCAACGGTAACGGAAAAGGCCCTTCTACTCGTCCAAGGGTGTTTAGTGGGTCGTCGGGGGTCGGACTTGTGCTGAGTCCCCCCGGGTTGAGGTTCTGTGGTGTGTCGTCAGATTCGCACGAGGTAGGTTCTTGGTCGAAGGAACCCGGGGAGCCAGACAGAAGTCGTGAGTTTTGGGTGGACGAGACTCCTCGGGAGTCTCTAATGGGGTGCACCGAGAGAGGGAAGAGACTTAAGGAAATCGTACATCCATCCACACAGTAACGGACCATCGAATCGACCATTTCTTAGACGGACGTTACGTCCTCTGGGGCCAAGCTAAGGACCCAACCCTTCTAGGGGTCCTCTTCCCTCTCCGATGGGTGAAGTCATAAGACCACCGAGTCTACCAGTTCTTAGGTGGACGTTACGGTCTATGGACCAGAGTTAGGGACACAACCCCTCTAAGAGACCCCTTCCCTTATCGATGAGTAAGGTCATAAGACCGGACCTCTTAAGGTACCTGTCTCCTCGGACCACCCGATGTCAGGTGCCCCAGCGTTTCTCCGTCTGTGCTGACTCACTGAGTGAAAGTCCACACAGTGAGTCCAAAGAGTCGACGATTTCGGAGGTGCAGTCCTCTTATCAATCGGGACCATATTTGACAAAGATACTATTTGGTACATATATTGGTAAGTGTCCAGCGTGTCCTTCTTTAACGACCACACCGGTCTCCAGACACGAGTCTCTCCTCTCCTCTCCCTCTCCCCTCCTCCCGTCCCTCTCCTGGTTTCCCTTCCCCTCCTCCCCGTGCGCTCTCTCTTTCTCGCACTCATGTACAGCTCCGTACTTCCTCAGCCGCTACAAGACCTTTGCTCCACTCTTTTGATCTCCGTCCTTGTCCGTGTCAAGGCAATACGCCTTTGATTGTCCACTGAGTCTCCACTTCTTAGGCGGACGGTAACCTCCTCTACTCCCAAGCGAGGGACCCAGTCCTCCTAGGGGACCTCTTCCTTTACCGTTGGGTGAGATCATAAGAACAGACTTTTGAGGGTACCTGTCTCCTCCGACCGTCCGACATCAGGTACCCCAGTGTTTTCTCAGTCTGCACTGAATCGTCGATTTGTTGTCGTGTGACATTTCTTCTGAGGACCAATGTGATTCCTCGGCTAAGCCCAAAATCGAGGACGTCCTCCGCACCGACGACTCCCGGACGAGACACCCGACGTCATTTCTCTTCGACGAAGACGTAAAGGGAGGGTTCCGGGGAAGGGTCGGACCCTCGACGACTGGTAGGTTCCTTACGACCGGTACCACCGACCTCCGTGGTTACTGTCGCAGAGTCGCAGACGAGGTCGGTGGCGACAAAAGGTGAACTGAAACTTCTTCCATTACTTGGTTAGGACCTTTACCGGAACTGACGAGGTAGAGGTGGTGTTCGGACAGGTGGGTCGTCTCGGAGGGCAACAGAGCCGACGAGGAGACGGTGACTCCACAGTTTCGTCCGTCGACAGCCCACCATATAAACAATGGGCACACTCGAGTGCTCAGACCACACGCACCATGTTGAAGGTGAGACAAGGGAGTCGAAGGTCCGAGGGACCGAGTCTTCTTTCGAGACCGTTCTTGGAGGCACATACTATACTGTTGTACTAAGGAACATACGATATATATCCACACGTGTCCACAATCTATTCTTCATGTATACAATATTCACATTTTAAACCAGTCTTCTGGGTCTACGCATTTCGATAAACAAATGTCAGTGCACATACACAAGCGTTTACAGGGTCACCAGTGACGGGACGAGGTCTCTTAATGAATCCTGGCAAGTTTTACTTGGTCTGAACAGTTGTACAAGATTTTAGGTCAATTATTTTTTCCTTTTACAGTCCAACGAAGGTTTAACTAGATTGATCCTAAATCTTTTATAGGGGTTATTTTCAATGAATAGTCTGTTTAAGATAGTAAAATGTGGATTTTGAGAATTTTTGGAAATTATCGTAAGGTAACGGATACCACTTGTCAGGTCTAAGACCGATCTGTAAGTCAGTCAAGTCAGTGAGTCAGTACAGGATGAGAAACGCTGGGGTACCTGACGTCGTAGGTTCGAAGGACCTCGAACGAGTTTGAGTACAGATAGCTCAGCCACTACGGTAGGTTGGTAGAGTAGGGCAGCAGGGGAAGAGGAGGACGGAAGTTAGAAAGGGTCGTAGTCCCGGAAAAGGTCACTCAGTCAAGACGCGCTGTCCACCGGTTTCATAACCTCAAAGTCGAAGTCGTAGTCAGGAAGGTTACTTATAAGTTCCGACTAGAGGAAATCCTACCTAGAGGAACGTCAGGTTCCCCGAGGGTTCTCAGAAGGGGTCGTGGTGGCAAGTCTTCGTGGTCAAGAAGCCACGAGTCGACAGAGCGTAGGTGTGGACGGATCACCTCTGAGTCTGAAAGAGTAGCAACTCCGGAACTGGCGGCGAACACGACGACGACGACGAGCCGACGAGTGACCACCTGACGAGTGAGAAAACGCTGGGGCACCTGACGTCGGGTGGTACGAGGAGACAGGTACTTCTACGCCATGCATTGTCACCCGATAATGAGTCAGTGATTTTACTTACTTTGCTACGGTAAACCTCGTTGCACCTACCTGGATCTCTCCCAGCATGACTCACTTCATTTAGTCTGTCTCTTCCTCTTTATAGGACACCGTGGGGAATATACACCTTCGATTTTTCTTTACGACGTTTAATTTAATGAATGTTTTCTCTTTCTCTGAGTGTCTGAATCTTCTAAATACCAACGATCCCCCGTCCCTCTCAATTCCTGAAACCCTTCCAGTACATGTGTGACGACATAAATTTTACCTATTGTTTCTGGACAACACATCGTGTACCCTGAGACGAGTCACAATACACGGTCGGACCTACCCTCCTCCAAACCCCCTCTTACCTATGTACACATCCATACCGACTCAGGGAAACGGCAAGTGGACTTTGATATTACAACAATTAGTCGATGTGGGGTTATGTTTTATAAAAACCACAATTTTTTTTATTTCTAATTTTTTTTTTCTTGTGACCTCACCCAACGGTAAAGACGAAGGTCTCCTAGAAGGACTGGGTCCCAAACTTGAGTGGAGAGGACGTGACCGTCCGTCTTCGAAATAAACGACTCGATGATGACCTCTCGAATAAAAGAGTAACATAGGAAGACTGATACATATTTATATTTGAAAAAACTGTTTATATAATGAACACCTAGTAGATTTCGATTTTAATTAAATAAGTTGTCTATAACTTGTGGATCCGACCGAGTCAAACCAAGATCGTGACTTCTATGTCGTCCCTCTTTTGCTTCGTAGACGAGACACCTCGAACGTATCATTACTTCCTTTACCTGGTTTCACAATCCGTCTCGTTCGTGTCTATGGTCCGCCGAACCACTACCGCCACTAGAAACCAGGCTCTTCCCTCGAAGGGACTAGTCCACTTGAACCTCGCCTTCTCTCGTGGTTGATTCTAAGTCCTCTTGCCACAAAAGTCCGTCACTCTTCTCGTTACGTTTCTGAGAGAACTTCCCCGCCTCGTAAGCACTCTGTCGTTCTTCCGGTCAACGCCACCACCACCACCTCCCTCACCTCCACTCTTGCCATCCACTACTCCAGTCTCTCCATCGATTCCGGTCTAGAAGGTCTCGTAGGGCCGGTACCGAAACCTAAAATGAGACCATTGTAGTCTTCCGTGACCTTCAAAGACTCGTCTACTCTCCCCACTGACTGGAAACAGAATACGTTAATGAGACTAACGGTAGACGTCTTGTCCGATGAGACCCCCTAGTTCTCACCTTCGGACGTCTGGTTAATTCTCCGATAAGATTATCAGTTCTAATCTCCGTCACCACGAAATACCACACCGACTACCTCCATCACTTTTGCCATCTTAAGACATCTATGAAACTTCCAGCCCAACATTCCTAGACGACTATTTAGTCTACACCCGACACCCTCCTCTCAGTCACTAAGGTTTCTAAAACCTGACTTGTCACTCCTTGTAACTCTTACGTCAGTGCTGAATATTTGTACTCCTCTTCCTCAGACCCTTCTCCACCCCCACCCTTCGATTCTCAAGATAAAAACTAACTAATTTAATTTACATTCTTCGGGTAAGACATCTCTATAAGTCATTCGTCACCTATATCCTCAGACTTTAAGTCCCTCTTCGATCCTGACCTCTTTATTACAACCCTCACCAAGTCGGATATCTACCGAAATCTACCCTCCCTCCCATAGATTTTTTCCCCTCTTTAGGTTCCTGGGTCGTTACTGTCTCCTCGTAGGTTTCCCTATCTTACTCTTCGATCTCTCTCCCTAAGGGTACTCCGGTTCCCTATTTTCGTAGGAGTCCCTGCAGGGACCGTCACGTCACCAATCCTACGGTGTAAAGGTGACGTTCTTCGTGATCAAGTTAGGGACCTGTCCCTTGATTCTAGAGTGGTTTTTTTACTATTATTATTATTTCTTTCTTTCTTTCTTTCTTTCTTTCTTTCGGAGGGGTCTTCCTCTCTCTCACTAGTCGGTCCAGTCTACGACGACTATATAGTTATTTTATTTCTGACTCTGAACCAGTAACTTCAATTATTTCATCTCCGGGTAACGACACATCTTAAGTCTAAATCTATCGGGAGTTGTCCGGTCTTGATAATTCTAGTAAAACCATCCTTTGGTGTGTATCCAAGTCTTGATAGTCTAAAGTACACGTCCTAAACCTTCTACACTCAAGTGTTGTCAAAGACTCTTTTCGGGACCCACAATACTTGGACTTACGGTATGTTCGATGGTTCACTATCTCTACAGTCTTTTCAGCGTCTCTTGACTGAGACGTGCACCTACCTTCGTCTCACAGATCTGATTACCCTAGTGGCCGACAGACCCTCCGTGTGACGGTCCTCCCCTTCACAAAGACATAGGTAAAGACATAATGTTTGGCGGGGGTTTTGTATGATCAAATTACGTTACTAAATAATAAAGAACGATAAACCACCCAACCAACCCACCAAGAAGACGACCAAAACGGACCCGACTACCCTGACTTCAGGATAACACCTAACCGTCCCGAGACCCGGGTGAACCCAGGATGTCTGGTATATCAGAAAGTAGAAGTTCCTCCGTTGTAACTCAAAGGAAAGTACAACTACCGTCACTAGGTTCTCCTTTTCCGGTTCCGGTTCCTTGATTCGGAGACGGACATCCTGTAAACAGGGCAACTATTCACAGGGCAAGTCAGCGAGTCAGCACAGGCTGAGAAACGCTGGGGTACTTACCGTCGTACGGTCCGGAGGGACAGGTAGTGGTAGAGGGCCTCAAGTGAGTCTGAGTGCAGGTAGCTCAGTCACTACGGTAGGTCGGTAGAGTAGGGGCCAGCAGGGGAAGAGGAGGACGGGGGTTAGGGAGGGTCGTAGTCTCAGAAAAGGTTACTCAGTTGAGAAGCGTACTCCACCTGTTTCATGACCTCAAAGTCGAAATCGGTAGTAAGGAAGGTTTCTTTAGGGTCCCGACTAGAGGAAGTCTTACCTGACCAACCTCGAGGAACGTCAGGTTCCCTGAGAGTTCTCAGAAGAGGTTGTGGTGTCAAGTTTTCCTAGTTAAGAAGCCGTGAGTCGGAAGAAATGTCAGGTTGAGAGTGTAGGTATGTACTGGTGACCTTTTTGGTATCGGAACTGGTCTGCCTGGAATCAGCCGTTTCATTACAGAGACGAAAACTTATACGATAGATCTAATCAGTATTGAAAAGAAGGTTCCTCATTCGTAGAAAATTAAAGTACCGACATCAGTGGTAGACGTCACTAAAACCTCGGGGGTTTTTATTTCAGACTGTGACAAAGGTGACAAAGGGGTAGATAAAGGGTACTTCACTACCCTGGTCTACGGTACTAGAAGCAAAAGACTTACAACTCGAAATCCGGTTGAAAAAGTGACAGGTTAAAGTGAAAGTAGTTCTCCGAAAAATCAAGGAGAAGTGAAAGACGGTATTCCCACCACAGTAGACGTATAGACTCCAATAACTATAAAGAGGGCCGTTAGAACTAAGGTCGAACACAAAGAAGGTCAGGTCGCAAAGAGTATTACATGAGACGTATATTGAATTTATTCGTCCCACTGTTATATGTCGGAACTACGAGAGGAAAAGGATAAACCTTGGTCAGACAACAAGGTACAGGTCAAGATTGACGACGAAGGACTGGACGTATGTCAAAGGAAAGTACAACGTATGTCCAAAGAGTTCTCCGTCTAGTCCACCAGACCATAAGAGTAGAGAAAGTCTTAAAAGGTGTCAAATAACACTAGGTGTGTCAGTTTCTAAAACCGTATCAGTTCTTTCGTCTTTATCTACAAAAAGACCTTGAGAGAACGAAAAAGGTACTAGGTCGTCTACAACCGTTAAACTAGAGACCAAGGAGACGGAAAAGATTTTGGTCGAACTTGTAGTCCCTCAAGTGTCAAGTGCATAACGACTTCGGACCGAACCTCTTAAAACTCGTAATGAAATGATCACACACTCGACTCACGTCAACACGGCATCAAACTCGTAAGAAACCGTAACGGAAAGAAACCTTAACCTTACTTTTGACTGAAAAAGGTCAGGACACCGGTGACGACTCAAAAGGTCTAAACGACCGTATAACTCACGTCGTGAAAGTGTCGTAGTAGAAAGTCCTAAACTTTGTCGAGTTGACCTTAAGGTAGTGGAGGTGATCGAAACAAGCATCGTTACGAAAGGTTCCGGGTGAACTGAAGTGTAAGGTCCTACAGACCGAGATCTAATCACTAGTCTGGTAGTACTAATAGACCCACCTCAACATGCGATTCGGGTTCCAGTTCCACCTTCCTCTGTCAGAGTCATACACCTATGATCTCTAAACTAAGGAACCCAGAAAACATACTTTTAAATGGAGACCACTACCTCTACAAGGAGAAGGTAAGTAAATTCGTAGAATGATTTACGGATACTATACGTCCTGGGATTCGATCCATGGCACCCCCATTTTTCTACCTATCTTATTTCAGAAACCCTACTAAAAATGTCTGGAGACCCCTCTTTACCTTTTTGTTTTTTTAACCAATAACTCTCTATTAATGTCCATTACTTGTCACCCTTTCGTCTCTTCTCTCTTAAAGACTGACCTCAACCCAACACTTCCTACTCCTGTAACCTTGGAAATGTTTTTTCCATTGTAAAATCGTCTCTTTTTCCTTCCTTTGATCGTCAATACCTCAAAAGGGACACGGTCGTCGCACGATCCGAGACACGCTCATGAAATGGGAAATTAGGAACACCGTTGGTGTAGTAAAGGTAAATTGTTAATTCTTGTGACCTAGAGTCGCACAAGTCTGTCTTTACGAGTCCAGAACCCGACCGACCGGATTTTTAGCCATAAGAAATGTCCTTTGATCTGACGGAGTTATTTTAATGGTGTATATACTATTAAATTTATAAAATTTCATGAAATACATGTTTCGGAGTAAGTTCGGAGTACTGTTTATACTCCCTTTATAGTAGGGGTAAAATATCCACTTCTTTAACTCTGAGTCTTTAAACTCAGTCTATCCCCTGAAGACGTCATTAAGAAGGGAGACGGAGGGAAAAAGACACTGAAGGACAACGACCGAGGAAGGACAGTAAGTGTAGAGTCGAGTTTCAGTGGAAAGGACCTGGAGGGACGACCGAGTCACCACGTCTTAGATGGACGGTCACGTCCTCTGTGTCCCAGCTAGGGACCAGACCCTTCCAGGGTGTACGGCCCCTCGTTGTCCCGGGCACACGTAGTGTCGAGGACTTCGGGAGCGTCAGATCTCGGGCACGAGACGTTGTTCCCCTCGGCGACGTTCCTCTTCGGACGCGCGCCGTCGACCTCCCGCCGGGGGCGCGCGCCGTCGACCTCTCTTCGGGAGCACCGGTACTTCTGGGTCGTGTCGGTTTTTATTTATTTATTTCATTTTAATAAGGACTTTTCAGTGGAAAGGAGAAGCGATTAAGACTTCCCTGGGGTTCAGAAGTCGGGAGTGTAGTATAAATTCAAAAACCACGCCGTGAACAGTGACAAACCTACCGGACGAAAAAGACAAAGAAATTTGCAACGATTAATGACCGAGAGCCAAAGAGGGGTAATCTTTGATTTGAGCCACTCACCTCCACTCACCTTCCAAAAAACACAAAAACAAAACGGAAAACAATCAAGAGTCGAACTTAAATAAAATGAGGGTGTGAATACAAGGTAAGACAGTATAAATAAAAATAAATGGAGGTTCAAATGACAAAGAACAACGCGTCATCAGGAAATAAAGACAGGAAAAAAGGACTACAGTAAAAGGAAGAAGGACTACACATAGGACGTCAAGTCTGTAAGGAAATCACTCCTTACTTGAGACTAAAACATACAGACCTTTACGGCATAAAAGAGAACGAGAACTTCTTATCAAAGTTACATATATAAATTATGTCAAGACTCTACAGTCACTAAAGGAGAGCGGAAAAATTACTACAACAAGAGGACTGAAGACGGAAAGTAACGACGACAACTCCAGTCGACAGCAGATTAAGAAGAAGGAACTTGTCACAAAGGGATGAGGTGGTGCGGGGAATCGATATCTTTTGGTTTCAGTTTTTCGACGGAAATTCTAGAAGAAAAACTGAAACCAAAAGATATCGAAGTAATGCTATACAGGACGAACCTTATCCAATCCAAGGAAGTTTGACTGTTCATCACAGTTGAGACCTTTTAAGAATTAACAGAAGAAAAGTTTATAAAGAAGAAAGAAAAGGAGGGACAAATGTAGAGTCAAGTCAAGTCAGTGAGTCAGTACAGGCCGAGAAACGCTGGGGTACCCGACGTCGTGTGGTCCGAAGGGACAGGTAGTGGTTGAGGGTCTCGAACGAGTTTGAGTACAGGTAGTTTAGCCACTACGGTAGGTTGGTAGAGTAGGAGACAGCAGGGGAATAGGAGGACGAAAGTTAGAAAGGGTCGTAGTCCCAGAAAAGGTCACTCAGTCAAGAAACATAGTCCACCGGTTTCATAACCTCGAAGTCGAAGTCGTAGTCAAGAAGGTTACTTATAAGTCCCAACTAAAGGAAATCCTACCTGACCAAACTAGAGGAACGTTAGGTTCCCTAAGAGTTCTCGGAAGAGGTTGTGGTGTCAAGTTTTCGTGGTTAAACGTAGAAGACCTGGGGTCAATCTGCATTCAACCTAGAAAAGGAAGAGAGTAAGTACATAGAATTGAGGAATAAATACAAAAAGTGGAAAAAACTAACTATGTAAGATCTATTAAGAAATCGATATAAAGAGGTTAAATTATCCACGTAAAAAGGACACAGATGAGACGACAAATTCAGAAGGATACTCAAAATTTAAAGTATACAGTATTATGAGTAAAGTACTGTGATATAAACTCAAAAAAAAAATTTATCCAAACAAGTCGAAACGATTAGAAAACGAGGAAACGTAATGATACGACGACGACGACGATTCAGTGAAGTCAGCACAGGTTGAGACACGTTGGGGTACCTGACGTGGGATGGTCCGAGGAGGCAGGTACCCTAAACGGTCCGTCCTCATGACCTCACCCCACGGTAACGGAAGAGGTACCGTAATGATATTTAAGGGAATAAAGAAATTGGTGCAATTTGAAGGAACGATCGTTGAAAAAGGACTATCAAGTCCTGGACGTCTAAGATTCACAGACCAAGACGTCACATAACAAAGACAACTGAGAATGATTATACCCGAACGTGAGGGCACACAAGTGACTAAAACGACAAGTAAAGACTTTTATTGTTCTCCGGGCTCAACTTAAAAGTCTCTCTTAAAAAAAAAAAAAAAAATCTCTCTTAAACACAAAGAAGATGGTCCACAAACCGTGTGACAGGTCAGATTCTGTTTAAATTTTATTCAAACCATAAGAAGTAAATAAGGAAGACCGGGGTGTTCACCATACTTAATGTCGAGATATAGTAGTATTCATAATCAAACACCGTCCTTTATAATCCCCTTTGAAAAAAGAGGGATCGTAAGGATGAGGTTCCCACTTCCAACTTGGTTTATTTAGAGGATGACTACCCTGGTGACTCTCTATAGTGGACATCCTAAGGGTCAATTATTTTCAGGGTAAAAAGAACCCTGGAACCTAAAAAGGAGACCAGAGAATATACATATCGGGATCGGACGGAGAACTCTTTGGATATCCTTCGTTGTCAATCTTGACCCGTACCTTGTTGTGTGACCAAGGTTTATCCTTTTCCTCATGCAGTTCCGACATATAACAGTGGGACGAATAAATTGAAGACACGTCTCATGTAGTACTCTTTGTGACCCGACCTTCTTCGTGTCCGACCTTAGTTCTAACGGTCCTCTTTATAGTTATTGGAGTCTATACGTCTACTGTGGTGGGAATACCGTCTTCCACTTCTCCTTGATTTTTCGGAGAACTACTTTCACTTTCTCCCCTTACTTTTTCGACCGAATTTCGAGTTGTAAGTCTTTTGATTCTGGTACCGTAGACCAGGGTAGTGAAGAACCCTTTATCTACCCTTTTGTCACCTTTGTCAAAGTGTGAAATAAACCCCCCCCGAGGNTCTACTGTGGTGGGAATACCGTCTTCCACTTCTCCTTGATTTTTCGGAGAACTACTTTCACTTTCTCCCCTTACTTTTTCGACCGAATTTCGAGTTGTAAGTCTTTTGATTCTGGTACCGTAGACCAGGGTAGTGAAGAACCCTTTATCTACCCTTTTGTCACCTTTGTCACAGTGTGAAATAAAAACCCCCCGAGGTTTTAGTGACGTCTAACACTGACGTCGGTACTTTAATTTTCTACGAATGAGGAACCTTCTTTTCAATACTGGTTGGATCTATCGTATAACTTTTCGTCTTTGTAATGAAACGGTTGTTTCCAGACAGATGAGTTCCGACACCAAAAAGGTCACCAGTACATACCTACATTTTCAACCTGACACTTCTTTCGACTCACCATTTCTTAACTACGAAAACTTGACACCACAACCTCTTCTGAGAACTCTCAGGGAACCTGACGTTCCTCGAGGTTGGTCAGGTAAGATTTCTTCTAGCCAGAACCACAAGTAACCTTCCTTACTACGATTTCGACTTTGAGATCATGAAACCGGTGGAGTACACTTCTCAACTGAGTAACCTTTTCTCGACCCTCCCTAACCCCTGTCCTCCTGTTCCCCTGTTGTCTCCTACTCTACCGACCTACCGTAGTGGCTGAGTTACCTGTACTCAAACTCACTTGAGGCCCTCAACCACTACCTGTCCCTTCGGACCACACGACACTAAGTACTCCAGCGTTTCTCAGTCTGTGGTGACTCGTTGACTTGACTGACTTGACTGACTCTGATGGTCCTTTAGGTGTCTAAGAGTGTTCCTTGTACTGACATCAAATCAATAGGGGTAATTTAACATGAAGGAATAGAACTAAAAAAAAACTAATATAAGGAATAAGAGAATGATCGAGTCGGTGTGAAATTTTATACAAAATACAAAATATGTCTTAAAAATCAACAAGACATGACCCTTCTATAAGAGAGGAACAAATAGGGTTATATAACGGTCTTCGTTTTCGTGGATAAAAATGTGCAATGTGATGAACTGAAGATTCGAACTACTTGTGAACAGTCTCTACATCGTCTTCAGTAAAAACAAAACTCGTTACAATGATCTTAGAACAAGAGAACTATAATTTTTACAGGGAGAAAGGGAGTTCTGGTAGATTGGTATTTTCTTTGTGTTTCAAGAAACACATTTTACTTCCCGGTTACACCGACTTTGTATCATTCTTCACCCTTCTCTCCATACTCTTATTCGGCCTCTACTTCTGACTTTAGTCTAGCACTTCCTCATAACACCCCTTGACCCAAAGTAACATTCAGTATATCCTTTAGTGACTTCCCACAATTTGTCCTTGCCTTAGACTTGATTCAAATAAATTTCTTATATTTACTCTTACTGTCCAACAACCTCCTGTCTCTCCTTTTCCCTATGGAAATTTACCGTTGGGCGAGGTCATAAGAACGGACCTTTTAGGGTACCTGTCTCCTCGGACCGACCGATATCAGGTGCCCCATCGTTTTTCAGCCTGTACTGACTCGCTGAAGTGAAAGTGAAAGAAAGTAATAGGTCTATTCTTTACACCCATCGAACCTCATCGTACCATCGGTCCTCTACGTTTTTACATGTATTCATATTCTAGACAACAACACATTGATTAATGAGGTTTTAAATCGTTGAATTTCGTTGGTTGTGAAAATAGTGTGTCAAAGACTCGTAATCCTTAGATTCTCGGTGAATAGACACACCAAGACCGAGTCTCTGTCATCAGTTTGACAACAGACCCCGACGTCAGTAGAATTCAGAACTGACCCGACCCCTTAGACACAAGTCCGAGTGAGCACACCAAAGACCTTCCGAGTCAAGGAACGACGGACAACCGGTCTCCAAAGACAACGGTTTCCAATAAGTGTTGTACCATCGAACGTCGAACGAAGGGAGTCTCAACCCCACGACCACCCCTCTTGTTCTACCTTCACTATCAGAATTATATAGGATTAGAGACTTCAGTGTATAGTAGTGGAGACAGTATACGATAAACATGTCACACCCTCCTCTGACGCATTCCCATACTTATGGTTCTTCACCCTTAGTAACCCCTGGGAGAACCTTCGACGGATGCATCGTATTACGTATACTCTACATGAAGCCAATATTCTTGTTTGGTTTACTACTTAAACTATACTCCTTTCCCTTCTTTTATTCCTGTCTAAGGTCCGACAATCAAACTCATGATGTTAACCTCCCGAAGGGTCCCCCGAGTCACCCACTTCTTGGGTGAACGGTTACGTCCCCTACGTCCTCTGAACCCAAGTTAAGGACCCAGCCTTCTAGGGGACCTCCTCCCATACCGTTAGGTGAGGTCATAAGAACGAACCTCTTAGGGTACCTGTCTCCTCGGGCCCCCCGATGTCAGGTATCCCAACGTTTTTCAACCTATGCTGACTTCGTTGACTCGTACGTACGTGCGTGATGTTAACCTTCTCTTCGTACACCCTTCCCCCGTCTTTAGTTCTCAAGAAAGTTGAACACGTCTTCAACGTCACGGAAAATCTATAGGTTCACCTACACAGTTCATGTTTCAGACTTACTCACTAAGACCTCGAACCCACTCTCGAGTTCTATTCTCTAATTTAAAGGTTCAGTATTAGATGTCTACTCTAAATTCGGGATCCGAGACCTACTCTAGTAAATCAATGTCAATAAGAGTTGGAGTGGACGGGTAAGCTTAGTGGACGATTCAGTGAAGTCAACACAGACTGCGACACTGGGTACCTGACAGCGGGCGGTCCGAGGAGACAGGTCCCCTAAGAGGTCCATTCTTATGACCATACCTAACGGTACGAGAAGAGGTTCTTAGTGGATCCTTCGAACTTTTTTTTAACCTGTGGTCCGGTAAGAGGTTTAGTTGATTTAGTTATAGAGATCTACACCGTGGGTTGGTAACCCTAAAAATTTCAAGGGTCACTAAGGTTACTCTTAGTTTCCAACTTTTGGTGACTATTCCCTCTTCTACGGTTGTCCCTTCTCTTCCTTCGGTCCTCGGAAAGCACACACGTTCCCACCTCGCACTATCCCGACGTCTCCGTCTTCCAATTCCGTTTTCCGTATCGAAGAAAACGTCACGGGTCCTGGACCAAAGAAAACACCAACTGGTCGACCACTCCTGTCAAACATATGAGGTATACGTTTCCCGACAAGAGACACCGACTACCTCTCGTGTCCAACTGAAACCTTAAAGTTTTACATTTCTCAACTTATGCGACTAAGGTAAAGTATTACGTTAGTCTGGATTAATCTGGGTTGTATGAATGGTTGAGAAGGAGACCGGAAAAATTAATCCCTATTTTCAATTCTTTTAAACTTGGGCCGTGATAAATTCCCATCTTCTAAGACACGTCTCTATACCGATCTAAAGTCGTCCTCGAGGACTTCAGTCCAACAGTCCCTTTTCTGATTCACAGGTAAGATTGTAGTTCAATTGTCACTTTTGTACGGCTAGAACCACACATTTTTCTAGAACCCCGTTAGGTAACTATTCATCGACAAACACCACAGAAAGGTAGACACCCCACACACACGACTCTCTGGGTAAGAGATTATAACTCCAAAGGTAAGTAATGAAAAGAGTGACGTTTGAAAACGTTTACCGACATGGACTTATTCGGTTCTCTTAGCACTGAACGTCGAGACACAAGAGTCGGAACGAAGGACTCTATGACTGAGACACTGGAACTAAAGTGATTAGGTAAAAGGTACTGACAACTGGTTGTTTAGTCTGTCCAGTGTAAGTATTGACAACTCAGGAAACGTTCCTATATCGTGTAAGGGAGTGGGACATGGACGTGGACTAGTCCGGGAATTTTCGACAGGAAGATAAAGACCGATAATCCTAGTAATTTCCTCGCACGTGTTTCAGGAACCAAGTTCTGACTCGAGAAGGTGAACGTCCGACACTCGGGATCCCATACGGTGAATCAGACGATTCGGACAAAGGAGGAGATTTTATCGCTCAGTGACGGAATGGAGAAGTGGCTCTAGTGACAGACATCATTTCACTCACTTACGTTATGGGAATAGAACAACTGCCTATACATGGCGACAGCGGCATAGATGACGCGACTGACATACGTCTTCAGTAAGCACATGGAACCTGAAGACGACGGAACGGAAGAGTGGTAGTCCGGAAAGGAAGGAAGGTTTAGAGTACCGTGTTCGGAGTGCAAAGAACTCCTTCAGGAAGAGTGAACATAGTAGAAACAAACAACAAACAAAAAGAGGTTACGGTCTTCTTAAACCACAAGAAAATTTCATGGTAAATGAACATATTAAGAGATATCTATAGAATTTAAATAGGGTTCGGAACTAAGACTTAGACGCAATCTAACATTCACAACCTCCGAATCTCTGACCTCTAAAGAGGGTGGAAACGTTTCAATAGTTACTCTTCAAAAATAGGTAATTACACTTGAGAATTGAAGAAAAATAGACAAAACGTAAAGGAGTGACTAGAAATGTTTAGTCTTAGTGGGTCTTTCGTTAGTTCAAACCCTACAACCTTCTATAGAAGGATGTAAATATCGAGTCAGGTAGGGAACAATTTTGTCAAGAACCGGTGAGCTCAGAATGTCTATTTGCCCATAACTCGGTTAGACCCACCCTGACCTTTGTATGTAAAAACGGAAAGTAATCGTCCTAGTACAGAAGTAGTTGTGCGTGGTGACTCTACAGTTGTAGTGACAGGAAGGAAGGAAGGGAAAGTTCAACAAGGTTCGGGTCACTGCAATTTTTACTACTCAGTAACAAATTTACACCTCCGGTAGTAAGACGTGTGTGTTGACACGCACGAACCCACGGTACGGTTGGACACTACCATTCGTACTGAAACTGGAGGGTCTCCTCCCGGAAGACTTTTACTAGGAGGTACTCGTGCTTTCCCCGTATTTGGTACTCGAGTATAAAAACCTTGACGTTGTCCGGACTCTCCTGAGTTCGACTACAAAACATCCAAAATACATAACTTGCATGTAACATCTAAAGACATCACGTAATCTTGTTGAGGTAAGAACTACTGTCCTTTGGACTTAACCCCAGAACGAGAAAATAATGGGTCAACACTCCGGAACCCGTTCGGTACAGTGGGGAGACTTGGAGTCTCTCCTTCGTCCAACTTAACCTAGTAGAGTGTCAATTGAAGAAATTTCGAGGTTCAAGGATGACTCCCGACACACTATGACACTGAGTGAGTGGTTCCTGAAATGAGTAAAAAGAACGAGAGATCACAAAAACAACTAGGACTCTCCAGTATCCCTTTCCCACTGATAAGACCCTCTCGAAAGACCTACAGATTTTCTATGTACACACTGTCTGTTATATTCCTCCAGTCTCGTGTCTTCCGTGTTCACTCTTTTTTTCTTCTTTTCTCCTACAGGAACACAAAGGGAAATGTGACGGTAAAAAGACCGGGTCATCATCTAAAGACCAGTAAGGGTTCCCCAGTTCTCACCTATGACTAACAATACCTGACTTACGACACAAGGGGAGTTTAAGATTACAACTACTATAAGCCTCCACTCCGAGACCCCTCCACTACTTCAGGACTCTTATTTCGGGGGAACTACCCTAATTACAGGAATGATCTTATCTCGACCGACCGGCAAAGAGATGGGTAGGAAACTGATATTTTACTCTTCTACTGGTAGACAATTGGTCCTTCTCTACTGTCGTAGTTTTTGGGTTGGTATCACTGGGAGTCGGTCGGAGGTCTTGATGTTCCTTATTTACACATTCGGTAGGTCAGTCACCATAAATAATATCGACAACCTCGGCTACTTCTGCCACTATAGGTTCTGTGTCTTACACTTGGACGAAGTAGGGGTCAAGGTCCGACGTCACTAGGGGCTTAGTGAGTCAAAGTTCCTGTTTACAAACACCTCAAGGACAGACGAACCTCTCCGACTCGAATTGACGGGAACCTCGAGGCTACGACTTGGGATCGGGAACGTACGGAGATTTTGAAGTATATTTCCATAGTACGTACATAAAAAGTTTTGAACGAAAGAAAAAGAACGACACCTAGGAACAACTACGTACATCGAGACCAACTAAGTACAATTGGCGATAATGAAAAGGTAAGATTCTGATGTAGTGATAAATATATAGAAAACCCCCTGTATATACAACGAAGGTAGTAAAAAGACAGTTTTTGTTTCGTTGTTTTATGTAAGAATATGCACAGAGAAACTCGGGTATCTCAACATCTTAATTTCTTACACACATAAAAGTTGAAGTTTTACGAGAATTTCCCCAGTACGAGTAAATATAAAGATAGTTGTGGTATCCTCTCAAGAATAAAAAAGTGAAGTACATATGTGTCATAAAAGGTCCGGAAAATCGAAAACAGTCAGAGACTATACCACTCGAAAATTAGACCAAGGTCTACAAATTCCCTTACTAAATTTGTCAAAGTCACAATTCTATAAATTATCCCTACGAATTGTCTATAGTAAATAATCTAACTCCTTCAATGATCGGAATAAAATGATACTAACATTAGGTACGTACCCACAACTCAAAATATTTTATAAAAACAAGACGTATAAATCTCCACTAGTGGATGGTAACTTTTATTAGAAGGATCACCATAATCTGGGTACACCGACCAAACTACCCTTTGATTCTCTACTCTATTTCTAAGATTTCTGGTTAGAGAACGTTAAAAAGTTTTGTAGTTGAAGGTCATCTCGTAGAGTTTTCAGTGGAGGGTGTCAGTCTACCAACCTCTCCCTAAGTCCATAACAGTACATGGTGTTTATTAAGTAGTACACGATTCACCCCTACACGGTCCCACAACAATTGACCTCTGATAACGGAGCTTCCGGATTTCTTGTCGTACGAAGGGTTACCCAATAAACTTGTTATACACTAATAATACCCGGCTACGGACCCCGAACCTATATAAAAACAATTCCACTTTAAAAGAAACATTACCTGAACCAATATTACCCTAAACTAGAGGTAAGTAGAGTGAATGGGCAAGAGGGAGACCGTCAAAACTATTGGAACGAGGGATACGTCGTCGGTCGGGTCGACTCAGATTCCTCGGATTGTACGGTGATTAAACACTAGTTTCCGAGAGGTTGTCCCGAGAGAGGACTCTTCGGGGTCTAGAGCAACTAAATGGTTCGTAGGTAGGTAGTAGGTACCGGAATGAGTTAGAAGAAAGGGTCCCAAAAATAGTAGAATGTATCACATCGAGAGAGTCCTGCGAGGGTCGGACATATCTGTGTTGGACACAAACAGGGTGACACACCTACTACTTGCCAATACAAGATCTCCCAAGACTCAAGAGTAAAGGTCGACCACACTCACGGTACAGACAGACCGTCCCACCATCAGTCAATATCCTACTCCTATTGTCGGAGTATGATGTCCAAAACTTATTTCCCTGTAGACGGTAGATGGAACGTTGCTACAAACCTCAAAATTAAGTATTTAAACCGGGTCTTCCTCCCACATGTGTTACGTCAGACGGTATAGTGGTGAGGTCGGATGAAGTAAGTTTCCCATACGGGGTGTCCGTAACCCAAAACAATCTATTAGATTCACGTTTATTTAGTAAGGAGAAGAGGACTCACGAAGCAATCCACAGGATTTGTAAACGAGATAAATAAATTAGTGAAAGAAAGAAAAGAATAAGGTATGGATCAGACTAAGACCTTCGTCAATGTTGTACCTTCAATGAATACCGTAAAGTTAACTTTCCACTTTTCTCTCCCAGTTCCCCGGGGGAGTGGTCTGGACAAAGGAGACGGTTCTATAGGTTTCAGAGTGGTAACTACCAGGGACTCTTTTACGCTGAGTTCCAACCTACTACATTTAACAACAGTGAGAGTCCGGTACTAATTAATTGACTAGTCGAGTCAGTCTCTAAACCCACCCCGGGTGCTGACTTCGCCGAATCGTCGTCGTCGTCGCGTCCTTCATGTCCCGAAGGGGACCACCGAAGGGACCATTTCTTAGGTGGACGGTCACGTCCTCTGACCCCAAGCTAGGAACCCAACCCTTCTAGGAGACTTCTTCCTTTACCGTTGGGTGAGGTCATAAGGACGGACCTCTTAGGGTACCTGTCTCCTCGGGTCACCCGATGTCAGGTACCCCAACGTTTCTCAACCTGTACTCAATCACTGGTTTAACGTTGTTCTTGTTGTGTCCTTCACATTGTTTTGTAAGTAAGTAAGTCTTTTGAAAATAACTATTCGTGATCGCTCGTACACGGTACGAGACACTAAGTGTACCGGGTACGGGAGGGGGTCTGTACGTGTCTCAGTGCACCACAGAGACTTTCTCGGGGTCTGACCCCGGAACCTAAGAACATGGTCGACTGAGAGTCTAGACTCGTGACTCACTTGGTCCCTCGGGGTACCCCTCTCCCACCTTATCCTAGGTCCAGTCCGGACGATACTCGCCTTAGCCTTAATACAGGTGGACCACGTCGGTAGTCTCCTTTAGGGAAAGAGGACAGGGGTACGGAGTCCCCGGGTCAAGACAGAAGGGTGAGTTGACCCCGTGGCAACCACAACCGAGGAACGAATAGGAAAGTCTCTAAAATTCTTCGCCCGATCAGGTACCCGAAGGGACACCGAGTCTGTCATTTCTTAGACGGACGTCACGTCCTCAGGGTCCAAGTCAGGGACCCAGTCCTTCTAGGGGACCTCTTCCCTTACCGTTGGGTGAGGTCATAAGAACGGACCTCTTAGGGGACCTGTCCCTTCGGACCACCCAATGTCAGATACCCCAGTGCTTCTCAGCCTGTGCTGACTCGCTTATTCGTGAAGTGTGAATTAGGTAGGTTCAGATAGAAGACATAGGGAGAAGTAAATTGTGTCCTATATCACACGGTAGTTGTGACAGGACGGGAGACGAAAAAAGGTCAATCGTTCTTCAGAACCTCTAGAAAGGTACAGTTATTCCTTTCTAGAAATTAGGAAAAGAAAAATTTACGAATCTTAAGGTAACATACGTACAAGTGATTAAATTTGTCAAGGGTATATCCACCGTCAAACCGACGAAGGTAAGAAGACGATAAAGTTTGTTACGGTTTTACATATTCCAACATAAATGTAGGAAAACGACGACCGTTCATAATAGTCATTCTATTAGGGATCTTTCATCTCAAACACCAACTTACTTTCTATTTGTGTAACCACTAAAACTTTCACACTAATAAAAAAAGACTGCGACTTACACACCATAGAAAAAGTCGTGTAAGAGACTAGTAAGTTGAGTTAAGACTGTGATAAATAGACTTCAATCACAATGTGAGCCTCTTCCGTTACCGTTGGGTGAGGTCATGAGAACGGACCTCTTAGGGTCCCTATCCCCTCGGACCACCCGACGGCAGATACCCCAACGTGTCTCAACCTGTGCTGACTTCACGGAATCGTCGTCGTCGTTGTCGTCGGTCACAATGTAAGGTGTCTCAATACTAGAAGGGGTTCTGACAGGGGTGAAGTCGGTATTTGTCCCATGGACGGTCGATTTAAGCCCCCGAGGGTACTGTCGGGGGAGCTGAAGGTAGACTATTAAGTGATGTCACTGAGTGTACGCACGATTCAGGACGTGACCGTTTTCCCAAGAAATGGTGAGTCAAGTCGAGTCAAGTCAGCGAGTCAGCACAGGCTGAGAAACGCTGGGGTACTTGGCGTCGTGCGGTCTGGAGGGCCAGGTAGTGGTTGAGGGCCTCAAATGAGTCTGTAGAGTAGGAGACAGTAGGGGAAGAGGAGGACGGGGGTTAGAAAGGGTCGTAGTCCCAGAAAAGGTTATTCAGTCGAGAAGTGTACTCCACCGGTTTCATAACCTCACAGTCGAAGTCGTAGTTAGGAAGGTCACTTGTGGGTCCTGACTAGAGGAAGTCTTACCTGACCAACCTAGAGGAACGTCAGGTTCCCTGAGAGTTCTCAGAAGAGGTTGTGGTATCAAGTTTTCGTAGTTAAGAAGCCACGAATCGAGAGAAGTGTCAGGTTGAGAGTGTAGGTATGTACTGGTGTCCTGTTTGGTATCGGAACTGATCTGCCTGGAATCAGCCGTTTCATTATAGAGACGAAAACTTATATGATAGATCCAACCAGTATTGAAAGGAAGGTTCCTCATTCGCAGAAAATTAAAGTACCGACGTCAGTGGTAGACGTCACTAAAACCTCGGGTCTTTTATTTCAGTCGGTGACAAAGGTGACAAAGTGGTAGACAAACGGTACTTCACTACCCTGGCCTACGGTACTAGGATCAAAAGACTTACAACTCGAAATTCGGTTGAAAAAGTGAGAGGAGAAAGTGAAAGTAGTACTCCTAGAAATCAAGGAGAAGTGAAAGACGGTATTCCCACCACAGTAGACGTATAGACTCCAATAATTATAAAAAGGGCCGTCAGAACTAAGGTCGAACACGAAGAAGATCGGGTCGCAAAGAGTACTACATGAGACGTATCTTCAATTTATTCGTCCCACTGTTATATGTCGGAATTGCATAAGGAAAAAGATAAACCTTGGTCAGACAACAAGGTACAGGTCAAGATTGACAACGAAGGACTGGACGTATGTCCAAAGGGTTCTCCGTCCAGTCCAGTAGACCAGAAGGGTAGAGAAAGTCTTAAAAGATGTCAAATAACACTAGGTGTGTCAGTTTCCGAAACTGTATCAGTTATTTCGTCTTTATCTACACAAAAAAAAAATGGTGATCGAGTCTTGAATCGTGTGTACAGTCAGTGTGATCACTTAATAGTCTACCATCACCTCCCACTGCGTGTCTTGAGTCCTTTCACGAAATGATGATAATGACAGGAAAAAAAACCGACACAGTACACCCTAGAATCAAGAGACCGGTCTCTCACTTGGACCTAAGGGATACCACCTTCACGGCTCAGGATTGTTGACCTGACGGTCCCTTCAGGGATAATACCAAATAATACTTCCTACGCTGAGTCCTCGTTGGCTTACCTTCCCAGTCCAGACACACACACACACACACACACACACACACACGCGTGCGCGCGCGTACACGGTTTGAGGTACGGGAAAGGTTCACGTGGGAAGGGTCGTGTAGTCACACAAGTGGTTGGACCTTCGAAAGAACTAGGTCAAAACTACAGGAGTAGACACCAGGAGAAGGGGTGGGGTCTCCAGTCCCTCCCCTCGACTTTGAAAGGCGGAAGATTAGTGGTAGTCAAACCACTATAACTACTCGTCGGGGGTAGGACTTCGATAGATCCCTGGGACGGGGTTCGGTGGAGAAGTCGTATTTGGGTCGACCAACCGTCACGGAGGAACACTTATTGATTTCTGGGAGGATAGTGAATCTTTTAAGGTTCCCAAAATCCTCGAGGTACGGTCTTTGGTCCCTGTTTCTGGTCTATGTATATATATAAAATAATACAATATCTCTTTATCTCAGTTTTATAGGATCCTGTAGTCAAATCGAGAGGTGAGGAGGGTAGTCACTTGTTCGCACAGGTACAGGGGTGTCGGAACGTCAGTCGGACGTTAACTCTGAAGCCGGAAGACGACGGAACTACCACTATTTACCTTAGAGTCTCAGCAAAATTAAACATAAAATAAGACTTGCTCCGACTTGTAGAAAAGAATATAACCTCTCGGTGGAGATAAAACGTATCGATTCAAAACTCCCTTTCTCTTACCTACCCAAGTCTTGAACAATGAGGAATCTTCTCTCCTCCCCGTCCCCCCAAGGACGTCTGCTCCCAGTCTTCCAGGTTCCACCCGACTTCCAGTGTCAAAAGAGTATGTGTGAAGATAATCTCAGTTGGGGATTATCTGAGTAAACGCCGGCCGGGGGTCCAGGTGTCACTCGGAGACTCACTCACTCAGCGTGAGGGGAACAATCCTGTAGAGTCCAGGGACCACCTAGGAGGGTATCCGCTAAAGACCCACTCGACTTCACTGGGACGGTTCCGGGACGACACTCCCGGACCGAGGACACAAAACGACTAGTGGCACAAGACTACGTGAACCCTGTTAGTCTTAAGACCCCGTTCCTCTCGGGACCGGAGACCGGAGTGGGTCGGGGACAGAGAGGACAACTGTCACTCCCACTTCGACAGGACCCCCGGTCCTGGAACAACGTATAGGCTCTTTCCTCTTCTTATTAGACACTCTGAGGATAGGAACTTTGTTACCTTTCTCCTCTACCTCTCTTCCTCTCTTACTACCAGTACAGTAGGGTCCCTACCGAGAAACGACAGTCGGACCTACCACGTCTAAGTAAAGACAGGTCCCCGGGAGTAAGGCCCTACACCCCGAAGCCTGTCCGTAGTCTTCGTACCGACCCTGAACCCCCTGAACCTCCAAAACAGAGAAGGACCTTTTCACATCCCTTGTCAGGACCGACGGTCCCGACCCCCTCACTCGACAGGGACCCTCCCACTCGACAGGGGTGGGTGGGTGGGTTCTACAGTGTGCAGAGGAGGGCCTTCTGTTCTTTGGTCTGTGAAGACCCTGTACCTACTTCCCGTCCTCCGTCGGGGGAACTCTCTCGTTCTAGGACGACCTTCCCACTAACTGGAGTGGGTACGGGGACAGGACTTGGGCACGGGTGAGGGTCGAAACTCGTAGCTACGGGTCGCTCACTCTCTCATTCACGACACGAGAGTCACCAACAAAGGTGAACCAGACAAAGTTTTGTGACAATTCTACGTCGACATCAAATGTGGACAAAGACAAGACACTACGAACTGAACCAAACGTGTAGACACTTTACGAACACTTTCAAGGACATTGGAAAAGTAGAGACCCTTAGAATTCACAGAGTTGCTGACCAACGAGTCTAGAAGACGTTCTTCGGTTCACTCTTTCCAATAAGGGGCTTTCCATGTCACAGAGTTGGACTCAAAATCGTATGGACTCCGTCTCGCGACGGGTGTTCCATTACCTACCTCCAGGGTCCGTCGTCCCAGAAAACCGTCGTCGGACGGACCTCAGACTACTCGTCGGTTGAGCCTTACTTCTATTTCGTGGTCACTCGAAACTACCTGCTACCCGTTTCGAACAGAACTTTAACGAGAGAGTTTTGTTATATGTTTGATTATGTGTTTAGTTACGTTTCACAAATTTGGCCGTCCTTTTGAGTCGGGTAGCTAGTATGAATTCGTCCCCTCCCCCGACACCTCAAACCGTTAACGGGCTCAGGGGTTCCGGGGACCCCTTCCTTTGACAGAGACCCTTGACTGTCGGTCTAAATTGTAGAGGGAGGACTCGTGCCAGGGGTATACGAAACTTCCTCCACTTCCCTCTCTCAAGGGTCGGGACCGGTGCATCGACACGACCTGCCCCGCTCGGGTCGGGGACAGAGAAGTACAGCGGGTGACCGGTGAGTGCCTCCCTGACTTGGAAACCTCCCCCGCGGGACTCCATCCACTATCGAGGTTCGGAAGACGACTACTATAGTCTTTCAACCAGAGTTGAGTCCCATTGACTCACGGACCCTCGTAGCCCTGACACTGGTCGAATGTGAAGTAGAGAGTCCGCACACACAAATTATACACAGAAACAAAAATTATTTTTAATATATATAAATACCACATTTTGTAGAACCACGTGTATGTGTCTCACTTAACTACCGATGTCGGTTCGATTAATCGTATACGTAGTGGAGTGTACCAATGACACACACACACACACACACACACACACACGCACGCACGCACGCGCACACCACTCTCATGGACTTTAGACGAGAGAATCGTTTACAGGTCATAAGTCATCTCCCAACAATCGGTGTCAGTGGTGTGACTGTACCTAGAGATCTGAATGAACAGTATGCGCTGTCGGTCAAACACGGGAAACTGGTGGTAGAGGGGTCAAAGGGGTCGAGAGACGGGGACCGCTGGTGGCAAGATAAGGGACGAAGATCCATAAGCCGAGAAAGTCTAAGGTGTGTATTGACTCGATCTACTACCACACGTTCCTAAACAGAAAGACACAGACTATATGAAGTGAGTCGTATTACAGGAAGTCCAAATAGGTACAGCCGTTTTCGTCGCCCTAGCGCGAGAGAGAGAAAACATAAAAATCCCGACTTGTGACAAGGTGACATCCATCATGGACAGAAATACGTAAGCAGACAGCTACCTGTGAATCCACAAAGGTACAGAACCGGTAGCAGTCATTACGACTTCACTGGAACCCCACAAGGAGCCGAGAGTGTGGTCGGGGCAAGGAGGATGGGAGACGGGTAGACCCCACTGAGTGAAGAAAGAAGTAAGAAACTTGTTAATGTGACACATGGAACCTGGTAAAGAAGGAAACTTTAGTTCCAGAATTGAAGCATCGTTGGAGGAAATTCAAAGAATTGACCATATCCTCCCCTTATTTGTATTGAATGCAAGTATCGTCCGGGACGTCGAACGTCTCAGGAGAGTACATGCACCAACCATCAAAGTAGAGGTACACTACCCTCTCCTCGACTTCGAGTCTCCGCAACTTCGCGACCCTGGTCTGACGACCTTCCCTTTTGGATCATCCTTGCACCTTAACTTCAACACGACGTAAAGAGTTTGGGAACTGGTGTCTCCGTCCGGAGACCGTTCCTCTGACATGAGTAGGGTCGAGGGGACCTCAGAGACCCCTTCGCAGTCCTTGAGACAGGAGACACGGATAACAATACCAAAGGCTAGAGTAGAATCAGTCACGAACGGTACGGGTTATGGATAAGGACATGGAATTAACCGGTCCTTTAACCGGTCTCATTTTCTACCCATGAAACATTCTTAAAGAAGGGGGTACTGAGTTTCGACTTTCTTACTAGGACACAGACCAGCAGTCCTATTCCTCATTCCTAACCTCCGGGGGTCGTTTCCCCGAATATTGAGTGTCCCCGTCTTTCGGGGATTTCCTACCAGTGGACAGGGGAGTAGAGTTCCGTCAGAGGTGCGGAAGGTCGGTCGACACAAGAGTCGACTGGGAGCCCATAAAGGTCCCGTCCTTTCCTCTACCGGAAGAAGGCCTCGAGTAGGGTCACTAAGGGTTTCGGGAACGGATCCTCAAGTAAGAGTCACAGAGGAAGACATTACAAGTGCGTGCCGGAAACCAACCAGACACGACACAATGCTACAGAGTTTGGACACTTCAGCAAGGGACTTGGATACCCGACAAGAGACACGGGTATCCCGAGTGGAGACCTCACATACCAGTGAGGACCCACAGGTCAGTATGTCTACCACACCTGCTTGACCTCCAGGGGGCTCCTCTCCCTCGTTGTTCACCACACCTACCCGGCGACGCGGCGTTCCTCTCACCCGGTTGTCAGGCATATACTACCCTTTCCCTGAGCTCAATGTCTAACCCCAAAGTTTCTCCATGTGAACTCTTTTACGTCCCTACGTACCTCTACTCTTCGTGTTTCCACCCTCGCCACCCCTTGCACTGACCTCTCTTTCCGTCCCTAGACCCGAACGTCCGACTCACGGTACGGTCCCTCAAACCAGGACGCCCGTCATCCCTCGGTCCCTTCCAGTCACATGTCATCGTTGGACGAATCTACACACAAGGCTCCAGTCACCCTCCGACAAACGTCCTCCCAAACCTTCCCCGTACTGGTCTCCGTTCCCCCGGGAGTCTCCGGACTCGTCACATGGGGACGTGGATTTCACCTTTGAAAGCCGAGAAGGTGCCCCGATCCGTAACGTGTCCGATGAGGAAGTGATTTCCGACCCTAGAGTCTGCTCCACGTCCCACCCCTACACCCTTCATCTCCTCCCCAACGGACTTCCTCCCGAGAGCGCCACCTGGTGTACCCCAGACTAGTAGGCGGCTCGACGACAGGACTCTTGTCGGTGGTGTACTTTCGGGTGTCGACGGGAGAGCGACGACAGACCCAGTGGTCAATCAGGTCGTAGACCCGGGACCGTCGACGACCCTTTCGGTCTCTTAAGGTCCAAGGGGAATCCTCCTCTCCTCTTACACCCGAAGGGACTACCGAGTCGACCATTTCTTAGACGGACGTTACACCCTCTGGACCCAAGTCAGGGACCCAACTCTTCTAGGGGACCTCTTCCCTTTCCGATGGGTGAGGTCATAAGACCGGACCTCTCAAGGTACCTGACATATCAGGTACCCCAGTGTTTCTTAGTCTGTGTTGACTCGTTATAAGTGAAATCTCCTCTTCGGGGGGTTTTACTAAGTGTCTCCCGTTCGTCGTCCCAAAAGACTTATGGACGAGGGACCAAAGACGACTGTATTTCTTTTCGGGGTCTCGAGACCAAAAGTATCTGTGTGTCTTCCCGGCTCCGGTCTCGAGTAGAGCCCCTTCGGAAACCCCCGTCACCGAGTCGAAAATGGTCGACCCCGGGTCCCTCCAGGTCCGGGCAGGGTAGTGTTAAAAAAAAAAAAAATTAGTACCGTTTTATATGTAGTGTGTTTTAAAGACAGAAATTGGTCGAGAGTCACACGTCAAGTTATCGTAAACTAAGTAAGTACAACGACACGCTGGTTAAAGGTCTTAATAAAAGTCAAAAGTCTTAACTTTGAGACCTGGGTACTCTGTCATTGAGGGGTAAGGAGGAAAGGGGTCGAGGGTCTTTCGTTGAAGACGAAAGACAGAGACATTCAGACTGACGAGATCCATGAAGAATGTTCACCTTAGTGTGTCGCGAACAGAAAAACACTGACCGAATAAAGTGTATCGTGTTACAGGAGTGCCAAGAAGGTACGTCGACCATAGTCTTAACGGAAGGAAAAATTCCAACTTATTATAAGATAACTCACAGATGTGATGTAAGCCACATGGACAGAGCGACAACTACCTGCGCACCCAATGAAGGTTGGAAAACCGATTACAACGACACTCGTACTCCCATATTTATAGAGGAACTCTGGGACGAGAGACAAGAAACCCCAAACAAGTGGGTCTGCACTGTAACGACCTAGTATACCGTTAAGATGAAAGTTAAAAAATTCCTTGGTGACGCGACGAAAGGTGTCACCGACAAGGCCCCCGGTGGAGTCAACGAGATGCTGTACTGATATTCGGTGTCCGGGGGTTCCTCCGTCCCACGGCTGACTCACTGTCGGCGTAACCCGTGCGGTGAGTTGTTGGTGTGTTGGGGTGAGAGTACTCGGGACCCCATCCCCACCCCTCGTCCCGTGTCATCTTCGACAGTTGGTTGACTTCGAGTCTCAGTGAAAACAAGTTGAAGTCTCGGAACCCAAATTTCCATTTTTCAAGGGGGATTTACATGGAAATTCTTTGATATCTATAAAACTTATTTGAAGAACTCAATATCCAACACATCTCCTGATTAATGGAATGTAGGAAATAAGTGAAAGAAAAACGATACTACTCTTTAAAGTCTTACAGCGTAAGATGTGTCATGGAAAAACACTCCTAGAGGTCTGAGGTTCCTGACGAAACGATGAGTCAAGGTCCTCTATAGGACTTCAACCTTCTACGTCCTTGATTATAAAGACTGATTACCGACGAGGCGCCTCCACGTCACCCCACCTGAGACCGACCCCCACAGGAGAATCTGACGGAAGAGACCCTTGAACGGGGGGAGGAGACCCGGAACCGAGGGTCGACGGTATAAAGACGACAGAGGGGTGAACGGACGAAGGACTGATTCCCTAAGCGATGACTGGGCGTGACTTTGGTAAGTCTAGGAAGATTTTTAAACCCGGACACAGATTCCGTCCCCAACCAGTTGATCGGTTTAGGACGGATGACGGTTGGACGAAAACATTTATTTCAAAACCACTTCACTCCGGTGTACGGGTAGGTAAATACATATCTCGTCCCGGCGAAAATGGATGTTACCATCTCACCACGGTCTCTGACCTCCCGGGTGTCTCGACTTTTATAAGAGATGGGTCGTAAATCCCTTCTTCGAACGGGTGGCAACCACATTCGCGTCGGTCAGTCAGAGACACTTCCGGACCCGGGGTACACTCTCGGGGGTGTAAGAAGGTACATCTGACTCCTCTTCTCTTTCGGTCAGACGTCTGTCTCCGGACCTCTCCCCCTACTCTCCTCCTCTTGTCTGGTGTCATCGGAGACCCTGGAGTCAAGACGGAGGAAGGATTCCAATGACCCTGAGTAATCAAAGAAGATCTGGGAACACTATTTTGTTAGAAAAAAAAAAATCGAATTCGGGTTAATCCAGAGATTAAAAAACTCTGTTTTTGATCAAAACGTCAGAGTCAAGTTAAGTCAAGTCAACGAGTCAGCACAGGTTGAGTAACGCTGAGGTACCTGACGTCGTGAGGTCCGAAGGGACAGGTAGTGACTGAGGGTCTCTAATGAGTTTGAGTACAGGTAACTCAACCACTACGGTAGATTGGTGGAGTAGGAGACAACAGAGGAAGTTAGAAAGGGTCGTAGTCCCAGAAAAGTCTACCCAGTCGAGAAGCGTAGTCCACCGGTTTCATAACCTCAAAGTCGAAGTCGTAGTCAGGAAAGTTACTTGTAAGTCCTGGTTAAAGGAAATCCTACCTGACCAACCTAGAGGAACGTCGGGTTCCCGGTAGATCTCAAGGTCTTTATGAGACCTCGTAGAGACATTGAGGGCGATGAGTTTCCGCTTACCACCTGGTCGTGTAGTTTGAGTGAGTCCTCGAGGACGGAAGGGAGGTAGGAAAAGAACCTCGGCCACTCAGAGAGGACCGGGACGGGCCCCTTCGTCCACACGTGTTTCGAACCGTCGACACGACTGTGTCTCTTTTTCAACAACGACTCCTCGAGTCCTAGCCTCGGGGTCTCGCACCGGAGAGTAAGGACTGACTGTCGGTGACGCAGGAGGGTCGTCCTCGACCTCACCGGAGACTTGGAACACGTAGGGTTGTCGACGTCAGTCCGTTTTTCGGTCTTCGAAGGTTGGGACCGGAAAGACGGGACTCGAGAAACTTTGTAAAGAGAGGTCAGGTGAAACTTAAAGAAAACCACTGAAAAATTATTTTTACCCGAGTTTACATTAGACCTCAACTTGTGAAGACCGTGACCGCCCGATAATTTCTGTTTGTGTCACGAACCGCGTCTCATCTGGTCGTCGACATCAAGTTAAGCATCGTCTTAAGTTTGTTTAAGAACTCCTCCCGAGAACCAAGTCCTGCCGTCGACCTTGTGTACAAAAGTAGAAACAATGAGGAATTATAAAGTGACCTTATTTTACTATTTATTATGGATAGCACCGTTTCTTTACCCTCGACCCCCCTCTAACGGTCATTCGTTCTTTCAAGTCGTCAAAGGACCTTCTACCTTATTTACCTTAAACACTATGTACGTCGTCAGTTTTTTCGTAGTTGGACCTTACTTTCTCCCGTCGTCTCCCATACTCTTGGTCGTTTGGACCATCTTTGACTTTCGCAAGACCTAAGTATCAAACGTCCGTGTCACCCTCCGTCCTTATTCTTTACTCCAAGGGTCTCCTCCCTACCGACTCAACCACACCGAGTGGACGGTATGAGACCATGTCAAATTGGACCACAGACGAGGTTCTGTTGTATCTTTCCGATATAGAAATTTGGTTGGAAGACCTCTTCCAACCGAAGGGTTCACCGAGTCGACAGTTCTTAGGCGGACGGTTACGTCCTCTGTGTCCTCTGTTCCCAAGTCAGAGATTCAACCTTTCTCGGGGACTTCCTCCTTTACCGTCGGGTGAGGTCATAAGAACGGACCTCTTAGGGTACCTCTCTACTCGGGACACCCGATGTCAGGTACCCCAGCGTTTTTCAGTCGTACTGACTCGCTGACTTGTGTACGTATGCATAATCTGCTCCGGTTCCGTAGTTCACGCCTACCACAACAAGGTCCAATCTCGGAGGTGAAAGACCGTGAACTTAGGTATCGAATCAACAGTTCCGGTTTGGACAGTCGGTCGTACGGTGGTCCGTTGTAAAGTGTGGGGTGTCTCTCGAGGGTTAGTCTCAAGGTCCCTTCTCTGAACCACTTTTTTATCTACAGAAACCAAGGTTATGTTCCGTCTCTTTTTGGTGTAGTCACCAGATCAGGAAATGTAGACACCTTACTGTTGGTTTTCAGTGTTTTTAAACTCTTCTTGGGGTCTTGGGTTCTCTGTCTGGTTCTATTTATCTGAATAGTGTTACCTTTAGACCCAATTAAGTAATTTTTTAGAATATTAAGTCTGTGAAGTTAAGAAACTCTCGTATAATATAGGTACTTTGTCCCACTCGCCATTATTCTGTGTCTTCTTATTGTTCTCTGTCAAAATCTCTAATTTTTCAATAACTTTATTTTTTAAGTTGTTCGAACCTTGTAATTCAGTTTCCTTAGAGAGTCTTACATCTTGTCTTTATAACCTCTTTTATAATTTCGTAATCTTGTGTAGGACTCCAGTGTGTATTTTCCCCGTTCTTAGTGTCTCTCAACTCTTTTACCTTTAATCGTTCCTTTGTCCTCTTCTTTTAAAGAGTCCCGACTTCCTGACTTAAAATTTTCCGAGTCTTTTTATTTACTTTTGTTGTTTTGTTGGATTAGGAATCTACGAAAAGACATTTGAAGATCTCGTGGTTTCTATTAGGCATCTTGGATTTTAGAGGGTCTCTCTAGTTTATCCAGTGGAATTTCCTCGACTTAAGTTTGAACGTTGACCGAAAAGCAGATATTGGAAGTCACGATGTTCTGTTATGTTATTACGAAGGTTTCCAGACTCGTTTACTCTGAATTTTTTTTTTTCTGTTGTTGACCCCTAAAGGGACCACCAGTTCATCAATTTCTTAGACGGAAAGTTACGTCTCCTGTACCCAAACTAGGGGCCAACCCCTTGATTCTGGTGTGTACAACACCCCGATGGCTCGGATGTACGAGGTGTCGGACACGTGAGGTTACTTCCTAAGGTGTACTACGTTGATTCTGGGTTGTGTCGGTTTATTTATAAAAAAAAGTGTACCGAGTTGACAGTCAATATATAATCCCGTTTTATTCGTGTAAATTAAAGGTACATGGGAAAATTCTTTCAATAAACTCCTACCTAGGGTCTTCGTACCCCTTCAGTGTTTCCTTCTCTTTCTGTATTTTAGGTCCTCTGTCCTCCCGTCGGATTAGTTCCTTCTTCAAAGTCCCTGGGGTTTATCGTCCTACCACCAATTCAGACCTCGTCTCGGTTAAGACCACCTGTCGGTCGGGTCTGACCTCTTCTCCCGTCACGAGACGGACCCTCTCACAGGTTCTTTTTACCGGTCAGGAGCACCGTCCATTGTACTAACTCTCCTACCTTTTAGGACTCCATACTTTTTACGGGTAGTAAGTCCCTTTTTTTATTACATAAGTCTTTACGGATCTCTTTATTCTTCGACACGACCTTTCAGTAATAGGTTTATCGTTCTTTTTACATAGTACTAAAACTCGTTAACGACCTTAGATTTTTTTGCTTAAGTAACTCGAAACACGATGTCCCTGTCAAGAACTCACCGGTTCCCTGACATTAGGGTCCGATCGTCTCCTCCTTAACTATGTCACCGGGATGAACAAACCCGACACTCGTTGCATATAACCAACTATTGTGACAAATGTCATAATATTGGGGTGAAAAATCAAATAGTTGAGATTTGTCATAGGTAACTATAATTATAACTAGACATTTTATTGTTCCTAAACTTAAAAAACCTCATTTCTATACCCTTAAATCTTGTACCCTAACACCAACGTTTTACACTGATAATTGACACAGTTGAATTGTACTAGTAAGTAGACTCCCTCCAACTTCTGCCTTCCCTCTGTCTCCCTATCTCGTACTTATAAGAGTAGAATGTTCTTCCTCTTACTCTCTGAAGGGACAACCAGATCACCAATTCTTACGGGGACGACTACGTCGAGTGCGCTCAAACTAAGGACCAGGCCCTTCTAAGGTGCACGGCGTCCCGTTGATTTGGGTCCGCGGCGCAGATGACTCGGACTCGCGACCTCGGGGTACGAGACGTTGGGCTCGTCGGTGGCGTCTCTTCACGAGTGTCCGCCGATCTCTTTCGACGGAGAATGACGTTGATCTCTTTCGGACGGCCGTCGTCGCTTCTGGGTCACGTTGGTTTTTGTTCATTTCAAAAGGAATTTTTCTTCTTAGTTTTATGACATCAGCTACTCTGTCATTCACCTCTGTGTCATGCATGCAATAAATTACAATACTTTCATTGACGTATATAGATATTTTTTATTATACTTTGGTGTTTGTGACACGATCCGGAACTTCCTCTCGTCACATTCACTTAAGTTTAGGAACAATAAAATGTCTAGTTATAGTTACCTATGACAAATCTCAACTATTTGATTTTTCACCCTAATATTCGCGATCAAACTACTTCTGTCATCGGTGATCGTCTGTGACGTAACTGGGAGACCCAAACGACATCCCTGTCCACCCCGACTCGTCCCGACTCGAGGAGCTCCGAGACCCTGAGTCTGGAAAGGCGTAAGGGTTCACGTGGCATACTCAGTACAGACAAGCATGTGAGTCGTTTCACTCCAATCCCTCCTGACACAAACTTGGACCACCCGGAACGGGAAAGGGTAGAGTTAAGTAGCAGACAGGACCAACGACCCTTACTCAAACACAATCTCTACCTTATGAGGTGTCCCGAGGTACGTCAGTCAACCCCGGATACCCTACGACCACTAGTCTTCGTGTTGACACTACGAGAAACCTTGGTCCTTCCTGGAAGATTCACTGTACCTTCACAGAAGGGTCGACTAGGATTTTGGTGACACACCACGAGACGACCACTATAGATCACGAACTCTACTCGGGTCCAGAAACACCCAAAGGGACCCTCTACGACCAAAGATAACGATCCCGCCAAGAATCTCATTTCTCAGTCGTATGAAATTCCTCCTCTTTCGTGATTTAAAACGACGGGACCAATTTCGCATAACTTCTCAGTGACTCTTCTGCCCCGATTACTGTTACACTACAGGAGGACAGTGGACACAACTCCCTGTCAGGAAACGTCAATGTGTACGACGTAAACCGTCGTACATTATTTTTGGTCCACGAAGGGTCCACCGCGATCACCATTTCTTGGGTGGACGGTTACGTTCTCTACATTCTCTGTGGTCAAGCTAGGGACCCAGCCCTTCTAGGGGACCTCCTCCGGGACCGTTGGGTGAGGTCATAAGAACGGACCTCTTAGCGTACCTGTCTCCTCGGACCGTCCCGATGTCGGCTATCCCAGCGTTTCTCGACCTGAACTGACTTCGCTGGATCGTCGTGAGTACGTGTTATTTTTGTCCTGTCCAGAAGTGGTTTCCTGTATCATCTGAAAGCTCCTTTTACCGTCTTTTCCCTCGGGACATTTGCAATGAAGTACCCGATTCCTACGAGAAGTCTCTACCTGTACCAGGGAACTGCTACACAGTTTTAGGGAAGTTACAGTTCACTGACTTTTTTTTTTTAGACTTTTCGTAGAGTCTTGTTACCTCCTCTTGAAGTCTTTGGTTACTACCTACTAAACTTACTTTTGTGAGTAGAAGTCCTTCCAGATCTTGATAAACGGGTTCTTTTCGTTTGTCGAACTCTTAGTTTCCTAGTCCTCTCCCCGAAGGACCCACCGAGCTATCATTTCTTAGGTGGACGGTTACGTCCTCTGTGACCAAGCTAGGGACCAGACCTTTCTGGGGTGTACGAAACCTCGTTGAGTCGGACACGTGGTATCGATGACTCGGACACGGATCGGGCACGAGACGTTGTCCTCTGCGGGGACGTCACTCTTCGGAGGACGAGTAGTCTTGATCTCTTTTGGGGCGTGTCATCAATTTCTGAGCCGTGGCGGTTTTTATTTGTCTATTTACTTGTTTTAATATACAAATTTTGTTTCTTAGTCCTCTTATTTCTTCGAACTTTTGTTTTTTCATATACTTACCCTGTCCAGTATCTACTCTTTCTCTCGATCAACTTTATAGACCGACTTTGTCAAGACTTCCACCATCCAAACGGACGAGAGAAACCTCCTTTAGTGTACCTACTACCGTTGAATCTTGATCTCTGTTTCTACCTTTGTCTTCTACCTCTGGTGGATTATAGAGTCAGTCTTTGACTGACTTTGAGGAACTAGACGTTTAAATTTTCACAGCAAATTTCCTGAACCTCTTTCCGTTTTGTATAGGTCTTTTAATACACTTTTTTTAGTTTACTTACTTCGCGAATGTCTTGTTTCCTTTTCAGAAGTTTGACTCGTTCGGGGAAACGTCGGACTTTTAGGTGTCGAACTTCCACTCTAAGTCTTCGAAGTCGACTTAGAACTTCATCTACCCCAGTGCGTTTAAGTCTCTTTTAGGTAGTCTATCCTTTAATGACGAGTTTTTATCTCTTCTTTGTACGGGTTTCACACATCTTTGTGCTTGATGTGTGTAGTCTTCCCAGTGGAGATATCCTTCTGCCGACTTCTGTACCTGTTTCTTGCCCCTTCTTAGTGAAGGAAGATAGGTCTGGTCTAAGAGAAGATACTCCTGCAAGGAAGACACTCCTTCAACCTACCCCAAAGAGAGCCGTCTCTGTTTCGAATTACTCGATTCTGACTGACTCGATTCTAGTCTAACCGATTTGACCAAAGGGTCCACCGCGACTTCCTTCCACCCTCCCCCCAAGTACAAACCCTTGCGTACATTCTTAATTTCTAAAATTTTAATTTTTCTTTTTTTTTTTTTCTTACTTTTCACTTTCACTTTTTTTTTTCTTTTGGACGGACGGTTCTCCTCCGTATTTTCTGAATCGCAAACTATAGACTCATCCCTTCTAGGGGACCTCCTCCCGCACCGTTGGGTGAGGTCATAAGAACGGACCTCTTAGGGTACCTGTCCCCTCGGACCGCCCGATGTGGGGTATCCCAGAGTTTCTCAGTCTGTGATGACTTCGTCGAATCGTGCGCACGTGTCATAACCGATTGTAGTTGAAATTCTGGGTCAGAAAGGGGTCACCGAAAAGGCAGACACTGCAGGGAGTCCGTCGGGTATTCCGGACCCTCACAGTCCCCTAGGGGACTAGGGGGTCCTCTCTCTTCCTACTGCGACATCCCCGAGGCCCGAGACCCCAGAGTTCACCCAAAGTGAGTTGAAACTGTTACCGACTGACGTCGTTCTACAAGCGGATACAAAAGAGAGACAATTTCATTAAAACTAAATAGAGAAGAATCAAATCGACGACAATAAATTAACTACGATATTAACCAGAATAATTTCAAACCATCGTATTCTTTGTCCATTATCGGTGAGTCTCTCGACTCTTACCTACTTAAACTCTTGAACGGAGACCCTTCCCTTTACTCCTTTTCCCCTACCCAGACCAGTAGACTTCGTTGGTCACCCTCACCGGACCCCGTAGTACAGACCGGGGGTTCTCGTAGGTCAGGTCCGTCCGACCGAAGTCGGTGAAGAAACCCCCACTACCCTCGGGTCCCCTGGCACACGAGACGATAACGAGACTGAATGTTTATGAGGAAACATTAATGATACAGTATAAATGTGGTGGACCGTGATCAGTGAATACACACGGACAAGAAAACTCTTTTTAATTTTGACATTTTTTTTTTTTTAATACCTCCAAGATAACATACTGCCCTTACTAGGACCCATGACTCTAACCCTTTCACTTGTTTATTACCCTCCACTGCAAACAAAACTTGCTGACTTTTATTTTCTACATACAATTCATTTAGTTGAGTTCGTAGACGGGTAAGAGGGGTGGAACGGTCGACACGGAAAGACACCTTCCGTCAGAAACGATCCAGGGTCCCACTCCCGAAGATTTCATTGGTCGGAAAGGTAAACACATGTGGAAACTGGTCGGAACTTCTTCCGGACTCTTACCGGTCTCTAAACGTCATATTTCTCTCTCAATTTGACTACTACACAGACCCAAGTCTAAGGCATAACGACCTCCCTACTACGTGTGTCCTAAATCGCAACGGAAACAAAAAAAAAAAAAAGGGGACTCACCGGACGACAGGAAAATTCGAACTTATGGAAAAAAGGTTTTGTTTTGATTTTCGTTTTGTTTATGTGTGTTAGGGATGGTAAAAGTAAGATCTTCTTGACTCAGCAAACCCCGGTCACCTCGGTTCCACTACTTAAGTTAGGGGGTGGGGGTGAACAAGACACAGACCCATAGTCAGTCTAGGGACCTCCCGACCCCGAGTTAGAATAAATAGGAACTTGGGAAACATGACCCCTGTCTCATGTGTCACGAGTTTTTTTTAATGACAATTTATTTATTTTCATTAAACACGATACATGTTTTTATATTCCACAGTTGTTTATTAGGTGATTCTTCAAATAGGGAGTCTATATACTAAACCAGGACTTGTGTATTTAGTGTATCAAATAGATGGGTGACAGAAAGAGGGTTTTCGACTCACCAACTTACTTATTCGCTCGCCTACGAGTACAAGTCTTCACTCGTAAACGACACTCGTCCATCTCTGACATGCAAAATCTGGTTTGGGGAGACGTGACACCTATGTCGATGAGGTCGTATTGGTGCCCTGTCTCCGTAAATATACGGGAGTTAATTCTTTTTCCGTTGTAGGTAAGACAACAGTTCTGGTGAAGTTGTTTTAATTAAAGGAAACCCCGAAAACAAAGACATAAAATTATTAGATTGTACCACCACGAGATGTGTGTAATTTACTACCGAGAAAGATGAGAGTGAAAAAGAAAAAAGGTGTAACTAGTTTCCAAAGTGACGTATAACAGGAAATAAGGACGTATGGGAGTTGTAAGATTAAAATAAAACGTCCCTCGACCGGACCGAAGTTGGTTTGGTCTCTTGCGTGAGTGAGTCTGGGTCCTTATCCACAAACTCCCAACGAGTACGGGTCGAGACTTCAAAGACAGTGGTCACCCTGGACCAGGGATCAGTAATATCTCTTCTCCCCGATCTTCGTGCCGTCCAGTACTAGTCCTACTTTGTCTTTCTAGTCTTTCCTGAACCCTTTCTTTCTCTCTTCTTGGTATGAGAGGTAGGAGACAGAACCCCCACGTCGATAGTGGTCCTTCGCTGTGTCATGGGACGGGTGCTTTAGGACAGGACTAGGGTGGGTGTTTCAACACCTTTCCGTACCCATCGGGAAATAATGTCAACTTTGACTTGTGAAGAAAAGAGTAGGAATACCCGACTTCTTCTAAATGGAAGAACCAGGAGACAAAAGGGGTAGACATTTGACCCCTAGGACTGTAAATGAATGACTCCTTCCGTTTCTTCAGAAGACCATTTGTGATCGGATTACTTTGATTGGAGTAGTAGGTGATACGTTTCTTTGTAACCATTTTCGGTACCGTTCCGACCGGAGGGAGGACTCACTCCAGATTAGGGACACCCCCTCCTTCGGCGAAGGACGAGTTTCCTCTCGAGAAGTCTCCCTACAAAATACCCAGGACGACTCTTGTATCCCCTATGTCACTTTGTGTTTCTGTGTTCAAGAAACTCAACCTCTAGAGTAGGTAAGACGAACTGTCTGTATTTAATGACTGGTCTGAGTTCGCAAAGGGGAGAACCAGTAGTGGGTTACTTCCCCTCTCGAAAATAAAAGATTTACTAAATAACTAGACTATTTTAATAATAATGTAGTAGAGATCGCGGGTAGTGGTGAGTGTTACCCTTTCGTAATATCCCTTTTACTTACGAGGGAGACCTTACTCCATATCTCGTACGTACGGAGACACACACACACACTCTCTCTCTCTCCTACACACTCACACGTGCACGCACACATCTCTAAAGACTAACTCCTTCTTCCCCTCAAAGTAATTACAACCAACTACCTCAAGGTCGTGAGTGTACGTTTTCGGTGCGTCGAGAGGACCCTGGGAGGAGTCCGACGCCACCTTTAATCTGTGACTATCCTTTTCCGTTCCTTTCCCAAATCATCTCGTTCCGGAAGGCCGAATTTCTCACTCTGATTTCCCGAGAACAGTCTGCGGTATACAGAAGGAATTTCCTCCTCCCTCCCGCGTGTCCGTCACACCTTAAGGTCCGTCGACCTTACCGTCCCCTTCTCCGACTTCTTACCCTACCAACTCACGTACGGTTGGAGAGAGTTTCGGACGAACGATCGTCACAGTCCCCTCTTTCGGAACAGGGAGTGGTGGGTTCCTTCGAGGTTTCTAGGACCCTCCAACATCGGAGGACTCCGTTCAATGACCACCTAATTACTGGAACCCAGTTCAGCCAACACAGCTTGACACGGGGACACATAAGTGTCTCCACCACCCGAACACCCACCCTGACGTTTCGTCCTGGTCGAAAATGGTGGACCGGGGGCTTCTGCCAACACAGACTCAGGAGCCGATGGAGAGATCCAGAATCTCTCGGGACCTAGACGTATCTCCTAAAGAGACTGAAGGCACCCGAATTCCCTTGTCGACGTGACCCTCTCAAAAAGAGAGAACTGACTTACCTGATAAAGGGTTTCGTAGGATCGTCAGTCGGTGCTACGGGACCGGGAGGACCCTCGGGACCCCATCTCGTGTGTCGGAGTGTTCGTTCGGAACTGGTCACCCTCTTGTCGGAAGTCAGGACCCTTTAGGTGTTCAGTCCGATTCATATATATACGTCCCGGTGCATGTATGTGTGTGTGTATCCTTGAGACTGTTTTCTACTTCTACAAACAATCATACTTCAGCAATAGGACCCCCTTCTTTAGACTTGGTCCAACCTGAAAGAATGGGAATACCAAATCCTCATGAAGTCAAAACTTAATGTGTACTCCAAAATCGCAAACCCCAGGGCCAGGTAAACCTCCGAAACGTGGACCTCAGGGATTTACCTTCCTCGACACTACTGACCCAACTGGAGAGTCCCTTGGAACCCGGACGACGTACTCGGTAGTTGGTGTACCTCTGAGGACCCCGGGGAGTGGGATTCAAGAATAAAGGAGAGGAATATAAGTTCAAATATACAAACCTTGTGTTGAATCACCTTTTTCTATATGGCTATTATCTTCAAATCTATTCCTTTGGTTCCTCTTCCTTCACCGTTGGGTGAGGTCATGAGAACGGACCTTTTAAGGTACCTATCTCCTTGGACCATCCGATGTCAAGTACCCCAACGTTCCTCAACCTGTGCTGATTCACTGAAGTGAAAAAGAAACATATAAAGGAAAACCTCTTCCTTTACCGTTGGCTGAGGTCACAAGAACGGACCTCTTAGGGTACCTGTCCCCCCCGGACCACCCGATGTCAGATACCCCAACGTTTCTCAGCCTGTGCTGATTCGTTGATTGTGCGTGTGTGTTCCTTTGATTCCCACGGTACGAAGGGGACGAATCCAGTCAAGTTGAAACGAGAAGTTGACGTCGTTCCAGATGTACCGAGACGGGGAAAGTCCTGGGACGAACGGGTAGTCTTCCCTCGGTTCTCCTCCCTGTCTACGGGTACCCTGTGGACTATCGGGTCCTTGGTGACCCAACACCAAATTCTTACAACGACACCCACAGAAATCCTTCTTCACCCCCTGTGGTTCGGACCGATTCTCCTTAGATATATTTCTACACTACCACCTCCCGAACAGGGTCCCTCATCAACGAAAGGTATGACCTACACTAGAGGTCAACCTTTTTTCTCTTCTCGGGATCTCGCATTTCACTCTTGAAGAGGTCTGGAGACAGGTATCCAATGTTGGTTTGTTTGGGAGGAGTGATCGTCTCAACAGAATGGTAAGAAAAGGGTCTTTTAGATACAATGTGGGACTCTGAAGGGATCACCGAGTCTGTCATTTCTTCGACGGACATTACGTCCGTTGGACCCAAGCTAGGGACCTAACCCTTCTAAGGGACCTCTTACTTTACCGTTGGGTGAGGTCACAAGAACGGACCTCTTAGGGTACTTGTCTCCTTGGACCATCCGATGTCAGGTACCCCAACGTTTCTCAGTCTGTACTGATTCGTTGATTGTGTGAAAGTGATACAATATGGGATTAAGATCGGTGTTCAGTCGGTTGAGTCGAAAGTTTTACAATGTGTAGAAGTTAAGTCAAGTCAAGTAAAGTCAGCGAGTCCGCACAGGCTGAGAAACGCTGGGGTACTTACCGTCGTGCGGTCCGGAGGGACAGGTAGTGGTTGAGGGTCTCAAGTGAGTCTGAGTGCAGGTAGCTCAGTCACTACGGTAGGTCGGTAGAGTAGGAGTCAGCAGGGGAAGAGGAGGACGGGGGTTAGGGAGGGTCGTAGTCTCAGAAAAGGTTACTCAGTTGAGAAGCGTACTCCACCGGTTTCATGACCTCAAAGTCAAAATCGTAGTAAGGAAGGTTTCTTTAGGGTCCCGACTAGAGGAAGTCTTACCTGACCAACCTAGAGGAACGTCAGGTTCCCTGAGAGTGGTCAGAAGAGGTTGTGGTATCAAGTTTTCGTAGTTAAGAAGCCGCGAGTCGGAAGAAGTGTCAGGTTGAGAGTGTAGGTATGTACTGGTGACGTTTTTGGTATCGGAACTGATCTGTCTGGAATCAGTCGTTTCATTACAGAGACGAAAACTTATATGATAGATCCAACCAGTATTGAAAGGAAGATTCCTCATTCGCAGAAAATTAAAGTACCGACGTCAGGGGTAGACGTCACTATGTAGAATCGGTATGTTATTACAGAGAGATAAGGAGACGTCGGGGTCGAGGAAGACTCTGTTAAAGGAGTCACCGAAGGCATATACGACGTGAGTTAAGGTTTCAAGTCGTTTTGATACAGGACGACTTCGAGGTGGTGAAGGGAAACTATGGATAGGAGAAAGGTGAAGTCAAAAGAGTCGACATTTCTCCTCTATTACCATGGACGAAGGACTCGGATCACGAACTGAACATCACTTCATGAACTAGTTACAGTCGACGATATTGTGTATACTACTACCACTACTACCACCACGACCACACTACAGTCAACCAGTTTCTAAGGGTCCAACATCCTATTCAGGTGTCTCAAAACCACCACTAAGACCTCTTCCCACATTGAAGACGTCAGTTAGCGTTTACGTATTACTTTCTTTTGGAGAAACTTATGTGCCTGTCTGTTCCTGGGGACTTAGACTCCCACTTACGGAGTCCACACGGTCTGGTCGGTCGAGTTACTGTAACGAGTGTGAGATGTGGGGCTCGAATTAGGTAGAACAAAAGTCTTTGGGTTCTTATAAAGTTTTTGTCAGAAACTTCGACGGAACCCTTACTCGGTACACTAATGTACAATTGCAATGTCACACTACCGAGAAGGCGTACGACGAAGTAATAAAATCTCAATAGAATTTTCGAAAGGTCTCTACCATCCCTTCCTTCCCTGGGATTTACCTCTCCCTTTGTTCCCCGTAGTTTCATTCTCGAGATCTCTGGGTAGTGATTTGTACTCGATCTAGACCCTTCAGTTCAGAATCTCGATCGACTACCGAAAAGAGAGGTGTTACCTACTAATATAATGTCTATTAAACACACCAACATTCGTAAATAAACCTTTGTTTGTTTGAGTTTCGAAATTACTAGTCTACAGTGACCTCTTTAGGGAAGAAGACTACAAGAAACGTAGTGTAGTCAAAGTGTCTCTCCTAGTCTGTGAAGGTCAACCGTAAACTCGGAAGAAAGTAGGACAGGAAGAGTGTTCCCATGACGGTCCTGAATAGAACCGTTACAGATCTTCTGAGAAATCGTGGAGGACGGTCCTACGGTCCCAATACACGAAGGGTGGAGAAGAAAGTTGTTGACACCGGTCCGATCAAAATTTCTGAGACGACTTGGGTAAGTGTGACTCCTCAGACACTAATAGTCATTAAATTCCGACGGGAATTCCATGGGAGAGGACTGATACCCGTGGAAAATTTCAACCCTGCTACGGGAGTGGGCTTCCTTACTCAGTGTATTACCGTCCTAAACTCCGGAGTGCCCAACGGCACCGTCCCTTCCGGGACTCCTCACCCACTAAATCACGTTCTGAGAAAAGTCTTAGAGAGGTTTAATGCGGTGTGTCCACTGGAAATGAGAAGGTCGTCAAATTCCCATATCGTCGTTAATATCAGACGCCTCTCGGACCATGAACTTCCTTCTCCTTCCAAACCTTTTCTGTCACCTCAGAACAACGATATATGGTCTGGGAGCTGGAAGAATTTCCGGTACCGGAGTGTGGAATCACTTAATGATTCAAACTCTGATTCAGTATCTTAAGGATGGGAGTGTTCCATTATTTGATATTAACTTTTTGGATCACGAAGAAAGTCTAGGTGCTACAAAACCATTCATACCCTGGGCCTAATGACTATTTCGATGGAACACTGAACCTCGTAGTACACTACTCTGTAGAAGAAAGAGGAAGGGGTACGGACGACGACGGAAAGAACCCCCTGAGTCAAAGGGTGTCTCGGGGAGCCCGAGGTAGTGGAGGGTACACCAGGACGGAGGTCTACTGCTTATCTTCTCTTGTTTCAGGGGACGGTGCTAGGGACAGGTATTCGGCCCGTGTCTCACGCACTAAGTTCAGACACGGCGCCGTCTTACTGAGGACTGAGAGCAGTGCACAGCATTCAATACCCCAGTAAGTACTTATCAATTGTGGTATTTACGATTCGGAATTTACGGTTCCCAGAGGACCCGACTATGTCTTTACTGAAATTGTGCACTCGGCCCACGACCCTTTGAAGTAAGGGACAGCACCCCGACGGGTGCCCTCCGGTAGGAACCATAATGGGAACATAGCGGGTGGAAACAGAGGACTGGATGCACGATCGAAGAATCCCCCTTGAATCTTGCTGACTTTACATAACAGAACGTCGACATCTCCGGTCAGGTTTCACTTCGACAGTCGTCCTGGTACGAGAGAGACTCCCACGACCCCTTCCCACACAAGTTCCAGAGAGAGGATCCAAGACCATCGGAGTCTCCAGGGAACTGAAATCTACCTACTGACAATAGAAGGGCACAGAGAGGTGTAGGGAGAAGAGGTGAACAGAGACGAGAGGTGTACCGTAAGTAAAAATACTTAGGTGGCCAGGGACCCAAATCCCAGGTGGGAGGGGGAGAAGACTCGTTAATGTAGACGTCGGTGGGATGAAGGTTTATTCCAGCACAAGACTCCCTGACCTCCACTTATACAGTTGACACTCAAACCCCCCTCTGTGCAAAGTTGGGTGTCGTTGGAGTATTTGAAGATCTGAGACGATTACAAACACTCCTCCGGTGAGAGTCCCTCACTATTTGTGACTTAACGAAATTGTGAGGTTGCTCCCTATTTGTGGATCAAAGTGAACAAGAATGGGTGGAGGGGAGTGTGTACACATGTGCACGTGTACGTACGTGTGGACATGTGTGTGTGTCTCGACGGAGGGGGGGGGGCGGGGGTCGTCGAAAATTTCTTCAAAATCGTGACGTACGACCAACCCTACCGTCTTTCGTGCACCCTCGGGTCTCGGTTCGTACCTCCTCAATTTACACCTTCGACCTTCAAGGATAGTTTCCGTTCGTAGGTAAGTGGTACCTCCGGAATCCCTGTCTCCTCTGTTCCTGCAGACGAGACGGATGGAGACGGGACCGAACACCACTCAGACACAGGAAACCCTCTTCCTTAGACTAGTGGGGCTTCTTACTGGTGCGGGGTGCCTGGTGTCCTGTTACCCTTGACCCACGAAGACGACCTCGTCAGGACGGGTGGATGTGAGACCGACCTTACTTACTCGTTACTGTGGACTCGACCGATCCGAAGTTCTATTCAGACAGGGACAGGAAAGAACAGAGACTCCGGGTCCCCTGTATTCGGAAAACTCCCTTCTAGGATCTCGTCGAGGAGTCTCGGAGGCTCGACCCGAACCCCGGTGAAGGTCCTCGTTCCGACGACAGACGTCGAGCCACTCACGAACAGAGGACTCGTACTCCCACTTCCCCGATCCCATCCTGACTCCAGACTCTGGACGTGAGCCACCAGTTATGAGAAGGAGTCGGTACTCTGAGACAGACGGGTCTCCTTCACTATCTCCTTCACTATCTAAGGAGAAGTTGAGAGAGCGAAGGTAAAGGGAGGATGAGTATTAAGACGAAGTCTTGTCGGAGGTTCGAACTCTGGTCGTAGAAGACGTTTCCCCCAGTCCCGGGGACTCCAGGAGTGACAGGGAAAATCTCCTCCGGACGGGGGAGTCCATCCCTCTCCTCGGTTCAACCTCGGTTGGTACGTGGTCCCGGTCAATTGGTCACAAGAGGTTTCGGAGACTGGTCTTGACGTCAAAAGGGACAGTGTCGGTTCCACCGGTCGTCACCCGACAGACGTGAGTGAGTCCATGGACAGAACATCTCTCCGACTGCGTGACTAACCAGATGTGAGAGCGAGTCGGGGGAGTGCCGACCTCTCGTCCCTCGGTACCCGTCCTTGGTTAGATCTCACAGACACCCCGTAGTCTGTGTCTCAGAGCTCTCGGCAGAACTATCCTCCCACCGTCCTCAACCTCGTCCTGACAGGCGACTACCCGTGCGGACGAGCCTCAAGGCCGACGCAGTCCACCGCGGTGTCCGTACCAGAGTAAATAAGGAGTGTCGGCAGGGTACATCGTCCAGAGTTGTAAAAAGGTCTCCTCCGGTTGCTCCACGTCTTAGGGAGGTCCCTCGGAATTTTACCAGTGACTGTTTCAGTCACAATTTAAATAACAAATTTTTTTTGGGTGTTGTCCCACTAAACCCCTCAATGGAACTGTCTCAAAGAGGGACCTGTTTGAGATTAGTCCAAGGAGACTTGGGACAGGAGTTGATTCGGGACGGAAGACTCGAAGACAGAGACGTAACAGGTTCAAATCCTTCTTAGGACGATTCAGACAAATCGGTTTCGGGCAGGAGGGAACTATAGACTAGTAGGATTTTAGACTAACCCAAGGTGTGGGAGGCGGTTGGGAGTCCACTACAGACTAGTGGGCCGATGGGAGTCGTTCTTAGGACAACCCAATCAGTTCAGACTTAGGTAAGAGGGGGTGGAGCCTACGAAGGAGAATCATCAAAAGGTAGACGACTGTGCGTGCGCCAAGGAACCGACGTGTAAGGGTGAAAAGAAACAGTATGACTCTTGACTCACGTCGGAGAGTGGGGGTACCGTTTTGGGGTAACGTCCCCGGGGATACGTATGAGATAGAACCGCACACGTGCACGCCCGGACGTACGAGCCAGCACAGGTTGAGAAACCCTGGGGTGCTTGACATCGGGGGGTCCGAGGAGACAGGTACCCTAAAGGGTCCGTTCTTATGATCTCACCCAACGGTAAGGGAGGAGGTCCCTTAGAAGGGCTGGGTCCCTGACTTGGGCTCAGGGAACACAGAGAACGTGACCGTCCGTCTAAGAAATGGTGGTCGTGGTGGACCCTTCGGGGATAAAACCGTCAACCGGAAGTCAAGAAATTATTCACAACACTTATTAGATAGAAGTTGTTATGGTTCCCTTAATGGGCACGGAAATCCGCATCCTCTCCTCTTCCCTAGATGTAGGTCCCTTTGGTAAGGGTAGTAATACTAGAAACACTGGTAATCTCGGAAGACCTTTAGAATTTGTTCGTCCGGATAGTGACGGTAACCGTCTCCTCGATCTCTCTTCCCTTTGTAGACTACGTGTCAACTTTCGTCATCGTCGAAAACACCTGTTTACATGGTAGAAACCTCCATATTCGTTTTATATTTTGGACCTCCTTTAAGGACCCACGCAAACACTCCACTAGATCCGTCCGGTCTGTACCTCCTATAACCAGGAACTCTCCGTCTTTCTTTGTCTCGTTAATCTACGGTGAGACAAGGGGACAGAAGGAGATGTGTAGGAATTTATAGACAAATTTTATCTCTAGATGATAATGAATCTGTTAGTCTCTTTTCGTTAGATCCGGAAATAAGGACGAAAAAGAAGAGGAAAGGACTTTCCAACGTTTCACGGACCACAATGTCCCTCTTTTTATAGTGGGTCTCGAGAGTTTGTTCTACTTTGGTTGGGGGGGGTAGTGGCGAGATCATGAACGAGGTTCAGACCGTCCTGTCCAAAGACCGTCCCGGTCACGACAACTCTATTTCCAGTGGTAACACAGTTGTGGTTGTCGGTGCCCGTGTGTGACTCCGAGACCCCTTTACACCACCCCACTGGGGACAAAACGACAGGAATACCTAGGTCCGGGTTTCCACGACCTCGTCTTCCGTCGTCTTACAGTTCAAGATTCGGTTTCGCCCTCGCACATCGTTCGTCTCCCGTCCCAGCTCGTGTACGCAATTTTATAGGTAGGTGAATCTTCGGTCTTACAAATGTCGTGCCCAAGTGTCGTCCGTAACCGTCTGGTGCCGGGGTGCCCGGTTTAGACTGAACTCCAAACAATAACCTTCCGGGGACTTGATTCGTACCAAAAATGTCAAAATTTCTCAGTCCTTTTTTTCAGTTTTCTTTCTTATTATAAAACACTGTCCATTTTTACTACACTTTAAGTTTAAAATCACAGGTATTTATTTCAAATTAACCTCGTGTCGACCAAACAGATGTATGACCGATGTCGACCAAAACGGGATAATATCGTTTCACCTCATCATCGTTGTGTCTGCCACACTGAGAGTTTGGGATTTTATAAATAATAGACCGGGAAAGTGTCTTCCTCAAACAACTGGGGACCGATTCACCTTAAATTTAGGACCGAGATTGTGAAAGTCTGACCCACTGGAACCCGGTCAAGGGGTCGGAAGTATTTGGTGCACAAACAGTAGATATTTTGCCTCTGTGCTCATGCGAACGGGATACCTCTACAATCTAAAGAACTCTGTCGTCTACATTGCCTTCATGAATCGTCTCCCGAACCCCGTCTTATTTACGAGTCCTTTCCAAACAATGACAATAAGACAAACGTTTCGAAGAGTTCCTTTCCTCAAACCGGAGACACTGTCTGTAACGACTAAATGATTGGGACACATAGAAGAGTTCCAGAAGGGTCCACCTAGTTCACCATTTCTTAGACGGACGGTTACGTCCTTTGCGTCCAAGCTAGGGACCGAACCCTTCTAGGGGACCTCTTCCTTTACCGATGGGTGAGATCATAAGAACGGACCTCTTAAGGCACAAGTCTCCTCGGACCAGCCGATGTCAGGTACCCGAGCGCTCCTCGGTCTGTACTGACTCGTTGACTCGTGTAGAGATAGAAGGGTTATACGATGAGACTCCGATCTCTCCCTTACCGGTATGCTATGTTAGACCGACACACACACGCGACAGTACAGACTGAGAAATCGCTGGAACATCTGACATCAGACTGTCCGAGGAGACAGGTACCCTAAGAGGGCCGTTCTCACGACTTCATCCAACGGTAAAGGAAGAGGTCCCCTAGAAGGACTGGGTCCCTAGTTTGGGTACAGAGAACGTAGAGGACGTAACTGTACTTCTAAGGAACGGTGACCGTGGTGGATCCTTCGAAAGTGTTAGACCGGTTATCTACCTTCAAACGAAACTCACAAGAAACGACAACGAAAGGATTAATTTCACTACCGTACCGACTCAGGGGGATTAAGAGACGGAAGGACAGAGCTGAATATTATTCTACACTACAGACCTCGACCCAGTCGGTAAATCCCGGGTACTTTGGTTGTCAGTTATCTTAATGTCTCTAGTGAACGGGACTGTAGTCATTCGACAATTCAGTTACAATAGTCCATGAATGGAAGTTTGAAAAAACAACAAACTCTTTGTATTTTGGGATAAACAAATTTAGTAAGATTCAGTTCAAACGATAATGGAAATTGACTTCTGTAAAGACTAATAATATAGGAAAACCTTCAACTAACCTTTCATCTCCTGGGTACACGGTCTCACCTCCCGAAAAATCACTCCTTCAGATTTCACTGGTTATCTATATCCCTATACTTATATATAGAAAACTCTTTAAGCCAAGTCTCTGTGTCCAGGGTCTCTTCTCTCTGTTCTCGAGTCTCGAGACCAGTCCAATTCGGAACCGTTTCTCAGTGTCAATCCTGTGTCCGTTCCTTTCCAATTCTTCTGACAACGGAAGGCAGACACCTCGACTATCCCTTCTTGTTTCGGATACTCGTAAGTACTCCGACGATTCTCCCTCTCCTTTGTAATTTTATCTATGATCATCGAATTAATTTTAGATGTCTGAAGATCTTTTGTATGGATACAAGATCAGGAAACTCAGTCAATCGTCGGATTTCTTTTAGACACGTAATCTAGATTCGTTGAGATTTATTCCGGTCGGGGTCCTGTGGGGTCCTCTTCGTCACGGCCGACCAGGTGCCTCTCCGCTCAGAAGAGGGTCGACCGGAAGTGGGTGAATCCAAAGGTCATCACTTTTTACCACACACCCTTCCTTCACATTCTCTTTAACGGAGACACCCTACCCGATACGGACAAAAGACCGTTAGAAACGTTTATTAACCAGGAGGGACCTAGTCAGACCCTTCCGAAACAGTTCCTCCCCTCCAAAATCAAATTCGCATACCGAAGAATATATAGAAGACAAATCTCTTCATTATGTACAAGTAATATCTTGTAAATTTACTACGTCTCTTCGTATTTTTCTTTCTTTTTAGTGAAACTTTAAGGTTGCAAGGGGTGGGGGGTAGGGGTGAGACGGTATCCGTTGGTGTCAAGGTCTGAAGGAAGACCCGAACATAAGTATATATTAATCTTCAAAATGTGTTTACCCTAGGGTAATACGACTTGTACGAAAGAAAAATAAAAGAGGGAAGAGAGAGAAAACGTAGGATAAAAAAGTGACCATCCTACTGAAGAAGAGCCATTGACGTCTGTGGGTAGTAGGAAGTGCGACAGGTGTAGTGTTAGGAAACGTACCGAGGGAACCCCTACCTTAACCCCCTGACAAACCTGCCACCCTTCCTCACCAGACCGTCAAAAGACCGACCTCCACTTCGGACCCCTACTACATCTTATTCAAGAACTGTCTCCAATCCCACCTCTACTCCTCCGACCATGCTTTTTCCGTCTCCACTTCTAGGGCACTTCTCCACCCACCGGCGGGTAGGAGGACTCGGACGTGGGGTTCGTGTCACGAGTGAGAAGGGGAGAGATGGGGTGGGGGGTGGGGTCGTACTCAATAAATTCCCTGGACGATCGACCGACGTACGGGCGGACGTGGAACCTCTCAAGACCACGGACTAGACAACCCGACTACGGGACTACCAATGGACCAGGACGGACTCCACTAGTCTTCACCCCGTGTGTGAAATGGGAGGCGACGGGGGTTTCGGGTTCCTCTGACGTAACGGTTGGTCATTTACTTCACCTACTTACTAGGACCGGTCTCTTGGACGACCCACTAAACGAGGCCCGTGTAGAAGGGACCATTGATCCAGGAAAGGTTTTTGGTTTGGACATTGAGTCTTCGAACGAAGTACCTGTGACTTTGTCTCGTGTTCCACGACCTTTTAATACAGGATCTAAAATACGATTCCCTTCAAAGTGAGGAAACTGTGAAGTCATAAGGGGGACTGACCAGAAACCTAAATAAAGTTAGTGAGGTAAAAAGTACAGGAAGTAAGTGGGAAATGAGGATGGACATGCCACTAGTTATACCGTCTTACGTAGTGAGACACCCTCCGACCCCAGACCTCAGGTGGATTGAAGTGTCGGATCGAAGAAATCGATAGACGACACACTGGAACCTTTTCAATGAGTTGAAGAGACTCGCGGACAAAGAAGTGGACATTCTACTCCTATGCTTACCAGGACATAGAGTACCCACACGACACTCGTACGGAAAGAAAAAGTGTCGAAACCAAGTATCAGTTTCCCTCACAGGTGACTGGACCAAAGGGTGGTAGGAGAGGGTAGTCGTACCGAAAGATCTGAGGCCGTTCACTCTAGCACTGTCCGGAAGGAGACACATTGACACGAAGACCCCCGCGGGCCGACTTCCTCGAGTGGAGTCACGAAGAGAAATTTTACGAAGGACGTCCGTGGTGTTCCCTGTCTTCACTTGTGTCCGTCACTAAGCCCAGTGGAGTCCTGAGGTAGGGATTGAGACGAAGTTACACAATTACTCTTGGTCTTTATTTTAAAGTCTCGATCTTCATCCTCCACCGTTCGTCACGAATCCCGGTTACTCTTCTCCCTGACGTTTGTCTACACTCACCCTCTACCTCTGGAGAGGACTCGTGGTCCCCACCACCCTCCGTGGGGAACGGAGAGGTGGACGGGACAAACCCCGTGCACAAGGTCGTTGTACGACTCGTAGTCAGGTCTGACCACTCTACACAAGGGTCGAATCGACTCGACCACTAGCTCAGGGAACGACGAAAATGATAACTTACGACGTCCCTTCTTACCCCCGTGTCTCCTGGTGTCGAACCTCTGACCCTGGGGACCCTACCCAAGAAAAAGAAAAGGGGTACACACAAAACCACTGGACTGGACCTACAGGTTCCTCCGACCCGTACCTGCACCTCTTTCTTGGCCGACTCTCAGTTTTACCCAGCTGATCGGCTAGGAGGTGAGGGTCTAAATTTGGGTCAACACTGAAGAACGGTGGGGTCCCACTACCCTTTCTTCTGTTTGTTTGTTTTTTGGGTCCAGGGTGACTTCCCATCACAATCTCGTCCCAAGGGGTTGGAGACTTTAGATAGACTACGGACTTCTAGGTCCACCTGGACTATATAGTATTATCTTTGTTTCATGTGCTATTGCGTAAACTTAGTAGGACTTTGGTCGGGGATGGGGGACCAGACACCTTGTCAATGGAAGGTGCTTTGGTCGCGGACCACGGGCTTTCCGACCCCTGTCTGAGTCAAGGACATTTGAAACCCTTCATTCCCGAAGTGGTTTAAGTCTCCGACTCGTTCCCCAAGACGGGGAGGTGGGATGTCAGTTCGGGGGTCGAGCACGAAACGACCCATAAATCCCCACCCCCACCCAATTTGTGTCCTTACAGGGAGAAAGGGGGGAACGAGGGGTGAACAGGCATGGTAGTTCTCGGTCTGGCGTCGGATTCCGAAGACGGTCCGAACTCACGGACCACAAAACTTGGGTGTCGACTCGAGGACTCTTCCTAAGACCTTTTCCTCTCGTGGTATCTACGATGACGACTCTTGGTCGAAGGAAGAAGATCAGCCCCCGAAGTACTTGTTCTTCCGTACTTTTTGTGCAAGTCGACCAAAGACGGGACTCTTACGAAAGTCTGCAGTACCTACGACATTTATAGACCATGTGAAGTCTCTACCTTCCACCCCCCGACGTAATCTCGACCCCACCCCCACTACCCCGAGTCGGAGAGAGGAGGGTTTACTGTCCGTGTGTCGTCCTGGTCTCAGCCTTGTCGGACACGGTCGACGGTGGTCGTCACAAAGTAAAACAAAAATTTCTTTACTTGAATTAAGTGAAGTCTTATCTTCTGCTCGTACTGTGTGTCGCGAAATATCGGGATCAAGAGCAGGTACTGAACAGTTATTAATATTCGGGAAAATCTATCGACATTAGTGACACATGTCTCGCAAAATACAACGAAAGAGTGAATTGTACTAAATTTTGCACACAAAAGACACATACCTGTACCAAAGGCACAACCTACATGTATCGACACACTACAGGGCAAGTCAACTGTGGGACATTAAACAAATCGGTTCGACAAGGGGATACCGACCTGTAAACCCAACAAAGGTCGAAAAACGGTAAGCTTTGTCCCGGCCGTCGGTGTAGAAGTCAACCATGTTACTACTATTTCTCGACTCTACAACGACTGAAATAAAAGTGACCGTTGGCTCAAATCTCTCTCGGAGTCCTAACGAGGAGGGTTTACGTCCTCATTAATTTGTCGACGGAACTTCCTACCGACCTACTAAATATCGTCGCTCTACGTACGTCAGCCGAACAGTCATAGGACGCCGTAATTCCTATTCGAACAATTAATAGACACCAATTATACTATTAAATCCTTTTTGTTGTGGATAATTCCCAGGAAGTAATCCGTTTTCCGAAGAGTAAAAACTTGTTTGTTTCGGAGGTTTTAATTACTAAAAGTGGAGATTAGACGGTGACCCGTCCCTACCGTTTCTCAAGGTAAAGGAAAATTGTAAAGGTATCGCGGGACCCACTCTTTCCACGAGGGAGAATTTTAGGACGGTCCGGGAAGGGGACGGTAATCCTGACTGAAAGAAGTCTCGGTGGTTTAATTGGTAACCCCCTGATTAATCAAAACAAAGGTCCGTAGAGTCCTTTGAAAACGAGATAGTCGACTTTATTCTTTAAAATGGACAATTAAAGACCCCGTAGGTACTTTGGCTATCAACACAAGAATAAAAAATCTACTCCTTTGACTCCAGAATCCGACCGGACCCCAGGGTTTCGGTCCGTCCCCCACCCGTCCCCCTAGGTCTGGAGACGGAGAGGGTGTGCGTTCGGGATAGGGTCGGAGACGGGAAAGGGCCGTTCTACGGGAGTGAGTCCCCTGAGGGAGGTTGGTCTAGAATAACACCCCTTCGAAGAGCGAACGAAGGCGAGGGCCTCTCCCTCCCTCACCCGTCTCTTGGTCCTGTCGTGTACTACCCTCCGCTCTCCGTCACTGGCCGCCGCACGTTGGAGCGGGAATTTGAACCCACTCGTGACTCATGTCGAATGCCCAACATACGTCAGTGACGAAGGGGGTCGGTGGGAGGTGGCGGGGTAGGAGTATAAAGTAAAGCCGGACCTGTCACGTTTGAGGTAGGTTCGGTAGTTCTTATTAAAAATATCTACCCCGGAGACGACTCGGTCGTAGACACCGTGTCTAAGGGTTAATAGGACAACCCACCACCCACCACCACCCTCAGTCCCCACTCACCCCTCCTCCGAGAGGACTCGCCTTCCGGGGGAACCCTCAGTCGTTATAGGTTGTATCGTCGAAGGGTCGAGAAAGGACCTCCCGTTGTCGTCACGGGGGAACCTTTGTGGTGCTGTGGGGCGTGACACAGAAAACCCTTCTCAAACCTCCTCCCTTCCCTACACTACGAACAGGCACACTTATCCCAAAACTAACAGTGAGAAGTCTTATTTGGGCTCTCTAGACACAATGGTAGGGGTAGCTCTGTTGTCTCTTTCCCTCCGACGTTCTCCAATTCAGAGACCCGTCCCAGTGCGTCCCTAATTTAACGTCGCTCTATGTAAATTTGAATCTGCGAGGAAAGTCCACGGTAGGAAGGGGAGTTACGGTGTGGGGACCCCCCGTACTGGGGTATCTGACCCCGAGAGATCACCCCGACCGTCCCACCGCATTTCCCACAGTTCCGTCTTCAATGTCCCGTCTCCGTTGGATCGCACGGACCTCCCCGTCATGAAGGACGGGTCCCCACAGTGCACCTACGACCGACACCAGAGACTCCTGTCTGTCCTCGGACAGGTTGCATTGAAACAGAGGTACACACAGACTCACGGGTGAACCAGTAATACCCCCGGGGACTTCTCTCTACTAACCAGGTCCAAAACTTAGGACGACGGTAAATCGATTTACACATCGGGGTTCTTTGGTGGATTGAGGAAAATCTCGGAGTTAAAGGAGAAACTACCTGGTTCTACTAATGGTAGGCAAACCCGATTTAGGGACTCTTCTAGTTCAGTCTAGTCAACGTTTCAATGAACCTTTAACTTCGTAGGAACAATAATTTTACTTGTTTACGTCCACATCTCTCTTTAATGGTGGAAAAGAGAGGGTCGTAGGAGAAAGACGGGTTGTTCAAACGGAAGGTTCTAAGGGAATTGATTATGAAGACGGCCCAAGAAGTCTTACTCCCCGGTCGGAGTGGTCTCTACTACCCCCCCCCGACGACCTGTACCTGGAGGACTAGGTCTTAATGTACCTCCGTTCCCCTCGGGTCCGTAGACGGAGCAATCGAACGGGGGCCCACTTCGAATATGGTCTCGAAAACAAGAAAGGTGAGTGAGAGGCTCGGGGCAAAGAGACGAAATCCTGAACACCTTCTTCCCGACTTCCCTCTCACACCCCCAAACACAAGAAAACAGACGAAAGACGTCCACCGGTCCGGACCAAGGGGTAGGTGTCTCCATTACTGGGGGTCTGGACGAAAAGGAAGTCAAACTGTTTAGTCTTCGGACAATTCACGGGGGTGAAGGCTGTGTTGTGACCGAGAGAGGAAAATCTCCAAGTGGTTCGGAGAAGGACCCCCTACCACACCACTGAACCTCTTGTGGATGCCCCGGGTCGCGTAGGAGTCTAAACGACACACTACAGTGGTGTAGGGACCTCGAGGCACACAGAGACCCAGAGACAGGGGGGCAGTCCTCTCCCTGCACTAGATGTCTCGTTCCGGGACGACCACAACGGTCCAGTCCGAATGCCCGTCACTTCGATCAAAAGTAGTTCAGAGATGGAAAGGAGATTGTCGCTTCGTCCCACACCGGAACACTGGGCTCCCTCAGGGGTGGGTCGTCCTTCCCTACCCACTCTACAAGTGAAAGACCTTTCACAGACGGGGCTCACCTGTGAAGCTGAGGATCACACCATGTAGAGCGAAGGAGTCTCATTCTAAGTCACATTTCCCTCCAGACAAGAGTCGGGGCCCCTCACTTCCTCGCCCGTCACCCCGCCACCCCTCCCCACACACACACACCCCCAAACGAAATGACTTCTTAGTACCCCTGGCGTAGGGTTCCGGGACCTAGGAGTCCGGCCGAACCACACGGGTGTGTAAACACCCCCTCGTCCTGTGTCGACCCCTCGTCCGTCTGAAACGTGACCCCAAAGAGAACACTTCAAACAAACAACCGACACGACCCAGAGACAGCGACGTCCGCCCGAAAGAGGTCAACCCCACGTACCCGCAGAGTAACGTCCCGGAGAGAACAACGCCTCTCGCCCGAGGTCCCGACGTCCGAAGTCGCCAACGCCGAGGACCGAAGGTCTCGTGTCCGAGTCATCGATACCGTGTGTCCGACACAACGAGGTGACCGTACACCCTAGAAGGGTCAAGTCTCTAGGGTGGGCATAGAGGACGGAACCGTCCGTCTAAGAAATAGTGACTCGGTGGTCCCTTCGGGACGAGACCCAAGACCTAGACCGTGAACTTGGGTCCTGAGTTCCTCCGTCATCTTGATGCAGGCTCCTTCCTCTGTCACATCGACTTTCTCCGAGTCGTCTCCTACTTCTTCCCGTCTGCGACAGGGTAGGGCCGATCACCTCCTCTGAGACCGAACAAGTTCAGTGACTCAAAACAGGGACTCAGGGGTCCTCGTGGTGAGGAAGGTCTTTCGGGGGTCCGGGACGTCTGGGAGACGACACACGACCGGTGTGTGTCCTGCGGTCAGGCGTACGGTGGACTGAGTGGCGGTTGGAATGGAGGGGAGGTGCACGTTCGCTGTCCGTATAAAGTTCCGACGGGCCGTTTCACGCCGTTTCCTCTCAGCTAAAGTATGAAGCGAATAAAGCAGAAGGAAGCACCAAGACACGGGGTAAGTAGAAAGTAAGTCTTAAGAGAAAAGTGGGAACTGACTAGACCGGGAGAGGATTAAACTTTTAGATAAAAAAGGAGAGGGGTGCACGCTGGACGGTCACTTAACGTAGTCATAGTGACAGACAAAGATATAAAGAAAACATTAAGTCGGAAAAGAAGGGTCGTATAGGAAAGTCCGTGTCGCGACCCGGACACTTACCCCCACTAACAGACACGACCCGGCAGAGGGAATCTGTATGGTCCTACTTCTAGGTAGAGATTTTTCTACACACTGGCTGGACCAGTGACATGAAGTCTCGGGGACCAAAGTAGTATCCATTTGATACCCTTTTATTAGTTGAGTATTGGGGGACGTATCCTTCAGAAACATAGATTAAAGGAAACATAGATTACAGTATCACTGAAGGGGTCCGTAGACTGGTGGTGGTCGAGTCACACATTCCCTACATTTAATAACTGAACTTGGATTCTCTTCAGGTTCTGTCGTCACTGGTTGCTGGGTTCACGATTCGCAAAAAACTATGAAAACAAATACTGGGTGTACACACACACGGGAGGGCCGGGGAATTCCCGAAGGAACTTAGAATCTTCATCTCGTCGCACGGGTCCGAGTGAGTCGAACAGGTACTGTCTGACCCCTGACCTTGAGTCCAGACTGACCTACGGCCACTTCGTTTCGAACCGGGACCCCACAACCGTCTTACCTGGGCAAGACTCCGAGAACGACCGTTTACCTACAAAAACTCATTTAATCTTTTCCGTAGGGGAGACTTACCTACGTCCGGGTGGGAAACAAGTACTGTCTCGATGGACTACCAGGGTGGACCTCCAGACGGGTTTGGCTCCTGGTAGGCGGTGAACCAGTGACGACTCTGTCGACCCAAGAGAAGGACCTGCGGGTCACGTGGGCCCGAATCGGAATGGGTCCCCTGACGGTCTACCGAAAGACATAGTACAGGTACTTCCGAAGGTTAAATACGAACGGAACCGGAAACGGGGAAAGACCTATAGTCCCAAACAATAAGAAAAAACCTTTACCTACCCTATTATTTCGTATAATATTTGAGGCACTTGGGAGTGTAGATCTCGGACATAGGTCGACGACGAGATCAAATGTGTACTGAACCTTAAAGATTCGAACAAAGAAGGAACTTAGAACTGAGAGGATAAGTAATTCCCGGAGTTTCCTGTCATAAAAGGTGAACTTTTTGGTCTAAACGTTTTACCACTCGTATCCCGACTTAAGATTCTACATGAATTTACGTTAACCTAAATCGACTTATGCTCCACTAGTATGAGTCTCGTCTCCTCCTTTCCACCACCACTACACCGGGACTATTGTGAGGGTCCTAGGGTTGAAGTGACTCTCTTCGTCCACAGAAGGAAGAAGGGCGGTGGGGAGAGAGGGCAGAAGGAGGGTAGAACCGAGGTTTTTCCCAAGACTCACAGAAACCCCTTTGTCGGGAACCAGAGTGACGGTCACTTTCGCCTATTACACGACTCCTAACTCGGGAACCTACGGACTGACCGACGAGAGTCACAACTCCTGTAAAAGGACTACCTTTTCCTCCACCACTTGCGGACTCTTCAAAACAGGACCTCCCTCGGAGCTGTCGTAGACCTTCGGTGACCTTGAAAGACAGGAAACGGAAAAAGAGACGTCTGGGGACGCCTTACGGAAACCACCCCTCTTGTCCTATTCTCCCAACAGAGGTCCCGACTACCTCTTTCCGTCCACCCACCCCTACAGAACCACACTCAATGCTGATGTGAAGACGAGTGGAGACGCGACCCCTGACCCTCCAGGGACCAGGTCATTTGGTCGCCAGGGGTTGGAAAGAACCGTAGTCCCTGGTTAAAGGACTTTCTGTTAAGAAGCTGTCTAGACCCCCGATCCCCTACCAAAGACTCACTGAGTTTACGTAATGTAAATAACGTGTGAAATAAAGATAACAACAATATAGTCGAGGTGAATTCTAATAGTCCGTAATCCAGGGTCTCCAACCCCTGGGGACGGCATTTGCGACGAGGAAGTGCCACGACGACCTCTGACAGACGAAATCTTCGTCCGTCGTATCGTAGTGGTCTCCGTAACCACGGGACCTCGGTCACCAATGTGACAACCAACGGACTTAATCCGGTATCACTCTCGTAAACGTGGTACCTTTAACCTCTCGTGATGTTTAGTCTTGAAAAAAGGAGGGTTCTCGACGAAATGGTAGTTCGGTCACGGATGTCTCTCCGTTTATGAACGTTCAGGTGTGACGTGTAAGTCCGACTATTCTCATATATCTTAGAAACCCAAATTTCAGTTCCGAACTTCGAAAAAGTTCGAGGGGTCCGACGAAAGTTGCACGTCGGTTTCAATCTTAGTGATAGTTTCAGTCTTAGCGAAATGTGTCCTGCGTGACTCCATTCCGCTGAGGGTCAAGATTGTCGAAGGTCCCCCAACCCTCGTCAAGGACCTGAAGTCTTTTTCACGCTAAGAAGACGTCACTTTTTCCTAAAGACCCACCGTCTCTGAGCGAAGATACGGTAAAACAGGGAAACGACGACAGGAGAGAAGAGGGTATAAAGAAGAAAAGGTAAGGAGGGACGGTCCCTGACTCTGCATGAGGGATCAACAGATCAACTCTTCAACACAGACTAAGGAAAACGTTGGGGTACCTGACATCGGACGGTCGGAGGAGACAGATACCCTAAAGGGTCTGATCGTATGACCCAGCCAACGGTAAAGGAAGGGGTCCCCTAGAAGGGGTGGGTCCCTAGTTTAGGTTCAGAGGACGTAACCGCCCGTTTAAGAAATAGTGACTCTACACCAACAACAGGGGTTCAGTCCACAGAGACTCCTCTGTTCTACAATTCCCGTTACACAGGGGTACATTCTGTATATCTCAAAGGGAATACCCGTCTCATCGGAACTTGACTCGTCTTACCAAGGATCTCTTCTTTATCTAGAAGGGAGTTTCCTGGATTCACAGGAAAGGTAGGACGTTTCAGACTTTTTTGGTGACCGGACCCTAAGGAGGTCCACTGTGGACCCTGGACGGGAACTTTTTAAGGACCAGGGAGACAGGGTCCTGTCGAGGGAATGGAGACCCTGTCTCCCACTGACCTCTACCGCCACCTCCCGGGAGGAGGATTCCCTCTTACCCAGTATTTTTATCAAATGCTTCACGAAAGTGTACGTACTAGAGTAAACCAAACTACTGGGACCCAAGTACTTACCTCTCCCTTTACTCTCTGAACCCTTAAATTTAACGTCGAGGTAACAGAACCCTTTGGGAAAGGCCGTTTATCCTCAGTTGTGCAGGGGTGGAACGGTAGGGAGAAGAGTCCGGTCCTCGTAAATCTTGATTAACTTAGTGATCTAATCGATTACCTCGGAGGTAATCCTGTCGTCCTAGGGTCTCCTCTCCGACAACTTCTCTCGTCTGTAGAGGTGTGGGTGGGGTCCTAGGACCGTCGGGGGTCGTTGTGACGGAACCAGGAGCGTCAGACTCCTCCCAGGAACACCTCGGACACCGACTGGGGAAATGTGCAGGACACAGCGATATTAACTCCTGTCCTGGCTAAGTACGGGAGATAATACGGTCCAGAAATAATATTCCTTGTTTTTGATATATTATCTCCTACACAATCAATAGAGACCTAAAAAAAAAAAAAAACTCAGTCTAGAAGGTCAAACCCCCTTTAACTTAGTGTTTATTTATCGAATGGAGGGTTTCCAGTACTCCACCCAACGACCTTCCCGTCCCTGTTTGTGAGTCCAGAACACTGATTAAAAGAAAGGAAGGTCGGGTCGTCGGAGAAGACCCCACTCCACCCTACCATAACCTGAGGGAGTTAGTAAGTCAGGTAAAACCCCCACAGACGGTCAGGGAACGAGTGTCGACCACCCCCCTGTCACGATTCATTCCATTACTACTGGGGACTTGAGTACCCCGAATGTCGTACTACCCCCTTGTACCCGTAGGTCAGGTTTAAACCCCTCACTTTCTTGTTCCCACTTAACCGACTGAACCCTGTTTATGAAGAAAAGAGTTGTAAAGTTCCACTTAATGTTAGGGGGGTTTGCCCTACCACTACCTACAACAGACCACAGAAATGACGGCATACACTTCCGATCCTAGAACAGATAAGGGAGGTCTCGGGAAATAGGGGTAGAATAAGTTTAGGAAAGATAGGAGTTCAATACAACGTGCTTACTACCAGTGACGGGGACACCCTCTATCATTCACCCCAGGGGTGAGGAAGAGAACCCGAGGGGTCTGACGAGTCACCATTTCCTAGGCGGACGGTTCCGTCCTCGGCGTTCTCTACGTTCAGACTAGGGACCAAACCCTTCTAGGGAACCTTTACCTTTACCGTTGGGTGAGGTCATAAGGACGGCCCTTTTAGGTTAGCTGTCTTCTCGGACCACCCGATGTCCGGTACCCCAGCGTTTCTCAGTCTGTGTCGACTCACTGGTGCGGGCGCACGGTGGAGAGACGGGTCAGGGGAAGGGGTGGGGGCCCGCAGAGACACGGGGTCCCTTCAATGAAACAGACTGGAAATTCAGAAAGGAAGGAGGTGAAAACTCAGGGGAGACGGGAACCAGGTGACGCGACAATCCTAAAGACCCTTCACGACTTTGAGCGACGATCTTTAGCTCAAAGGACACGGAGGACCCCGGACGATAGTCAGTCATAAAGTTCAATTGCCATTTAGGAAGTTGTTCCAAACTAGTAAAAGAAAAATTTTTTTTTTTTACGAAAACGGGGAAAGGTGTTATAAAGTAACATCTTTTTTAATCTTTACTGTCTTTTCGTGTGTGTGTGTTATCTTTACAGTAGGCGGCGATAGGTCCTTATTGATAACTAAAAACACTAAAAGAATTGTCGGAAAACTGACACACACATATAAGGGAACATCGGGTCTACCATTTCTTAGACGGACGCCACACCCTCTGGGTCCAAACTACGGACCCAACCCTTCTAGGGGACCTTTTCCCTCACCGATGGGTGAGGTCACAAGAACGGACCTCTTAAGGTACCTGTCTTCTCGGATCGTCCGATTCAGGTACCCTATCGTTTCTCAGCCTGTGATGACTCGTTGATAGTAAAAGTGAAAAGTATAGATGTGACATTTATATATATGTGTTTATGTATATATACTATACATGCATGGAAACAATTATATAAATATGTGTGTATAAGTGTACATATAAATATTATATATATATAAATATTAGGGGGTCAGGGAACTTATATATAAATATTCGTACATATATATATGTGTGTATATATAACAACAAGTCAGCGATTCAGCACAGACTGAGAGACTGGGGCACGTGACGTCGCGTGGTCCGAAGAGACAGGAGGAAAGAGGGTCTCAAACGAGTCTAAGTACAGGTGACTCAGTCACTACGATAGATATGTATGTGTATATCTATACGTGTTTTCGTTTTGTTTTTACTCCAGTTTGGAACTCTCTAAAGGAAAGGGTTCTCTTACCAAGTTCCTACTTGTCTCTCTTAGTATCGAGTATTTCACAAGAGACACCGGTTCCACGGAGTAGAAAAATAAAGAAAATTTTACGGGGAGGAACCCGGTCTACCGTAAGACCGAGAACCCGTACGCCGACCGGGGTGGTAGAGTCACTTATACCCGACATAGTGGTTCTTGTCGGCAGGAATACCCGTCAGACCTACCCATTTGTCAGTGAGAAACTGAACGGATCGGGTTCAATCCGTCTGACTTGGAGTCAAAGAAGTAGACGTTTTTCCCCCTACATTTACCATGGGTGGACTCTCACAAACACAAAGAGAGACCTTTGTCACGAATCCTGCCCTCAACCCCCGTTCACCGAAGAAACCCTCCGTTACGGGTCTTCGTCTTCCTCCGTCGTCTCTTCCCTCCGGGACACGAAGACACGAGGACCCCGAGGGTTGGTCGAAGAACGTCTGAGACCTAAACAACCGGACTCCTGACCTTCCGACCCCGCAAAAGGGGTGTCGGAATCACCTCACAACGGGCCCCTTGTACTTGAGGGGACCCGAAGTCCGACGACGACGGTCAGTTTCGGGACCCCCACCTTTCTCCGGTCGACCTGACGCCAAACTCCATCCTGTCCAGGTACACCCCCACTCAGACTTGAGTGAGACTTGAGAGGTGACGTCCCCCGACTTTAGTCTCCACCCAGTTAGTACACTACGTCCCGTCGGGGGAGCTCGGCGGACACCGGTGCCCCACTTTACGGTTGTGGGTAGTCTCCTCTCTTCTCGGTCCGAGACTCTGTGTGTGTGTTTCCGAGTCCCCCTACTACAGTTTCGTCATTAAAAGACTCCAGTTGTCATCCTCCTCTCTCGTTTCTCGGTCCACCTTCCCTTTTCTCTGACGGGTTGTGGGGGGGGTCCGGAAGTCGGAGGATTTCCTCTTAGCCCGATGTGTCCCTCCTGAGGGAAAAGAGAGGAGGTGAAGGGTCCTCGTAGACCGGGACGGGAGTGAGAGAGGAGGTCCTCTTCCGCACCCTTTGCACCCGACACTGGACATCGACCCCCTCCCCGATCACGACGGACAGACGGTTGAGAGGATAAGACCGGACACGACCGGAGAGTCTGAAGAGTTATACTAATAGGTACAGTCCTTCCGTACTAAAACAGACGTAAGGTACCGGGTACCTCCACCCGTCCCACAACCAAGGTCCTGATTGTCCGGAGTCGCACGGGTCCACATTGTACCCGTGTTTAAGTCTGATGTAGTGCTGAGGGAACGTGACCACACTGACTCGGACAGATGTGGGTGTCTCGGGTGCCTCCCGTCGGGAAGAGTACAAACGCAAACGGCTGTGGACCTCTACCCGTACCGCTTTCCTACCTACGACACTTAGTCCCGAAAAACAAAATGAGACCTCTCGGTCTCCAATTCATGCATGATCGTGTGGTGACACGAGATCCTTAAACAGGTAGGAAGTTCCTTGGTCGTTGTCGCCTTGAGGGTAATTGGGAGACCACCGGGGATTTCTTCCTTCACCCACTTCCCGAGGGAACACACAATTCCCGTCTCTCCACTCCGAGTCACTCAGTGACCTTCGCCCCCGCCTAGTTCCTTACCTTAGTTCGTTCGACGTCAGGAGAGCACGTGAACAACTGAATTTTTTATCAGTGTTGGATTTTCAACTCAATATAAAATAAGTGACCCTTAAAAATCCTGAAGTTCGGGTCCTCTGTCGTAGAGTTCATTGGGACTCGTTTGGGACTCTCAGGACGAAACTTCTCCAATTCAAACGTTGTTTTCCCGTCCATCAGACTTGTAGTTTTCATAAAAACACTTAACTTCTTTTGGTCTATAGAGTTCCATTCCTTAAATCGTGAAAAGACACAGACCCTTCTACGTTCTCAGACCCGACTGATTTTAGTAAGGAAAGTATACGTAGAGTCGATAGGACCCCGGTCATTGGACATACAAGGACATGGGACTCAAGGAGCCACGAGTGACATTCCTCACCGACGTCGGGTCACCGACGGTTTAGTGTGTACATAAGGAGAGGAAGGACCGACGGGGTCTCCCGATCCTAGCGACTACTGACACTGTAGGAACAAATGACTATACTACTCTTTGTGAGGTAGAGAGTGTGAGAACGTCATTAAAGACGACATAGAACTCGGGACGTGAGAGAGTCGGTAGTCGTGGAGACGGTGGTTCGACCCGTAGACGGGGACTCGGAACCAGAACAGACGTCCTGTCCCCTTTGTCGTAGGAATCCTCTGTCGCACTGTCGAACGACTCCCCGTGTAACATTTTTGTTCTACCACATCCTGTCACAAGACACTTACCACACACGGCAGAGTCCATGTCCCACTGTTCGTCCACCAACTGACTCCCGTCACGGTACGGGTACTCCTCCTCCACGTTGACCCTTTAGAGCAGACCACCTCCGGGAGTCTATAGGACCACCGAAACAGACAAGAGAGAAGTGAAATTCACGTGCCAAGGGTTTGTGAATCGAACGGAAAATGTGTGTGTCCGACTTTATGGGGGAGAGGACAAGGAAGGGACGAAGGAAGTCGGGGTGGGCGGTCCTCGGACGGACGGTGGTTTAACGGTACGGTCGTTAAAAGAGTCGGCGAATTTTCCGGTAGTTCTGTCGTAGTTTGACGGACATGTACGATTTGGGTTTACGAATACCTCGTCTCGGGTCTCACCCTACGATTTAACCTAAGATAGTTTAGTTGTAGTCGACGTACGTTCGGCGACTATTACTTTCCGAGGATTACTACCGCAAGTAGCGACCTTCCTCTACTGATTCTCGACCCCTACCTACTGACGACCGAGACCGACCCGACCCTTCCTTTGTCATTCCTCTCTGGTACCACAACCCTCACAGGGACCCACTTCCTCCTCCGACTCTTCTCGAGGGACAAGGATCATATTCCTACCTACATAAGGATCCATAATTGTCAGGGGAAAGGTCAAGTGTGTGTTTTTGGGTCTTTGTGTAACTTTACTTCCATCCGGGTCGGGTCTGCACCTACATTCAAGATTTAAGACTAGACCTTTGATGAAAGGGTAGTGAAGGACGGGTGTGTGAAAGGACTTAGGAAGTTCTGCCCCATCACTACTGAATGTCTTTCCTCCTCCCTGTCTTCTCGTCCGGCTCCCGGACAGACCCCGACATTAAGGTAAGTCAGGAGCTGGAAGTGAGGTCAGTGTGGTCGACGAAGAAGGTAGAAGGAGAACCACACACATGGTCACAGGACAACGACGACATGACTTACTGACGTGTGGACCCCCGAATTTTGATGTGGTCAAATAACAGAATGCCAAAATTCAGTGTTCAGACTGTACCCAGAGGGACCGATTCTAGTTTCACACTCGTCCCGACCTAAGGGAAGACCTCCAACATACACCCCCCTAGATGAAGGAACGGAAAGGGTCGAAGATCTCCGTGGTGATAATGAACCGATTCCCGGGGGAGGGAGGTGGAAGTTTCAAGTACAGGAACGTAGAGAGACTGGGAATAATATATCAGTGTAGAGGGAGACCGGCGTCGGTTCCTTACAAGAGGTGAAAGTTCCTGAACCTACCAATCTGACCTAGGGAGACCCCCTAGACCCGATGTCAGAGGTAGGGTTCCCGACTTAATGTAGACGTTTCAAGGAAAACGGTCCACACCACTGTATAAGAGTCGAAGACTACCAATCGTGTACCTGTAGTGACTCTCCTCCGGTAGGAAAACGGGTGGTGTCGTACGTATACAAGTTCGGAACGAGAAGTTTAAGGAAACGAAACCGACTTTACGGACCACTGGCCCTACCTCGGTCTACATTAGACACAAACGTCGGAACTCGTGGTACCGGTACCCGTCTATTGTACCACCTTTGACACTGATACTTGTAGTGACGGTTCCAGATATGGTGGAACCCTATCTGCCTCTCCGAACAACCTACCCTCAATGGAACTCGAGAAAGAATTTGGTCATTCGACTACTATCACGACGTGTATACATGTCGTGAAATACCAAAAGTCTTGTAAAAGTTTCTGTGACTTCGACCTATCACACATCGACTAACCTGATCGTCTTTAATCTGGGTACAATATCTTCCTTTTTGACCCCGAGTTCTACTCAGTCACTAAGGGGTACACAGCAACTACCGAAGTACTGGTCCTAGGTTCTGAAAAGTAAACACCAGGTCCCGAGTCAAGTCGACCTCCCTCGTAGGTCTCTGCCACTGTTACCGAGTCAACCCATTCTCGAGTCCTGGTCAGGACTCGACGTGTCGTCTTCCACTCGCCACCCACTCGCTCGTTTCGAAGTAGACACAAATGTTGGTGAGGGGTATCGGGTGTAATGACGGACTCGAGGTGTAGGAGAGTCTAGTCGCCACCGTATTATTGAAATTACGTGAACTTAGTAGGACTTTGGTAGGGGTGAGGAAGGACCAGGTATTTTGTAATAGAAGGTCTTTTGGGTAGGAACCACGGTTTTTCAAACCCCTGACGACCAAATTTTCTGACTCTAGAGACTTCTCCTCCCCGAAGACGGAGGTCTACCCGGACTCTGAGTGCAGACGTTGTAGTTAGGACGGTCTTAAAGGTCGAACTGTCGGTTTGGACGTCTCGAGTCTGAAGGACGGGGAGATTAGTGTACTCGTTAAGGAATTTCACAAAGATAGACAGATAGAGACTAGAGACAGATTTTGATTGGTAGATACAGTAGAGGATAACCAAGACAACGAGCTCTTGGAACTTTTTACGTCCTTTATAATGTTACAGTCACTATGTCGACTCATTCACCCTGTGTGGTAAAAGGTGGACATTGTACGAGGGACTGTAAAGGGTCGGAAGATACACAACCACAGTCAGTGTACTGATCTCACACCCGTCTCACTGCATGCAATCTTGACATGGACGAAACCTTAGGGGGTGGGAGAGACAAGACAGTAACCGACTTACCTCTTCTGGGTCACCCCCGGAGACAACAACAATAATCCAGTAATTCGACACAGGACGAGAAACTCTGGGATACCTAACGTCACACAGTCCGAAGGGATAGGAAGTGATAAAGCATCTCAAATGAGTTTGAGTACAGGTAACTCGGTCACTACGACAGATTGACAGAGTAGAAGACAGTGGGAGAAGAGAAGAACAGGAGTTAGAAAGGGTCGTAGTCCCAGAAAAGGTCACTCGGTCGTGAAGTGTAGTCCACCGGAGACTACTCCTCCGTCATCTACGGTCCTCCGACCCTGGGATGTGACAGGGTACTTTCCGGTGGATACCCCAACCTGACACTATCCTCGTTCTTTATTCGGAAATACCATTCAGTAACTCTAAAACGTTATTAAATAACATCCTCTTCTGGGTGACAGATTCTGACGGACCATCGTCCAAGTCTCAGTCCCGAGTTTGGACCCGTCGAACCGAACGGATCGGTGATGGGTCGGAACACGTCGCGACGGTCGCCGTGACAACACTCCCAATTCACTCTATTGGACGTGATCCGAGCTGTGAACCGTCGGGGGGTGGTACAATGACTATAGCGCCCCCAAAATGACCCCAGGTCCTAAACTGTCACGGAGAGTGTCACAGCGACACTTGTTTTATCTATTAGTCCCGACTTACGACTAAAGGTATGACCAACTTGTCAACAGGGATTCTACACAAATAACTACTTGTGTACAGTTGACCCTTCAGGGGTCATGACCCAGTACTCTCTGAACAGGTAAAGGAATTTCTCGGTATACGACACAGACAGAAGAAACTGTAAAATAGGAATCTATGTCCTTCTGAATCTTCCGTACTAATCGTTTAACTATCTACCTCGTTTCGATCTGCCCTCTCGAGTATACAACCTACTGTTTCTTCTAATTTTTTCTCGGACCCGTCTGGTCTTGTTACCTGACTTAGATTGTTCTGTCTTTCTTCCTCCCTATTTAGTTTCAGGACGGAAATCAAGTTTTTTCCTTGATGTTCTCCCGACCTACTCCTGCCGAGTTACGTTATCGTCGAATACACACTTTCAGGACCCCGAGAGTAACAGACAATCGGACTATATTCAGTTCTCTTACTGCGTCTAAGAGAATTTTACGTCCTGTGGAATCCAACGCAACTACCTTCGTAATACGGGTCTGAAGTCAGTAAGCGAGTCGTTCACAGACAACTCACGAATGACACACGACCCGTAACACGACCCACGACTCCTCTCTTGTCACTTGTTCTGTTTGGGATGGGAGTAAGTCGACTGTAAATCCCTACATTAATGGGACTCGAGACACGATTAACCGAGACTGTCGGAGAAGGAAGAAAGATATCCGTTGGTTTACCACTCCCGAAATCGCTGACACACTATACCCCTTACCAGGTTACTTGACCCTTGCTACCTTAAATTCTTTAGAATTTTTGATACGTCCTAGTAGGGGAGATTACTTACGATGCATAAAGTCTCCCTCTCCCCTTGGTCGACGATTCTTTTCTACAAACTACAAACACCTCGAGACCCGTTCCTCAAGTGAGTGAGAAAGGGAATTAGGAGGGTTGTTGAGACATTCTATTTGTCATAAAGGGGTAAAGTGTTTACTCTTGTGTTTACGAACCTCTCCAAGGACATTGAACCTACACGAGTATTACGACCGTTCACCGATTCTACCCCATACTTAGAGTAGACCGACTTAGACTTCGGGTCACAAGAAAGGGACTACCTCTGAATCGGAATTAAATTCTCTCTTCAAGGGTACTGGAAGTCGACATGTATCCACCTGTCGCACGAAGGGAAGAACCCTCACAAAATGGTCTTCGACCCCCTGTCAGAGGACTCTATAGGGTATTCCCCGAAGAGACACCCACAGGTACTCCACCTGTCCCGTCCCTTTCCGTCCAACCCACACGTCCGAGGTACGGAAGTAGAGACCGAAGTAGACGATGTAAGATCGAAGGGCCCTGAGACCCTCAAGGAGGTTGTCCGGTAGAAGTAAGGGTCAGACCCCGGAAAAGTGTGTAGTTGGTAGAAGAAAGGTGACGCTTGAAAACGGGTAGAAAGACCAAAATTGGGTTTGGTGTGACCTAATCCACAGGGATTATCTCATAGTGGACGGGAGAGGGATCCCCGTGTCCCGGGACGTTAGGAGAACCATTTGACCTCCGAGGGACTCCCGTCCCTGTTCCTGACCCTTCCCATTCAGGATATCAGCCGAGACAGGAGTGACAGATCGGGTGTCTTACACGCACGCACGACTAAACACAGACTCAGACGCTGGGGTACCTGATAACGGGCGGTCCGAAGAGCCAGGTACCCTAAAAGGTCCGTTCTTAAGACCACACCCAACGGTAAAGGAGGAGGTCCTCTAGAAGGACTGTGTCCCTAGTTTGGACACAGAAGAACACCGAGGACTCAACCGTCCGTCTATCCTAAATACTGTAGAAGATTCTAGACCACTAATAAAACTGCGGTACCCTTGTCGGTTGTAGGAAACCCAAAAGGTAGACCGGAGACAGAAGAGTCGTGATCCACCCGGACCGTGACCCGACCCAGCCAAGGCACGTACGACCCGACTCCTTTATGTCGTCGGTGACCGGGGTCAGGACGTCAGAAGGGGCGTCACGATCTTAGGTCCGCTCCACTACCGACATCTCGACCCAGACCATCTCCTACCCATCACTCGATGGGGTCACTGGAGTCACTAAGAGACCCGGAGGCATCTAAGACCCGACAGACTGTGCAAAGGAGACGGAACGTCTCACAGGACTCGGGGCTGAAGAGACCTATACCCTCCACATGGAGTGTAATGAGACAGGAAGACACACTAGGACCGAACTGAAGGACTTGTCGTCCGTCGTCCCTCTCTTCCCCCAATTGGTACTCGGGCTAGGTACCCCCTTACTTCCTACTACAGTCGGTCTGACGGGTCGTCTCTGTTTTCGGAGATTAACGAGAAAAGGAAGAACAGTTTTCCGACTGAGGTATCAATGACATTATTTCCGGTCACCCACCCCTCCTCCGGCTGATTACTCCCTCGGTCACAAGCCACCACTCTTCATCCTCGACTCGACATCAAGTCTCCCAGTCCTCTATACCAGGGGGTTTCCTTCTACCTCTTTCCGGTGACTCAGTCCACTGGACCCGAACCTCCTGTACCAGACGGTCTGAGTACCCGTTCAACTAGACTTTACGGAGTAACACTGTCGTCGACCAGGGGAAACAAACCCCTGTCTGAGTCTGGGAGTCACCCTCTTCCGAGACACCCCTTCTTTGTTCCGGAGCCACGAACACAAGAAGATAATTCTTCGTCTCCACTCGAGGAAACACCCCGTCCAAACTCTTCGACAAGACAAACGTCCTCTACCGGGGCCTCTCGTCCAGTGAGAGAGAGGAGAATATTTGTACAACATTCACTAAGTGAACTCGTTAAGAGGAAGATCTTTGACGGAATCTTAGACTCCGAAGGTCCTCGTCCTCCCTCCAGGTAAGGAGGTAGGTAGCCATCAGGCCAGAACAAAGGACCACACTAAGCTTCCTTGTCCACAGGAACAGTCCGATGTTAGCGGCTCCGTTCCGTTGAGATGGTGGAGGTCTGTAGTCGTCCAGGTCGTAGAACCCCTGTGGTAGTGTGTGGACACGTGTTCGGGGGCCCAGGACAAGGGAGGTACCCTTTGGGTGTACCTCGATAGGTCGAAGGAGTGGGGGGTGGTAAAGAGAGGTTTGGACCTGACAGCGAGAGAGAGGAGCCGGGAACATTTGGAGTGGAGACCGGAGGTGTCCTTCCGGAGGACTGAAGGGGGACAGGAGACTCGTGGACGTCTCGAGTGGGACCTGTGGGTTACAAACGTGGCAGAGCTTCGGCTGGACCTACAACCTCGGTGACCGAACCCCGACCGCGGACCAGACGACGGGATCTGCCACCAGGGCAGTCTCCGAGACGAAGACAGCAGCACTCAGGGGAGTCACGACTCTTGAATCAGAAGTCCTTCGTGAACGACGGGACTTAAGTCGACCTAAGACTAGGAGTGGTCTTTTGGTCCGAAAAGGGAAACTCAGTAGTCTCACCGGAGGGAAAAACTGGTTTACCCGACTTTGTTGCAATTCAGGAAGAATTTNCTACAACCTCGGTGACCGAACCCCGACCGCGGACCAGACGACGGGATCTGCCACCAGGGCAGTCTCCGAGACGAAGACAGCAGCACTCAGGGGAGTCACGACTCTTGAATCAGAAGTCCTTCGTGAACGACGGGACTTAAGTCGACCTAAGACTAGGAGTGGTCTTTTGGTCCGAAAAGGGAAACTCAGTAGTCTCACCGGAGGGAAAAACTGGTTTACCCGACTTTGTTGCAATTCAGGAATAATTTACGGGACCTCGGAATCACGAGTCTCGGTCGCGCCTTCTCCATCTGCACCACAGTAAGGTCCTCCTTCTGGTGACCTCTGCCCCGTCCCCCTCCCGCCCCACCCCACGCCAGAGACTCCTTCCCCAAGACGTCCGTCCGTCGAAACCTTTGAGATACTCCGTTCAATTTGCCCAGACAGATGTCGACCCGTCACAACGAAGGGTGTGACTACAGTGGCCGTCAGTGAAAGCCCCCTTAGGTCAGGACCTTGACCCCAAATACCGAGTGAAGACCACCCCTTGGGGACACACGTACCCCGAGGTGACTCTCCCGTCTTCCTAGATGTGGGAGGGCAACCTAGGTCCGGGACCCTACTCCCAGAACAGGCGAACCAGGGAGGTGGACGGAGCGTCCCACGGGGACCGGTAGGACAGGACTCCGTGAGGAGTCCCCGCACCAGAGACGGAGAGGGTCCAGTCAGAGTAGAAAGACCGAGGGTCGGGGTCGTGGGGAGGGGGTGGACTTCGGCGAAATAGAACAGAAAACACGGGGGGAGGGGCAAGGGGAAAGAGGGGTGGGGGGAGGGGACCGGTCTTACGAGACTAACTAATAGGGACAAAGAGGCAGAGGTGGGACGACGAGGGTCGGTGGGTAAGGTAGGTACAAGACAGAACGTATTAAATTTAGATCTTTTACAAGACCCGAACTCTATTTTCTCCTTCTCTGAGTAATTCTACCCGGAATACACAAATAAAGATTGCGACCTTGAAGTCTCTCGAACGTGGGACTAGGGTCACCGAGAATTCAGTCGTCTCGTCGTCCCGGCACCCTCCGGGTACCCGTCTCCGTGCTCCGGAACCGACACTACAGTGACGACTCGTCCCGAGGCCACGCCAAAGTCTCCCGTGGCCTCTTCCGACCTACTAGACATACGACTAGGGCCGAAACGGCGATTGGTGGTCCCCAGAGGGTCACCCAGGGGAGGAGAGGGACCGAGACGACAGGAGCAGACACTCCACTCCCGTCACCTGGTACGCGGGAGGCTCCAGGGAACCTCGTGTGTATGTTACTACACGGAGGGGCGGGGAAGTGCCGAGGCTTCCCCTGTTCTCAATTTCTGTCGTTTAGTGTGAACAACTGAACATACATAAAGTTTGTTGTAAAATAAATAAAAAAATTAGGAATAAACAAACCGACGAGGGTCGTACGCCCTAGAAGTCAATTACTATAAGTTTGAGAATCAACACCGTACACCCTAAATCAAGGGACTAGTCCCTAGTTTGGACCCGAAGGACGAAACCCTCGTAACTCAGAATCGGTGACCTGGCGGTCTTTTAGGGAAGTTTGTGCAAAATCTTCAGAGCTTCTTGTCTGCGTAGTGTTTTACCCAAGTAACAAACTTTAGTTACTTTTAGGTATCCTTTGAGATCTTGTGAGTTTGGTCTCTGACAAATTTAGGAAAAATTAATATATTTCGACATAAAGGGGTTTACGGGTCTAATGTACAAAAATGAACTGGAAGTACTAGATCAAGGTCGTCCACTCGACTTCTTTCTCTCATAAGGACAAGTGTCTAGTCCTCTGACTACGAGTCTCTCCGATTTACGGAAGGGGATTCCCTGACTCCCCGTACCCCTGTCCCGACCTGAAGTGGAACACAAAAGACCTGTCAAGAGGTGGTCCTGTGGGGAGGGCGGGTTCGGGAACCCAAGGCGTACCAGCTTACCTTGGGTAGAAGACAGGGTACAGAACGGAGGGAGGACTGGTAGGAGTGAGTCGGAGTAGGTCCGGTCTTTAGACCCTTGGTAGGAACAAAAACACTGAAACAATGAGAAGATTCACTTCACTCTCAGTGAGTCAGTACAGACTGAGAAACACTGGGGTACCTTAAGAGGACCGGTCGTATGACCTCACCCATCGGAAAGGGAAGAGGTCCCCTAGAAGGGTTGGGTCCCTAGCTAGGGTCCAGAGGGCGTAACGTCCGTCTAAGAAATGGTCGACTCGGTGGTCCCTTCGGGAGGGGAAGATTCCTAAAGGGACTAAGAAGGGGGAAGAGAGGTGGGATGTCTGTCGAGGTAGTAGAGAATAGACCGGACCTTAAAACGGCGTCGAAACGTCGACCAGAGAAACGAGGGTCAGAGGGAGGGAGTTTAGGTAGAGACTTTTAAAATTTGACAGATGTAGGATGGAGAATAGGAGTGTGGGGGGTGGGGGGAGTTGGAGTCAAACTTCGGGAACTCACCATGAGTAATAAATAACTTATTTCAGATACAAAAGATCGCACCACAGACCCTTGATGACTGAAAAAGAAAGTTTACATAGACGGGACATGGAATATAAAAATTATTAGGACCCGGTTATTAGAGGTTTACTCGGTTTTCTCAAGGGTGGAGGTACCCAAACAACCACAACAAAAGAGACGGGTCTTGCTAGTGACGTCGGGATAAGAAAAGACCCGATTAACGACCCGGAACAGAAGGTTCTAAGTTGAGGGTACTGTACTAAGTCGGGGACGAGTAGGACACCGACCTGATCCACGGAGAGAAGGAACAAACAATTAGGGTGTTGAAGGAGATAGTACAATAAATACACGGTAGAGGTACTATTCTGACATTTACCAACTTCAGTCCTTGGTGTAGTATGAATAAACATATCGAAGCCACGGGGATGGTTTTTCGTCGTTTGTCACACACAAACCACACCCGAAGTCTCTTTGATAGCAGAAACCAAAATAAGAGTCTCATCACCGACCTTCGTTTCATAGGCTCCTCCATCCCACAGGATTTTTTCTCCTTCATGAAAGAAAGATGCCTAGGGTCTCCAGAAAAGGATTTACGAAGTGACTCTCAGTTCCAGTCAGTTCCAGTTGGTCTAGACGAGTTGTCGAAGAGACCAGGACTCAAGTTCCGATGCCTGAGGTGAGAGGTTTCCCTCAACAAAGACACCGGATCTTTCTTGGAGATAGGTTTCGGTGTTTACAAGGGCACTGTGACCCGTCGGTGGAACCTCTAGATACAACATACGCCCTCTCGACCACTTGTAATACCTTTCTGTTCATGTCTGGGTAGGAAAGATGACCCCTCCTGAGTGTAGTTTGAGGTCCTCGGGGAGTCACAGTGCCGGAGAAAGGTTCGATACCACCGCTTCCTTCCCCCTGTCTCCCATTCACGACAAAGACCCTTCACACATACACTCACACACACACACTGTGCGAACAAAAGAGACGACGCATCCGTCTTCTTTAGTCACAGCCCTGTCTCAGGTTGTCGTCTGTTCCAGAGGGGCCTCATCGTTAGTCGAAAGGGAGGGTCCTCCCGTGGAGTAGGGACATATAGGTCCCCGTATTGTTTTGTTAGTGACGAAGGGTGACAAAAGTAGAAAATAAGTTAGTAAATTAATAAAGAGTCCAGACCCACCGTACCGGTGGCGGGACAAATTTGAAACTTATATTAATAGGTGGGACAAGGAGGGCTGGAACGGAGGACAAATCTCGAGAATTGACCTGGTTTTAAAAGGGGGTAGAAGAACGACACCCGTATTTTTCCTGGTACCCGAAGATTAGTGACGGGTCCCGGAACCTCGTCGACCGGTATTTGACGTTATAGACGAGCAAATAAGGACAAGTAAGTTAACTGAGGTTTAACGAGACTTACTTAAGAACCCGAGTCTTCTTCGACACGCCGGAATAAAAGTAATCGCACCTGGGACTCGTCTCTCTCCCCCTGTTTTCTCCTTTTCTCTTCTAAAACACCGGTCAAAAGAAACAAAGAGTGGGGAAACATACAAGGGGGTGGGGAGACGTATGGTGGGGAGTGAAGGGTCACGTCCTTTGTCCGGTGAGGTCCACGGACCTAGAAGGTGTCTCCGGGACCTAGAATAACCATATCTGGTGAGTGTGGGTAATTTAGATACTGAATTACTCAGGTACTACCCTTCCTCGCGATTTGGACACAAAGAAGGACAAACAAGAAGGTCGTCTCAGCATGAATTTCCTTCTCTACGAGATAGATTGGTAGAAAAATAAAGAGGTCCCTCCTCGACCTCTTCGAGCCAGTCCCCTCTGTACCAGGTCACACCAGTAAATTCGTCCTGACGTGGTACTGGGAGTCTGTCATTAGTAAAAGGGAGGAGAATGGTAGTCGTGACAGAAGTTCCCTGGTTGATTAGAAGTGTGGGAACCCGACTTTCTTTCGGAAACTTTAGTTCCGGTGACCAAAGGGACGGGACACAGGAAGGAACTCAAAGACGGAATGACGAAAATGTCAGACCTTCAAGAGTCCCTACAGACTAGACTTAGAAGGAATATATTCTCTTCGGATAAAGAAAAACCTAACAGAAACGGACTGGTAGAGACAGATATTGAGAAATATTAGAACTTCAGTAAATATCTTCAGACAAAGTGAAGGGAACCAGAAGACAAGAGGTCCGATACAATAGGGTTGAGGTTCTCAGTATCTTAGTGTGTCGTTTCTCAGTCTTCCGAAGGAAAATGAGTCAAGAGGAGTTGAACTGAGATAATGAGAATGTGTATACTCCCTGAAGGAACTCTAGGACAGGTCAAAGAACCGTTCTGAAATGTTTATACCCATCACTCGAAGATAAAGATTACCGGGTAGTCAAGACCTCGGACTCGACTTATGAAATTTCTCCCCAAGAACAAGAGAGTTCGAAAGGAAGACCTTAACATCCCACCCGTTTATAAGTGGTCAGAAGTAAAAAGAAAAAGAAATCCTGTCCCGTCTCCCCTACCCAAGTCACCTTCATACCCAAAAGTCTTCGGTCACGGAGGTCAAATCGAAGTTCTTCCTCCCGAAGGGACTCCTCCGCCCCGACACCACCTTTCTTATGACAAACGTAGGTCCTACGAACCAAGACCCAGGTCAAGAGGTCAGATCGACCGACCGGTACCCGTGTAGTGAGATGGAGAGACCCAGAGTCACTGAAACAGATATTACACTCCTTTAGTCTCGTTTGCTTAGGACTTTGGGAGAGATCAAGACTGTAAACACTCACTCCTCGGAACATCTCCTTACGAGTCTTTCGTCCCACACCTGACCCACCACCTACTATACCCTACTTCCTGACACCACTGGGTCCTATCACGACGACTTTCTTGTACCTGCCTACCCCGAGACCACTCTATTGACACTCTTTCACTACGACCCGTTCGACTCTGTCCGACACAGTTAAAGTCTTCGACTACACATACACACACGTACACAACCCCCCCCCCAGTCCGGGTACACACGACCCAATCACACTTGGGGGAGAGACAAGAAGATCTTCCACGTCAGGTGAAGGTGTCACGACAAGTATCACGACTGGAGGTTTACCACTGATAGGATACGGTTGTCGAGTGACAACTTCTTCCAACAAGTTCTGGTAGATCTCTTCGACCTACCTCTGGGAACACAACACGTCCCAAAGAGAGGTAGACCAATCGGTCGTCCCCTTTTTTCGACAGATTCCTGACCCGAACGTCCATCTATCATTTTGGAGTAGTCTAGGTTTGGTTGAAAAATATTGTCTTCCTAGGTTGTCGATCATAAAAGACGATAAAAAAGTGAGGATTACTGTATCTTTACCACATGATCTACGTCCTCGACCTCACTAAACTTCTTCCTAGTTGTGATATAAAAGACACAGACATTTTTGTAAAAGGGGATTTGAAGAACCTGTACCAACCTACACAAGTACAGAACCTGGGGTCGTTCTCACAGGCGACGTCATCAGTGGAAAGACGGAGGCTGATTGGTCCTTTACGTCGAAAAAAGATCACTACCTCCGTCCTCGTCCGAATCTCAGGACGTCGAATGGTCTATCACGACCCGTCTCGACGTTTGAACTTTGGAGGGGGTACCAGATCAGTCCACTCTCTGTTCCAACTGAGGACTGACAAAGGGTCTCGACATCTAAAGGAAAGTCGATACGGTCTAGACGGATCGTTCAGTCCTTGTCCCCGACCACTCTCCCGACTCCTACCGTAAAGACAAGGGTCGAGATCTTACGAGACCCGTAGTCCCGAGTCCTGTGAATCCCTTCGAAGAAACACAGACGTTAAGATGAACGGAAGACAGACAAAAAGAGACCCTTGGAGAACGGTAGACGGTCGAGGGGTGGAGTACCAACTATTATGGTCGAGGTTAAATGAAGAACGAGAAACATGTACTAACGAAAGAAGTACCATAGAGATACTCTACCAGTAACAATAGACAGAATGTCTTTTCCTACGACTTCTGGTCCGTTACAATAGTAAACAGGTCAAGAGTGTCTCGTTTATCATCTCGATCCTGACTTTCAGGTCAAACAGACTAAGGTTCGGATACAGAAACGGTTGGTGTCACATCGTTTACACCCTCGGATATAATGTCCTCTAACTCTTACTTATAGGAAGACATCTAAGACCATAGGTCTGAACCCTGAGAGTGACTGGGTGTACGAGTCAAAGAGATTCTACGAAAAGGGAAACTTCTGTTAAAGGGCAGGTAAAACAGTTCCGGCTCACCAGTAACTCTTTCTGGACCTGGTGCCTCGGGTCTCTGGACCTTAGATTAAGACCAAGGTGATGTCGAGTGTACTATACACTGGAACCTGTTCAGAGAACTAAGAACTTAAAGACATTTTACCCTCGTTGTAGAGGGGTGACTGACGAGGGACGTAGGGAAAGGTCGTAGTGTCTCGTCTTTCCTAGTACCTGGGTCTCAGTCTGTGAACCCAAAGTCCAAGTCGAGACGGGGTGGAACACTGGAGTTCTTTGTGACAGTTAGAGACATTCAAAGATAAAGAAGTGGACGTTCTACCTAAACTATTATAAACGGACCTTTTTTCCCAAAACAAACTTAGTCTACTCTACTGTCACGAAACTTTTTCCTCTTTAGAGTGTGTCTTCATTCCGTCACGACTACCACACCTGTACACATCCTTTAAAGTGTACTTTACAAACTCAAGAAATAGTCTTTCCTACACATATTCCAGTGACCTTCGAGACACACATCTTTCCTTCACTCACACAAACTGGAAGAGTCCACGAGTCCTGAGACACGACAGTAATATTACAAAAGTAATGGGTCGCCGTAAACCCTGTGTCAGTAATCCTGATGGGTTAGGGAATAGATCAATAAGGAGTTCGGTAGGGGTCCCTCCTGAAAGACCCCTCCTGTCTTCTCTCCTTTTGTCTCAATTCACTTCTTCTGTTCTCGGTAGGGTCCAAGACCAAGGAGCTCCAGTGACGGGGTGGGACCACTTAAGTGGTCGTCGACGGGGTTGGAAGGGTCCGTCCGGATTTCAATGTCACCCTCCTAGGCGAATAGATTCTTGACCCAGGACCTTTGACCCAGTACTCAGGATTGACTACTTACCTTTAGTCCCCGGGACACGCGATCCCAACGAGTTGAGTCTCGATTAAGTGGCTTCTTTTGAAGTGTACAACACCTACAAAGTATACTTCTTTCTCGGTCCGACTCTCAGACACACGCCTGTCTCAACGAAACATTCAGTGATGATCGTAATACCTCCGACACCACTATGGACGGACGCAGAAACGTCCGTCCGCACAGATCCGAACTACGTATAGTGCACCTATCTATAGAAGTGAAATGAAGTGAAACTGTACAGATCTGATAGGAAATTTTAGAAGGTACTCTCCTCTCAGGTGTTAACGGGATCCGTTCGATAAATTTATAATCGTTTAAATTGTTAGACTTTCATACCCAGGTATAAAAGAAAGGATGTTAAGTTCTCTTATAAGAAACCAAGAATCTTTCCCTTTTGTATTTTAAAAGACTGGAGTGAAATTTCTATGTGGTAAGGAAAATAACTTTGAACAAGAGGTCATGTACTTACAGTTTATAATACCTCTTAGACTCTAAAATAAAATGACTGTTGTATTTTTCAATCGGACAAAAACAAAGTTCAACCGTCTTCTGTACTCTAAGAACCTAGTCTCTACTTTCTGAAATAATGAGTGTCGTTTTCGTCATCGGTGTAACAGGCGTATAAACACGACCGAAGGACTGGGGATTAAGGGTATCCCACCCTTACTTCTACCAGTCTACTATCGACATGTGTGTCCCTCAAGGCTACATCCTCTCCTTGGGACTCGGATCCCTTGGGTTGAGAAAATATTATTCGTCATTCGTACGGACGGGAAACGAGATCTGTCCCTGTGACATAGAAGGTCCTGACAAACGATACGTCTGTAAGAATTTTTCCACCAGACCCTGTTTCGTGTCAGACGGGGACGAACGTTCTGTACTTTTCGACATCCTCGGGGTACCTCTTAACAAAGGGTTAAAAAAAAAAAATAGTCATAATAATGTAAATCCATTCGTTTAAGGTAAAGAAATAAAAAAAACCAAACCCAAGACAGAGGGTGAAAGAAGTCAACAATCCGTCAATAGGGAGGAACCCCGAGACCAAGAGAAACTTAAGACATAAAAGAGTGGAAGACCCCGTCTGTCTTGACTATAAGACGACATCCCCTGAAGGACCCCAGAAGGTGTTCACTTCAAATGAAGGAACAAACCCCCCGAGGTTCCTTTGACGGGGACCTTCTGGATAACGGTAGTAGAGAAATCAAGAGCTTTCCACTTCTGTTTGACGTCCGTTAAATCTGTTTCATTGACTCCACTAGTCTCCACTACAGTCCCCTTTCTACTTTTCTTAGCGTGTACGTTCGTAGACTAGTATGACCGAACGTTTTTAACCTCCTTCCCCTACACCTCTTTGAAGGACACAGACGTGTTTATTCCGATAGAAAGACCTGTGTCTGGAGACTGAGAAAAGGAGAGATCGAACTGGAGGGATACGTAGTCAAAGGAGAAAGTATTTTGTCCTTACTGTTACGATACGACAACCCTTAATTTCCTGTATTATGCATAATTAGTGGATCTCTTCACGGACGGGGGATCTTCCTCGAGTTCGTTGTATACCATAAAATTATTGTGTCTTTTACTCTTGATCCTTCTTAGAATCTCTCGGAATATAACTTGTAGAGTCAGATGTCTCCTTCTTCGACTTCGAGTCTTCCTCTCCACTGGATACCTGTGTCTTGATCAATATCCTCTTCACCCTGATAAATCTTCGGTCCAGAGGGGTGTAGGTTGAACCGTGACACATCTCTAGTCGAAGAGACAACAATTTAAAGAGTTTACTTCCACATTAAAAGATTTGGTTTTAAGTAGGTTTTACAAATTCTGTATTCTCATACAATACTAACGGACAATAAAATTGTACAAAATAAACAATTACAAATGTTACTCTTCATCAATGTTCAGATAATCCAAAGTTCAAGAAGAAGACTCAACGAATTTCCTCTCACTCACGTAAATACTGGTGAAAAGACTCTACTTTGTAGTTCGAACAACAAGTTTCCGGAGGACGATTCAGGTAACAGAAGGAATGAAACCTACAACTATGGTTACCGAAAAGTAGACTCCCGATTCATCCTCACCGGTGTTCAAGAGACAAAAGGTTTCAAGACAACATCCACAGACATCCACACCCACTCTTTAAATAATGTTGAAGGGTGTTTATTTAACAAAGGAGAATGTTGTATCTAATTCCCACGGTCACAGAAAGTGAGGATTCCTCGGAGTGTTCAGTAAAAGAGTTAGTTCGAAATGTAACTAATTTCCTACTAATAAAGAGGTAGAATATAATCAATTGACGGTTAGTCTCGAAGACTAGGTATACACTGATAACGATAGGGTGAACAACTTTATTAACATTCGATAACTTTATACTGAAAAAAATACCACGAACCCTTCCGAATAGAGATTGTTTGGTAAAGACTATGTAAAAAATCTTTATAACTCTTATCAGATCAAAAAGTAATGATAAAACGTCTTCGTGACCCTTGGTGGTGGTAAACGATGTTCTATTTCTTGTCTTCCCTAGAATCCCTTTATCACAGGTTGAAGACTGATATCTTCCTCGACTCCGGGTCCTTGACCCGGTGAACGGGTTTCTGAGACCGTCTCCGGAGATCCTTACTGGGAGTCAAGATGACTACACGGGGCAACAGACTCTTACAGACATCAAATCCTTCTCCGAGGGTCCCGATAATAGGATAAGACCACCCAAGGAGGACAACAAGAACAAGTCAGTGGTTCAGTCCAGACTGAGAAGCGCTGGGGTGCTTGACGTCGTGCGGTCCGAAGGGACGGAAAACGATAGAGGGCCTCACATGAGTTTGAGTGCAGGTAGCTCAACCACTACGGTAGGTTGGTAGAGTGGGAGACAACAGGGGAAGAGGAGGACGGAAGTTAGAAAAGGTCGTAGTCCCAGAAAAGGTTACTCAGTCGAGACACGTAGTCCACCGGTCTAAGGGAGGACTCAATCGGACTTTTTGTTGATCGAGAGTTGGGACCAGATTTCGACTCGTGTAGTCAGAGAAAGAGGTTTCAGACTATAAACTTTGTCTCGGACCTCCGAAGAACTCAACTTCAGGTACTTCCCGTCGGACCAACCTTCCTCAGGGCGGAAGGGGGCACGACACTCGGACCCCCGTAAGGACACAGAAGAGGGGCACAGCAGAACAAGTCAAGGAGGAAGTCAAAGTACTCGACAGGGCTTCAGGAAGGTTACTTAAGAAGGAAATTTTTTTTTATCGTCAGTAAATATCAACTAAAACCACGACCCTTCATTTTCTTAACATTGATTTTCTCTGGGTCCTAATCATTTATCGTCATGACCGTAACTTTGGATCTAGAATCCTCTAATTGAGATTACGAGAAAGACCATGTTGTACACGTTGAGTTTTTTATTAGATATTTAGGAACTACATTGAGTACGAAACTCATTATACTAGTAATAATCTGAAATCCTCAAGATCCTTTTTGTCGTTGAAAACTCCCCCTTAAGAATACTTCGAGAAAAAGTTTAATACTCAATCTCTTTTGTTTTTTAGTGTGTGTAGATTTATAATGTAATTTCATCTTATTACCTAAGTCAAATGAAATTTTACTCTATAATAATATTACGTTAGACGTCCCTTCGAAATGGTTTCATAGTCATATGTTTTAGCTTTGTGTAAGAGACTTAAAACTTTTTAGAAAGTAACCGCACAAATTATTATGGTGAAACAAAAGATACGTAAGGATCTCCCTATGTTTAGTAACGCGATATCCGTTTATTTCTACGAAGAGAAGTTCCAACACTCTCCCTTTTTCCCTAAAATATAAAAGGATGACAAGGATAAAATAGTTATTGGGTCCTCAACTCGAGTAAATTAACAGCTCTAGGTGACTGCCTTCCCTCTCGGTTCCAGTCTCCTTCGTCATCTAACTTTTGAGTACACAAACGACACGAGTCTTACACCCGACTACATCTTTCCTTATTTTATTACGGTAAACGTCGTTGTACCTACCTGGATCTCTAAGAGTATGCTTCACTTTAATCAGTCCATACGTCATAGTGGATGTGCACCTTAGATTTTTTTACTATGTTTACCTGAAAAAATGTTTTGTCTTTGTCTGTGTCTATGTCTTTTATCAGAATACCAACGGTTTCCCCTTCCCCAACTCCCTATGTAACCCTCAAACTCTAATGGTCTGTGTTTGATGCACAGTTTTTATGTAGAGGACGTGACCGTCCACCCACGAACTGGTGACCACGACGAACCCTTCGGACATAGACCCGGTATATAAATACGAAGGGGCCACCGCGATCACCATTCCTTGGACGGACGGTCACGTCCTCTGTATTCTCTACGTCCGAACTAGGGACCCAACCCTTCTAGGGGAAAGGGACCTCCTCCCGCGTCGTTGGCGAGGTGATGAGAACGAACCTCTTAGGGTACCTGTCTCCTCGGACCACCCGATGTCAGGTCCCTCACCGATTTCTCAACCTGTACTGACTCGTTGGCTCGTGTGTGTGTGTGTGTGTCCGTGTGTGTGTGTGTCTGTGTGTGTGTCTGTGTGTGTGTGTCTTTGTGTGTGTCTGTGTGTGTGTCTGTGTGTCTGTGTGTGTCTGTGTCTGTGTCTGTGTCTGTGTCTGTGTGTGTGTCTTTGTGTGTGTCTGTGTGTCTGTGTGTGTGTCTGTGTGTCTGTGTGTGTCTGTGTCTGTGTGTGTCTGTGTCTGTGTGTGTGTCTTCGTGTGTGTCTGTGTGTGTGTGTGTATGTGTGTTTGTGTGTGTATGTGTGTACGTGTGACCTTAGTGAAACAACATGTGGACCTTGATTGTGTTATAACATTTAGTTGATATGAAAAAAAATTTTTTTTCAGACTCGAATCGTAAAGGGAGAAAAAAAAAAGAGAGAGAAAAATCGGTGTGGTACACCGTACACCCTAGAATCAATAGGTCGGTCCCAAACTTGAGAACGGAGGACTTCGCCTTCGTGTCTTAGAATTGGAGACCTGACGGTCCCTTCGGGACCCGAATCGGAAACTGCACATAAAACTCTTCTCTTTCCACCGAATCAAACAATAAATAGAAATAACAGGGTCACGGGTCGTGTAATTGTCCGGAGATTGTTTATATCTTTCTCTTCCTACCTCCCTCCCTATAACCTCTCCTTCTTTACTTCCTTTCTTCCTCCTTCCCTTCTTTCCGTTCTCCGGCGTACCTCCGAGACTTTTCTCGTAGTACACTTTTACTAGGTCCCTTCAGGAACCCTGTGTGTGGGTCCAATTACAGACGCCGTCTGTTCAACCCCTTTTCGTCTCGGTGGTACTGACTTCGCCACTGAGTAGGTACCTTTCACCTCTTCTACTTCGCACTCCTCTCGCTCCTCCTTTTTTCTCTTTAATTTTGTTTCGTTTCTCTTTCTCCTCCAATGCCAACTGGGACCCCTCTCTCTCTCCGTCCCTGTACAACCGATGGTAAGAACAACGACCCGGAAAAAGAGGGTAGCACGAAAAACTGGAGAGAGGAACGGGTCCCTCGGGTGATGAGAAGACAAGATCTATTTTTGGTCGGAGGGGTCTTCACCTCTGTGAAAGTATCGACTTATTTTGTGGTTGGAGAGAAATTTCACAGTAGTTAGGACTTGGGGGGAGGGTGGAGGGAGGGGTAGGGTAGGGGGACCCAGTAGGGTCTAAGTACAGTCACATACTGTTTTAGTGACGTTATAACATTTCATTAATCGGAGGTTAATTTTATTTATTTAAATTTTTTTTATTTCACAGTGGTTCTGGGAACACTGAATTGTCTAAATGTGGAGTGGACGTCCTGTTTGACACATCCTTACCCTAATTCTCGTAGTTGGTCTCGTAACCATGGGACTTCACTGGGAGTGTCTTACCGAGAGTGACCCGAGACGGACGAAGAAGGATGAGAGGCGAGTTGGGAGGAGGTATGTGGACCCGTACTGGACAGACAGGTAAGTCAAAGGAGGGACGGAGGGTTCGACCAACCACTCGACTCCCTAGATCCGGGGTCGTGTGTGTGTCTCTTCCCTACAAACGAGGTAAGTTTTCACCCACACATGACAGGCACTCCTTACACCCCGCGAGAAGGGGACCTGGGGGTGACCCGAGTGAGGACCTTATTCTCCTGACGCGAAACCCGGACACACCGTACAGGTAGGAGGAACTCTCCATTAATCACGAGCAGGCACAGTGTCTGTCTACGTCTCATCTATCCTCTAAAATCCTTCTTTCAGAATTCTCGCCCGTCACACCCCCACTTGACTTCACCTACCCTTATTCCTCTTTCTCTCCCCTCAATGGTCCTACTCCCAGGTAGACCGGTGTCACCAATCTACGGGGGGTCTCCGTCCGAGTGGATCTCCCGAGGGCAAAAACACTAGACTCTAGACTCTCGTCCACTAATCCTGGGTTACCCTTATTAAACTCAAGGTGTCTAACGTTACTGCTGACTCACGGCTTGAAATGCTCGTTTGTCATATCAAATTCCCACACTTAGTTACGAGAGACGTACAAAAGGTTTAAGTACCCTTTCGGACGATATAGTTCTTTGACTGTAAAAATATTTAGATCCAGTCGAAGACAAGGTTGGTACACTCATAAGGAGATATTAAGACTTTAGTCTTGGAAGTTTCGGAACAACCTAGTTATGGAAGTAGTGACCAACGAAGTCAAAGGGTTGGTTTACTCATAAGTTAAAAAAAATTTTAAAGTTAAGACGAAACCGTTATAGTTCGTATATCGTATTTGTCAAGTTTAAGGACGACACTATTTTAAAGCTACCTATTACCTGGGGGACCCAGTTTTATCACTTCCAATTTACACATTTACAGTTCCAACACAGATGTCCCACCTTCATCCGGAGGGACACCTCCTGTGGCCACCCCAAGGGTGATCTAAGTCCAGGTAAATGTCGAGTCCTGACGACACAAAACTCTACTACCCGTCCTCTAAGAAGGGACTCTACCCTTAGATAGACTGTTAAGAGGAAGAAGTCCGAGACCCCACGTGGTGCCTCCGACCACTCGGTCGACAGACTAAAGACCAAGAGGTCCCTGTCCCGTCACGTCGACGTCGACTCGGAACCGACCGAGACTCTCTAGGCGACCGAAACCCTAGAATCGTCCCCTCTACGCCGTCTGTTCCCCCTCGGGTCGTGTCCTACGTGCGCTCGGTTCGTCTTCTGCGTTGTCACAGACGGTTCAACTATTTCTCACAACGTCGGTTAGAACTTTAGAGACCTTTCATGTCGTCTCCCCCACCCCTCCTCTCCCTTCGGTCACAGGGTCGTCCTTTCGGCGTCGTGAGGTAAAGACCACACGAAGGGCAATTCGTACCGTCTGTCTGAGTAAGTCTCTTTCTCAGCCCCCGTCTCTTCTTTCGTTTTATAAGAAGTACGAATAACTACCGGAAGTTACTTGGAGACACTAGTACCCCACCCACCTCCTGTCTTCTCTTTCTCAGTCGGAGGTCCCCACTCACTCACCGTACCCTCTCGGCACTCCGGTGACTCCAACGACCCGACCTTGGACGGCGACACTGGGGTCTCCTGGACCCTCGCGAAGTGTCGTCAGATGGGTCTCAACCCTCCTTCCCGGACTTCTACGAACAAAGTCTCGACTCCCAACCTTAGAGTAGGTCTACCAAATCTAATCTAAAAGGAGGGATAAAATCTTTGCTTATGTACATATTAACGTCTTTTCTACCGGTGTCTCTTCACATTATATCATCTTTTTACGTATAAAAGTGGTCTCACGACATTGGTAAGGTTAGACCAGACATATGTATCTTATACTAAAAGGGACATCGAGTTTGCCATTTCTTAGACGGACGTCACGTCCTCTGGACCCAAGTCAGGGACCCAACCCTTCTAGGAGACCTCTTCCCTTTCCGATGGGTGAGGTCATCTCATATACTAATATCATCTTTATGTACATGATATAGTATAAGAAAAAAAAAAACGAATAGATATTTTACGTAAAAGGTGTAATAATTTTGAGAAATCTCGTACGTAACTCTTTCCCAAAAAAAAAACCATAATTCATTATTTGTTTTTATTTAACCTTTTTCAGGTTTCTTATATTTTTGATCTTCATTTTTATGAGCATTAAAGTGGTCGGTTTTTTGCTGAGGAGAACTATAAAATCACATAAAGCAAGATTCGGAAAAAGTTACGTATGTGTGTGTGTGCGTGTGTGTGTGTGTGTGTGTGTGTGTGTGCACATATATATGTATATATAAAAGGAGGTACTTTAAAGTTCGTACTTCACATATATTAAAAAATACAAGACGAAAAAGTGAATGTAATACTTTTAATAAAAATTACAAACATATTATAGGGTAAGATACACAGGTAGTTAGAAATAAGTCGACTAGACGATGATAAAGGTTACACAACAGATAATCTTTGTCGTGTTACTACCGAAAGAAATGTAGACAGAAGTTGGAGGACAGAGAACCATAGACCTTTTCTTAAAAAAAAACGTCCACCTAAACCCAAAAGGGGAATCACAGGGTGAGAGTATCCGACGGGTAAGTCTCAGGGACTTGAACGAGTCTTGGAGGATGACCACCACCAGAGGGAGATTTGATGGAGTAGAAAAAATTAATTTTTTAAAAAAATTAAATCCAAAATCTCGGAACAACATATTACGTAACTATGTATCGGTGATTGGTCTACACCGAGAAGTTTAAATTTAATTAATTTTAGTTTCCTTTAATCTTTTCTCAAAGAACGAGTATTGTCTATTGTAAAGGTGAAGAGTTCTCCGTGTTCCCCGAGTACCGATGGTATGACCTGTCATTTCTATGTCTTATAAAGGTACCAATGTCTTTCCTGAGATCCCGTCGTGATCTCCTTTCCAATGGGGTCCGGGAAGAACGGACTGAAGGAACAGTACCCCAGAGGGACTTAAACGGGGGGAAAGTTCGGGGAGAGGGGTCTCGTCTCAAACCCACAAATCGGAGATAAGTACCAGGAGAGGGTTGGAACAGACTAATTTATAGAAAGTTTACAAAGAGGGACAACACACAATCAGTGAGTCAGCACAGGTTGAGAAACGATGGGGTACCTGACGTCGGACGGTCCGAGGTGACAGGTACCTCAAGGGTTCGTTCTTATGACGTCACCCAATGACGAAGGAGAAGGTCACCCAGGAGACCTGGGTCCCTCGTTCGCGTCCAGCGTCCGTCTAAGAAATGGGAGACTCTGTGGTCCAAGAGGGACAATTCACTCACTTTCAGCGAGTCAACACAGGCTGAGAAACACTGGGGTACCTGATATGTCAGGTACCTCAAGAGGTCCGGTCTTATGACCTCACCCATCGGAAAGGGAAGAGGTCCCCTAGAAGGGTTGGGTCCCTAGTTGGGGTCCAGAGGACGGAACGTCCGTCTAAGAAATGGTCGACTCGGTGTTCCCTTCAGGTTCTTGTGACCTCACCCATCGGATAGGGAAGAGGTCTCCTAGAAGGGCTGAATCCTTAGTTTGTCCCCAGAGGACGTAACGTCCACCTAAGAAATGGTTGACTCGATACTCCCTTCGGGAGAGGGATAATCATGAATGAATGAATTACTATAAAAAACTATTGTTACAAAAAGATTTAAAAACTTGTCTTCCAGAACTGAAATGTCGACGGTCGTAAACAGTCAGAAAATATGACCAAAGACTTCTTTAGGAAGGGAATAAAACTCAAATATTTTTATGAGTGGACATAGTAGAAGATTTACAAAATTGCGAACAGAAAGTATAAACAGAGACTAGGGAGACCTTGACTGAAAATAAAATGTACACTCATCCTTAAGTATAGAAAGGTAGAAGGAGGGGAAGGAATGGAACCTGGTAGTGAACTGAATCGTCGTAAACACCATGGCAGTAGGAAGAAGGTCACTGGACTTTATGGTGAAGACATAGTTCCTATATTCATACGCATTATTTAGAAGTTTAGATTATACTGTTTGGGGAGAATGAAATAAAAAGAATTTGTCACATAAAGAGAGTAAGAATGACTTTATGCCTTTCTGCCACCGTGGTTACGGGATCCAGTATTTCTGGTCTCTGAACTTTGAGTTGTTAGACACACACTCCGAACGAACACTCTCGACATGACTCATCTGATTCGTTTTCGGAGAGTAGACACTAGGACTCCAAAGGACAGGTTCCATCCTGTAAGACTCAGAGGAAACGACGACGACGACGATTCAGTGAAGTCAGCACAGGCTGAGACACGCTGGGGTATCTGTCCTCGGGTGACAGGGACCCTAAGAGGTCCGTTCTTGGGACCTCACCCAACGGTAACGGAAGAGGTTACGTACTTTCACTTTTCGCTTTCACTTCAGCGAGTCAGCACGGATCTGATCAGCACGTCATCTGACGTCGGATGATCCGAGGAGGTAGGTACCCTAAAAGGTCCGTTCTCATGACCTCACCCGGAAAGTTATAGGAAGATTCAGGTCTTAAGGATTCTGTCTTCTCGTCAGACTATACTCATAATCTCAAATGGGTTTCCGTCCTTTTTATAGTCGCAAACTGAACATTTGATTTACGTGACCTATACTTCCAGGGTTCTCTCTTCACCGTACGAGAGTCTTACCCAACATCTGACACCAAACATGACGGTGCGTAATCCCTCTCTTTCACTTCGTCTTTGTGGGACGGACTCTATGTGGGTTGTTTAGGGAAAATTTTAGTTTCGGAGACGAAGAACTGTTTGTCTGAGATTTTACGTTGAGTCCTTGTAGAGATCACCCCCTTTTTAGGTTCCAGTCTCTGTACAGTCCACTGTCTTTCTCAGTAGGGGAGTAGGTATGCCATTGATAAATAACCCGTGGATGACATAAGGTCCGGGACAAGATCCGTGACCTCTACGTCGGGACTCGTCCTGTCTATTCTCCGACTGTAAGATTATCCTCCTCTGTCTATTATGTCCGTTATTCCTTTTATTAGAGTCTATACCATTGTGAGTAGACGCACCACGGTTCCCTTCCAAAGAGACTCCTTCTCACTGACCGTCCTTCCTCGTCGGCACCCTTATAGACCCCCGCGAGTACGAGATCAAGGCCTGATCTCTCACTTGTCGGACCTTCACGACAGACCCCTGAGTTTTTTCTGAACACTCCGACTTCCTACTTATCTACTCCTTAGTCATTTTCTTCTAAGCCCTATCGGTCTAGGAAACCCCTGCACACCCGTAGGGATAACGGAGTCTGCCATTTTCTTAGACAAACGTTATGTCCTCTGGGTCCAAGCCAGGGGTCCGACCGCTTCTAGGGACCTCTTCCCTTGTCGAGGGGTGAGGTCATAAGAACGGACCTCTTAAGGTACCTGTCTCCTTGGACCACCCGATGTCAGACACCCCCACCGTTTCTCAACCTGTGCTGACTCACTGATTGTGAAAGTAAAACCCCTGTACGTCCGGTGTACGTCTCGAGCCTGAAATAGGATTGACTTACCCTTCAGAGACCTCCCGTATATCCCTTCACTACACAAGACCGAATCTTGACCTTTCACTACCACAGGAAGTATTCTACTCCTCTGGGCACACACCCCTGGTGCTTTCTGAGTTGGCTCTCATGTTTCGATTGCTCGTCGTCTCCGGGGTCTTGGTCCCGGGGGGTCCGGGTCCTCAGAAATTCGTGGGTACACGATACAGGTCGTGGTAAGGGACCTACCGGTAGACCAAGAGGTAGACCCACCTACGAGCATCGTCCTTCGAGACTCCAAACGACTGAGGAGACGGTCCTCTCTGGACCCCGACGTCCTTGTCTGTCTTCGAATCCACCTATACCTAAACTTACGACACACACAATATAGTATGCATAGAGAATGTCTCCCAAACAAATCTAACTGACCTTATAAATACTTCCCTAACGAGTCAAAAAAAAAAAATATCTTAAACCCCACACCAAGGGGACACAGAACTAATAGGAGAATGTTACAGTCCCGATAGGAGGTGCCGACGGACACCTGGGTCCCGAGAGAGTGACCTGGACGGGAACTGGTGAGACGTCATATCTCTTGGACCCCGTCCTTCGGTCCTCCGGATCCAAGGAGAAGACCGAATGACCCACTGGAACCCGTTCGAACAGTCCTGTGTGTGGATATTTTAGTTTATTAGTGAGTTCACTAGGAGTTTGACAAGACACCATGGGATCCAGAGAAAGACGGTTTCGTCAAACTTAAAGTAGGTTTTGGATAGAAATCTCGACATGACTTTTTGTGTTGAGATTACCCAATATACGGTTTATAGTTGTACAAGTTTTGGTTGTACGACTAAACAAAACGATCTACTTGAGTATAACGTACTGGGAGTCTTATATCGAAAAAGACAGCAGGTACACACACATATACATATATACACACACGCACACATACATATGTGTGTGATAAAAAGTTGTACAGTAACCAAACCTTCCAACATGAAGGTGTGATTAAATAACTTTTAAGTCCGGAACCGTACCGACGTGGGTCATTTATCATGGTCGTTCATGTAGGGAATGTCGTGCACTCGTGGGAAGTGGGGAGATACTCCCTTATTGACGGTCTGCTCCGAGTCTGCGTGCGCACACTCCGTACGAGTACAGTATACATCGGTAGTCAACATACTCGGACTCACTTGTATGTTGTACGACGAAACACCATTGGATCCGTCCCCGACGGAAAATACATTATGTATCAAACAAAACCTTATTGAAATCTAAATGTCTCTTGAACGGATCTATCATGTGGATGGGAAGTGGGTCGAAGGGGATTGTAATAGGAGAATGTATGTACATCATCGGAACAGTCTTCCCCTTCACTCGTACCCACGTTACTATACTCGACTTAGAGTCTGAGTCAAGTCTAAAGGGGTCAAAAGGGGGACAATAATAAAGGACAAGACCCTCGGTCCGGTCCTAGGGTGCGCCACGACCCATCAGGACAGAGGAATCCGACGAGGTGAGACTCGGGAAAAGGTCCGGAAGGAACAAAAAGTACTGGTACTCTGAAACCTTCTAATGACCAGCACACCAAACATCTTATAGGACCGACTACAAACGAGTATTGATCCGACTCCTAACCCTCTACGTCTGGTGGATTCGGCCGACAAAAGTACGTGGTCCCAGAACGGGCACCAATCGGTCCAATCAACAAGAAGAATTCGTCCTAACTCTTCGTTACTTGGTGTCTCGGTTTTTGAACGAAGACGAAATTAAGGGGGGTTTTCCATCCTTTTCCTAACCGATCTCCTCCGCGGAGTCATTCTTAGTGACCCCCAAAACTCGTCACATTGACAGTCCTCATACTTCCGTTTCTGGTAAATTCTTTGTCGAGAATCATTTCAGGGACTCTCATTTCAAGGGTACCGGTTCCGGGGTACCCTTTGTCGGTCCAAGATTCAAAATACAGTGACTTTTCAGCCCCTCTCCACTACCCCCTTCCTAGAAACTCAGTGAGCAGAGTTATTAATCTTTAATGAATTATGACAACCTTTACCGTTCAAACTAGTCTTTCTGCCAGTACCACACACATATTGTCACACACTCTCACACCCACCCTCTCACACAAATATATCCACTCACACATACTGACACTTACACACAGTCACGTTTACACACACACTGACACACACATTCTAACACCTTGACCTTTACCCAAACTTTAACCCCAATTGTAAACCCGAAGTAGGGTCGGATCTAGGATCAGGACCAAAGTAAAGTAAGTTGTTGAGATACGAAGTTGAAGGAGGAGGGTACTCTACTCTTCCTCTTAAGGACGAGGATCTATGGGGCGTCTCAATGGCACTCCTTCCTTACACGAAGTCGTACGAGCCCCTTCTACACTTTACCACCTACCACAACGGTAGTCCCCTCTACCTTCCCCGTCCTCAGCCGTCAACAACCACTCCTTCTCTCCTGTCCCTGCCTTTTCTACTCCCAGATCTTCGTGTCCGGACTAGTTTTTGGGGTCGGAGTGTGAGATGAACTCAGTCGCGGAACGGAAGGTTCCAGTCTTTCCGCAAGACACGCCCAGACTGAACGACAGACAGAAGGGTTGACGACCGGACTGAAGACACAGATTGCCACCGTGAACGACGGCTCCACGTCATATAATGTCTGATTAATTCCGACAATTACTAGTACCGTTAGGTCATTCATTAGATGTTATAATAGGACTAGATAGAGACAGTGGGAGGAGAGTAACCCGGTAATTCCACTGTTCTAAGTCTCTTGTGTCAGTAGAAGGGAGACAGTCGGGGGACTACGAAAAAATAAAGGACCCTTCTTGATACCTGAAAGAACCCGACTCAGAGTGCTTCTACGGTGACTGTCCGATCGAGGAGAGGTAGGTCTCAGACGAGGTGAGTACTCTGTACCCCTAAGAGAGAGACAAAAATTTATGAAACGAGGGAGGGGATCATAAGAACGTCTCCGACCTCTATTAATTTACTCGCGTCTCCTTCGTTGTAAGTAGTCATTCCCTGACCAATTTATTTGTTACGAGGTCCGTTTGTTCTCAAAGATCTCTTCCGTTGCCGTGGGGTGAGGTCATGAGAACGGACCTTTGAGGGTACCTGCCTCCTCGGACCATCCGACGTCAGGTACCTCAAACCTTCTCAGTCTGTGCTGACTCGTTGAAGTGAAAGTGAAAAGTGAAAGTACGTAACTTGTTCCTTTACCGTGGGGTGAGGTCGTAAGAACGGACCTCTTAGGGTTCCTGCCTCCTTGGACCATCCGACGACAGATGTCCCAGCGTGTCTCAGTCTGTACTGACTTCGCTGAATCGTCGTCGTCGTCTCTGAATATTTGTTCTTCCATCTTGAGAACAGATACCTACACGTCACTAGAAGTTCTATATAATTCACGATCTATGTTCCGTCACTCATATTATACCATGGACCAGTACCACACCTGGGAATACCCGTAGGTGTAAGTCGAAACGACTCGGTGTGAGTTGCGAATTGACTCGTTCGTAAAACCAGAAAGAACCAGGTGTCCGTAACCCACTCGAGGAGTGAGTTGTCCTTCGTAGACGACCAAAGGGGTGTAGGAGTTCGAGAGTCAACGATGTTGGGGGAGAGGAAGGGAGGCCGGGACCCACTCGTGTGTCACAACCGTCGACCAAACCTTTCACACTTTCTTTCTTCCTCCATTTGAAACTTTAAAAGTGGTCTTCTTCCCTGAGTCTTGTTTGGGAGGGGTAACAAGTTTCCGACTTTGACCCTTGGTCTTCTTCCTTACAGAAAAGCAGTCTCCGGGGTCCTATTTCATGAAAGTGAGAGTCTGTAACTAAGTAGTAGGAATTAAAACCTACCCCGGTACGTATAGTATATAAGAAAGTTTGGTGTTTAGTTGACGGTAGAAAGAGAAGTAGCAGAAGGAGAAATTTAGAGGGTCCTTCCTTAATACTACGGACCTCTGGTAGATAAAGAGACCGTGGCTCCGGCTTTCCCCGGTCTTATTGTTTACAGGGATAATCTCGTTTCATTACAAGAGACGACTTAACTCTGTAAGGAAAGGGTAGTACGTCGCGGAGTCTACCAGTTCTTCGTCCCTCGACACCTGGGTAGGCAAGGGACTCACCGGGGCCCGTCCCCTCGACGACCAGTGCTCACGAGACTCCTACCGATTCAGATACCAGATGACCACCCGGTTCTCCGAACTGTTCTACCTCTCCGATAAAGAACCACCACTACCATTATAAGACGTTACTATCATTAAAAACTTACGACTGGTAACGTGATTCGTGGGACATCGTCAGGGTACTACGTAACGACGAGAGGTGTAAGGTGGGTCCTCTCCGCGGACTCGCCGCCCGTAGATCCCCTGACCTTCAGTATCTCCACCACGACTTGGTGCGAAACGGACTGAGACGCTAGGAACGTGAGTGAAAGAGGGGATCTGGTGACCAAAAGTTTGTGAAGTCCGACGTCGGGTGTCATCATTTACACAAAATGGAGTCCTGGGAGAACAACAACGACAACTCAACGAGTCAGTACAGGTTGACAAACACTGGGGTAACCGACGTCGTGTGGTCCGAAGGGACAGGAAGTGATAGAGGACCCCGAACGAGTTTGAGTACAGGTGACTCAGTCACTACGACAGGTCGAAGACAGGTAGGAGACAGCAGGGGAAGAGGAGGACGGGAGTTAGAAAGAAAGGGTCCTAGTCTCAGAAAAGGTTACTCTATCGAGAAGTGTTATAGGAGATACGTGCATGTATAAACTTTAATTTGTAAAAGTGTTTCGCTATAAATGGAAATGATCACACACTACGTAAGACTAAAAATTAAGAAGAAGAAGAAAAATTTTCGGTCAACCTGGGTGATTTAACTAAAGTGTTCAGTAACTACCTAATACTTAGGAGTCAAAAATCTGTGGAGGAGAACCACGAACCCTCTCATTGGAATTGGTGTTTCTTGTTAAGATTATTTCAGTACAAAGAGACTGGGAATCTCGTCAGACCGTATGGATCCTCTTCTCGTTAAGAGGTCGAACAAATACTCCGTAAACCAAACCCTCTGAGGTCCCCAGTAACACTGTTCTCCCTCTACTTGGTCGTTTAGACCACCGATCTTACTTCTGGGGGAAACGATCTAGGTCGTACCCAAGCCGAGATACCTCTAGGACTTGGATGTGTAGGTCCAAGGACCTTCAAATATTAGAAGGCGTTCCTTGTGGGGGTACACTTCACTGATATCCCTTTATGGTCTCTCTTAGGACTTCTTTAGACTTCCTTGTACTTCCTATAGGTGGCAATGAACAGAAGTGTGTTCGGAAAGGTCTTTGTCTCAGTGTCTGGGTGTGCTCGACGGGAATGTGAATTTAATAGAATAAAGAGGAAATAGTATAAGGAAGAGGAGGAGAAAAAAACGACACACCAAACGTCCTAGAATCAAGGGACTGGTCCCTAACTTGGAACCCGGGACCGTCACTTTCGTTCTTCAGGATTGACGACCTTACGGTCTCTTAAGGGGGAAGAAGGAATAATTATCTGTAATGTAACCATTCTAAGTTCTGAAGTTTCTCAAGTTTCTTGTCCGATAATATAACTCAACCGGTTTTTCAAGTAACTCAAAAAGACATTCTAGTATACCTAGATTTGCTATAAAAATCGGTTGGGTTATCAAGAGGGAGGGTAGGGACAGGAGTCGGTGGAGTACAGGTTAGACATCCATCGGTGGTAAAGATCAAAGAACACATAGGAGGACATTTATCAGAGATGAGTGGATATTCGTTCACAGTCAATGAAAAAGAAAAAAAATTTTGTATTTGATATGAGTAACAGAACGTAGATCGTGGGTCAGTCAGCACCTCTAGTGTCGTATAGGTAGGCATTTCTTAAGTTAGGTGAAGAAAAACGTTAAGAACCAAACCATCTGGTAGTCAAAAAGTTGGTCAGGGAAACTACTTTGTACCTCTAACAAAGATTGGAAACCGGTACGACTTGTTACTTCGTTACTTACTGAAGGAATATGAACCGGCACAGATCGGTACCGAGTTACTCCACCCTGGGTGCCCTGGAGATGGATTGGAGGTCGGAACGTAGGACGGTATGGGAGAGTACGAACAGAGAGTCGAGGTTCAGACAGACGGTGGAAGGAGTCGACAAGAGCGGAGGTGTACGACGAGAAGAACCTTATAAGTGACGGAAGAGAGGCGGTTGTGGGTTGAGTGGCCCCAGTCGAACTCTGCATGAAAGAGTCCAGGGAAGACAAGTAGGAGTTTCGCGACACAGTAGTTAGTGAACTATGACACGTCTTACCGGGATTTCAGGAATGTGTCCAACCTTAAAATTATTTATGTGAACATACATACTATGTTCATTAGACGTTCTATTTTGTGTCTCTTTTAAAGTAATATTAAATGATATGAATTAATGTCTTTATAACTCAAAGTTGTATAGATTACGTTAAAATCTATATAAACTGACATTGATAAGATATATCATATCCCAAATAATGGACTTTTGTAATTGTTTACAATTGTCTGTAATTGTCTAATTATTTATAATCCTGTTTACTTAGTAATTGTCAAAATGACGTTAGAACTCATTTAAGGAAGAGTCAACGTAAAATATTTAACGAATACATAATGTATCTTCACTTAAATAATTTTTGAGTTTGACGCGTTCTTGAAATACTTATAGGATCAAATTGAAACAAAATGGTATAAAGTAGATATACGTGAAAACAAGTGTAAATCGTAAAAACTTTGACCTTATACAGGAAGACAACTATGACGGAACGTTACATCACCTGACCCGTCGAGAACCACGATAATGGTAACAGACTTGTTTGTGTTTGAACCAGTACCAACAAGTATGAAGGTAGTGAAGTCACCTCAATTCATGTAATAAATATAACACAGAACCCAAATCAAATATAAATTTTATAGAAGTTTCCTAGTATGAAACAAAACCTTGACTTTGTCTGTCAAAAACGTCTCTCCGTTCCTTTATCTTGTCGTCCAACAGTTAAAATATAATCGTTCCGTGTACAAATAGTAACCTTTATATTATAATTAAATTATATAAGAACGTCTCATTGTCGGTTTACAAAATGTTCTGACAACACCCGACTTAACTAAGGGAGATTTTAAATGTACCACTTCGGGATTGGAGGTTATACTGACATAAACCATTATTCCGGAAATTTCTCCTTTGATTCCAATTTACTCCAGTGTTCCCACCCTCGGATTAGGTTATACTGACGGCAGGAACACTCTTCTCCTTCTCTATGGCACCTACTTACACATACTCTTTTCCGGTATACTCCTGTATCGTTCTTCCGACAGTTGACGTTCGGTTTCTCTGTCCGGAGTCTTCTTTGGTTGGGACGGTCATGAAACTAGAACAAGAAGGTCGGAGGTCTTAACGAACTTTTGTCTAAAGATGACAAACGGTGGGTCAGGCACCATAAAACGATACCGTCGGGATCGTTTGATTATGTTCCTGGATTCATTCTTTCTGAGATCGTTCGTCTACTTCGATACAAGTCAAGTCAAGTCAAGTCAAGTCAGCGAGTCAACACAGGCTGAGAAACACTGGGGTACTTAACGTCGTACGGCCCGGAGGGACAGGTAGTGGTTGAGGGTCTCAAGTGAGTCTGAGTGCAGGTAGTTCTGCCACTACGGTAGGTCGGTAGAGTAGGAGACAGCAGGGGAAGAGGAGGACGGGGGTTAGGGAGGATCGTCGTCTCAGAAAAGGTTACTCAGTTGAGAAGCGTACTCCACCGGTTTCATGACCTCAAAGTCGAAATCGTAGTAAGGAAGGTTTCTTTAGGGTCCCGACTAGAGGAAGTCTTACCTGACCAACCTAGAGGAACGTCAGGTT